>CM025249.1:14117282-14128307 GCA_013677275.1 Gossypium schwendimanii | reverse complement strand
GCCCATTCCGGTAAATAATAAAAAAACCGGCCTATTTCGGTAAATTTATAAAAAAAAAGGGCTTTTTTTAGTAAATTGGCCTAATATGTCATCACATTTTTCTGTTTCGACGTTTCCCAAGTGATAATCAAAACAAAATCTCTCTGATGTTAAATTTAGCATAATAACAACTTCCCTTTTTTGTCACTCAAAAGATTATGAAGGGCACGTTCAAAAAATTTATGTAATTAATAAGAAAAAAAGAGATTAATTTAATGTTCAATATTTGATTAATAAAATCTATTAAAAAGTGGCAGAACATTCGGTCATCAAAACCCAAAAAAAGGAATTGATGAGAAATGCTCTAATCCTCCCATGCCCATGCCCTCACGTAGGAGATCACGAAACTACTGCTGGTCTCTCTTTCTCTCAAGCTTAAATCCTTTCCGTTTCCTTATTATTTTTGAGAGAGATTTTCCTTTTTCTTTTCTAATAAGTTGGGATTTAATGATATTACTAATTTTATTATCAAATTAGCTTAAAGTTTCTGGGTAAATTCGAATTCAGAAAAAAAAAAAAAATGAAAATGGACATGCTGTATTCCATCATCAAATCAGCTGTTGGTGTTCTGTTTGGGTTTTGACCCGGCACGTCTCCCTTTTTTTGCTTTTTATTTTGCCGCTTTATATCTGCATTGAATTCGAAACACACTCAAAACAAGAAGAGAAAGACACAGTTTCTCAAAACAACAAGATAAAGACACAGTTTCTCAGTTGTTTTTTTTCTTAATTAATGCTTTTTCTTTTGAGTTACCATGCATTGAACAATTCCCAAATCCTTGCATTTTTTGTATATTTACATTCTTGGGTTTCCTCTTTTGATTGATTGGATTGAGGAATAAGAATTTATAATGTGGGTATTTGCAGAATTTAAACTCTAGAGTTGTGGAAAGGCCTGTTGTATGTATGAAGAGGATGTAATTGAGATCTGGGGTTGGTCTTAGAAATCCAAGATCAAGAGGATGTACGCGGTGGGGAGACTAGGCAGCTATATCTCTCGCGGTGTATATTCTGTTTCAGCTCCATTTCATCCTTTTGGTGGTGCAGTAGATATAATAGTAGTGGAACAACCCGATGGGAGCTTCAAATCATCCCCTTGGTATGTTCGATTTGGTAAATTTCAAGGGATTTTAAAGACAAGGGAGAAGGTGGTTACCATCTGTGTTAATGGCATCGAAGCCAATTTCCAC
Source organism: Gossypium schwendimanii (assembly GCA_013677275.1). Lineage (NCBI taxonomy): Eukaryota > Viridiplantae > Streptophyta > Magnoliopsida > Malvales > Malvaceae > Gossypium > Gossypium schwendimanii. The sequence goes on along the minus strand of CM025249.1, from coordinate 14,127,079 downwards.
ATGTTTCTTGATCATACAGGGGAAGCATACTTTCTCAGGGAGGTTGATGGTGACGAAGAGGAATCTGAAGCTGTTTCATTTCCTTTTCCTTCAGGATATGAAACAGATGAACCTTCCTCTGCTTATAGGAGGCCACTGAAGTCCAAAAGTTGCAACTTCGGTGGTGATAAGTTGAATTCCATGGATCAAATTGATGTGAACAACATGAAAATTGTTGCCAGGACGACTTCCCAACAATCAGAGATATTTGGTCATGTTTTCGGACTGGGATCAGAAATGGAGGATGATTACAGGGAGGATGGCGGTGGTGTAATGAGATTGGAATCATTGGAGCGTGCTGAGATTGCTGCTGGCCTGTTGGAGATGAAGTGGTCCACTAATATCGTCTCTGACAGTTCAAATGGCAATGCTTCCCCATTTTCTTCTACAAATGATGCACTGGATGATAAAGAGTTTGAAGAAGATACACAGGTTAGTGATGAACAAAGCCAACTTCAATCTTCTGTGAATGATAAGGAGGAAAATAGTATAGGTCATCAGATATTAATAGGGGAATCTGACTTCTGCAAAACCTCTTCACTAAGTGAAGGTTTTATGGAAGAAAAATCCGAAATAATAGCCAATAATTCAGGAACTGTAGATGGTAATAGTGTTGGGAACTCTGATCTGCAATGTCCATATAAGCTTGAAGCATGTAAGGACGAGCAGTTTGATGGAGAACTGGCTGATAATGAAAGGAATGTCAATAAGGAGACTGTTTCAGACAGGCTTCAGTCTTTTGTTCCAGAGAGCTTGGTTAGAACATCGGATGGTTCCAGTGAACAAACTCATGAAACACTGTGCCTTTCTGATGAAGGAAATGGGGAAGTACACGTTCATGCTGAAACAGTGGTAAGAACAACTGAGCTAGTACCAGAGGTGAACTCTCATCCAATGAGCAGTGTTCTACCATCAGAGAGTTCTGAAGATGAACAATTCGTTTTCAGCGACCTTGCAGAATTCAAACACCATGAACCAGATTGCATAAATAAAGATCATCCTTCAATTTGTACCGAAAGTGAAGAAGTAAATGGTTTGTGTAATGTGAATAGTGAGTCATTAGATTCTGACAAGTTTGTTGAGGAGAGTCCAGCAGCTAATATGGAGAATTCCATAGAAAGGTCAGGGATTATCTCTGATCCTATTAGTATTTTTGGAAATCATGGAGTAGTTGGTGAAAAAGATGGGTTGCAAGTGGAATCACTTCCTATTATGCAGTCTCCTATTGCCAAGCTTGATTCAAGTAACAACTGCCCAGTAAGCCATTCTTTAGACTCGACTTCTGAAACCATTAGGTGGACATCGATCAGGAAGGATGATTCAAACGAGATAAGGACCAATGCAGATGAGGAACAGCAATCGGCACATGAAAGCTCTAGTAGAGAGGAGAGTGAGACTTTTGGGAAGCTGAAAAATATTATTCACAGTTCTGCTGTTGGTAAGAGAACTTAGTTATCTTTTTTCTTCAATAAATAAGAGAACTCAGTTATCATGCATTACTTACACTTGTTGAGTCTACCGCAGAATGCACTGAAATGATTCATGTTAGTCCTTTGTATTATGCAAGAAGAGATTAGAAATCATTCAACAAATTGTTTATTTCATTTCTTTTTAATAATATTTCATGTGATGGATGAACCTGTAGAATCATGCTAAGGTACAACATACTATTTGTTATGATTTTAATTAAACATAGAATAAATATTCTTTCTTGTGAAGCTGCTCTTTAGGCTGTAAATTGTGGAAAGTGACATGCATTGTGGTTTGTGCAGAGATATCTTTTTGCAAGCACTTGTTATATGAAGGGATGGGTGCTGAAGCAGCTCGTCAAGCTTTTGATGCTGAAAAACTGGATAACAAGAAATTTTGTTCTTTAGGTGCAACTGTTGTAAAGAATGATAGGCTTGTTGTTCGAATTGATGGCCGTTACTTTCCGTGGGATGCAGCAGCACCTATTCTTTTAGGAATGGTTACATTTGGAAGTGAAAAAATAATTGAACCCACAGGCATGATACCTATTGACAGACTGGAGAAATCCGTTGAAGGGGGTCCATCAAAAGCCATAGTCACCCAGAGTAGAAAGTGGAGGCTTTGGCCTTTTTCTTTGAAAAGATCAAGATCTAGGAAGGCTGCGCAGCCAGGTGCAGCAGATACCAGAGGCTCAGATGCTGGGAATGCTGCTGATGATTCTGTTGCTAGTGATGATGATGAGAATTTTCTTACACCCAAGCCAGTGAAGAAGATGATCAGGGCAATCACCCCAACCTCTGAACAACTAGCATCATTGAATCTAAAAGATGGAATGAATCAGATAACCTTTACATTTTCGACTGCTATGTTAGGGAAACAGCAGGTTCTTTTTGTTGGATTCTTACTTGAAGTTAAATATTCTTTCTGATTCTTATTCAATTTTTTGTTGTCAAGTTAGTTTCTTATTTATCACTTTTTGTCTGATGTGCTGACTCAAAAACATGTATTGAACAGGTTGATGCCAGAATCTATTTGTGGCACTGGAACACTCATGTAGTAATCTCAGATGTTGATGGGACAATTACAAAGTAAGGAAGTTCCTTAGATTTGCTGATGCAGGACAACCTATCATGCTGCTACACGTTTTAGATTGAGTACTGATTCATGTTAATGTCATATTATTAGGTTCTATTTGTTGCAATTAAATGTCAGTTTTAGATCACAGTCACATGCTGCAAATTATAATTCATATTAATAATGGGTCTAACAATAAATTAGTAATTAGAATTTATTTTCTTTATTAGGTATTGCTCAGTCTAGGCGGTAAAGGTTGGTCATAGTTGATTTAGGTGGGGAATCTCCATCTACATGGAATCATCCCATCAATGGGCCGAGTTTTGGGTTAATTAAAGGAGAAACATACATATGTAATAGAATGAAGAGAACATAAGTATGGATGGTAATCTGTTGGACAAGGTGAAACCGTGAACAAGGATTTGATGATTTGGTTATTAGCTAGTACTTTGCAGAATATTAGCTTTTAATAGCCCCCAAAAAGAGGCCATGTTTTAGATTTCAGGCTGTCTGGACTTCTGGCATTTCAGTCATTTGAAATGTAGTTGCTAGGAGTCTGAGCTTTATGGCAGCTTGCATTTTTCCATAGTTTGTTTTAGTCAATTGTTTTTATTTATTACCATATGCAGCATCAGCACCAACTTTTGATAACATCTGAGTAATATTTCATTTTGTCTTCAAGCCTTAGTTTTGGGTTCAACATTCGATAATGCCATTTCTCAAAATTATTTTGCTTGTTTTCATAGCTCTAGTCTTGACCCACTTGGTATTGGAGACAGCTAGCCTTACATAACCTGAATTGGTCCTTGAAATTTTTTTTGTAGGTTCCTTTAATAATCTGCTTCTTTCCTATGTTCTTAGTGCCGTGCCAACGAGGCTTCTTTTGGTCATTTCTAGCATCCCTGATTTTATGTTTATTGTTACAGATCAGATGTCCTAGGCCAGTTCATGCCGTTGGTTGGGATGGATTGGTCACAAACAGGTGTTGCACATTTATTTTCAGCTATTAAGGTAGGATACTTTTTATATTACATTTTAATATTTTCAGTCATAATAATACTTTAGTCTTTCTTGCACAGCCAACAACCCATTGGTTTTTGAACCATGTACAATCTTCATGAAAGCCCTTGCATGTTAATTTTCTTATTTTCTTTGTCCGGATTTTAGAAAGAAAAACAATTTTAGAGTTCATATGGACTCTAATGCATTAATATCTTCCATGGATCAAAATTCTTCTTCTATATTGCAGGAAAATGGGTATCAGTTGCTTTTCCTTAGTGCGCGTGCTATATCGCAGGCATATCTCACTAGACAATTTTTAGCCAATCTTAAGCAGGTGACCTATGCTAATTTGATGCTTTTCTTATATTGAACTGTAGAATGAGAATCAAGAACTTAAAATTTATTGTTTTCTGTCTTTATTCTTTGTTCAACTTACAACTGTTGCATGTAAAGGGAGAAACTCTTTAACGGACATTTCTTCTTATCTATAGGATGGTAAGGCATTACCAGATGGGCCGATTGTTATTTCTCCTGATGGCCTTTTTCCATCCCTGTATAGAGAAGGTAACTTTTTTTCATTTCAGGGACCTAATAAACAGTTTACTGAGGTTGTGTTTCGTATGCAAGATATAGCATTTATTAAATGCGGTCTGTCCTTTTATCCTTTTGGTTTTGGTGCATGAATCATGCATTACATAGTCTAATTAGGACATTAGTTATGTTGTTCTAGGACATTTGTCTAGTTATTACATTTGTTTTGTATTTCTAGTACATTAGTCAGGACATTAGTTATGCTCTTCTAATACACTAAATTAAGAAAACTGTGGCATATGAATACCTAAATTGTCAACCTTGTGCGGGATAAGGAAAATGCCTCCTTTTACATTAAGTTGTATCCATTAGGGCATGGTGCAGTATCTTGAGGATTTAAAGTCTATTAAACCCTTTTACACCATTACATTAAACCCCTAGAGAGATTTAAGACATTTCTGCAATAACTTGGATGAGAAGCATTAGCTGTACCTTTACAATAGATGCATGACACGCGCATTTACTACATGAAAAATCAAAGTTCAATTCTATCACTGTGAGCTGCAATAATTTAAATGAAAGCTTGTTCTATGATATTTTGTTTGTGATTCCTATCATGTGCCTTTTATGGAAGAAATTAGAAGCTACCTTGTGTGTCCACATTGAAAATCAAATTGAAGGTTTGGTGGGCATCACATTTGTAGTGAACGTGTTATTGTTTCTGGTTTGGAGTGTATGCTTTTAACCCTTCATGTCTATAATATCTGCTCTTTTCTGTCACTTCTTCTACCCCACAAGATGTCTGTAAATCACATGAATAAGACTTACACATCCTATATTCTTCTCAGTTATTAGAAGAGCTCCTCATGAGTTCAAGATTGCATGCTTAGAGGTTAGTTATCTGCTCTGATTTACTTTCTTCTGATATGATATTTGTGCTGCTAAATAAATTATGGTTATTTATTGCTTATCAATTTTTTCTGTATATATCCCAATGGGTTGCGAATTAGATTAGTTGAATGGGTTACTTGCAAGTCTCAGAGGAATTTACTGCATTTCGAGGGATGTCTTACTTTATTCCTCTTCTCAACAAAATGAAAATTTATTTGTTTAATTATAATAAATTTTTATGTTATTACAACTCTTGAACTGGTTTTTGGCTTGAAACACGTCATTTTATTTGATTTTGATCTGCCTTTGTAGTTAATATTATGCATCACCACTTTTAGCTTAAAATTGATTTATAGCTTTGCATATATAGTATGGATTACATGTAAAGTGGTAGAGATTTAAATGATTTCTAATATAGATAAGTGGGTGATAAGTCTTAAATTAGTAACATTTTAATGCTTTTTGGTATCTTTGGACTTACAGGAAATAAAGGCGTTGTTTCCATCTGATTGCAACCCATTCTATGCTGGTTTTGGGAATAGAGACACCGATGAAATTAGCTATCTTAAGGTTGGAATCCCGAGAGGAAAAATCTTCATTATTAATCCAAAGGTAATCTAAGGCTTTGATGCTTAAAGAAAGGAGACCAAAAGCTTCGAATATTATTGTACAAAACTTCTCTTCTAATAGTTTCAAGTTTGCAGGGTGAGGTTGTTGTGAACCGCCGTGTTGACACAAAATCTTATAGTTCTCTTCACGCTCTTGTGCATGGCATGTTTCCACCAATGGCTTCTCATGAGCAGGTTTTGTTACCTTTTCTTTTCCATTTATTTCTCACAATCTGGAGTTAGTTTCCAAAGCTATAGATCATGACTTCAAACTTAGTATTAATCGGACCCCTTGTGGATATTTCTGTTCTGGAAACATGGCTGCTAGGCAACTAGGCTGAGTTTTGTTATTCTTGGTTTGGAAAGAGATCCAATTGTTCCCCACTTTCTTCTAGTTTAGGTCTTACCTTCCTGTGTTGGATTTGGGGTGCAAGTGTTGGATACATGTATGTGTTTGACATGGGTATGTTTAATTTTTGTTTTATGTATTCGGAAGATCTTTGGAGGGTCATATTCTCATAACCATATTCAAATATTTGTCTAGGACATGTACTGGATAAGGGTACTTCAACAAAAACATGAAGAGTTGGAGCAACATAGTCACCTTCTCCTAGTATCATATCGTCTGAAATATAAAGTGTTGCTTAATTCTTTTTTTGGGGTGGCTTACCCTTTTTTTTTGCTCTGCTTCTTTATTTGTATTGATTACAGGAGGATTATAATTCGTGGAATTTCTGGAAACTGCCGCCTCCTGGAATTGATATATGAAGTTGTCAGCTAGAATATAATGCTTGAGCATTCGGATATTGAGATAGATGAATGATGTCTGCCACCATTCTGGAGTTATCCAGGTATTTTGTTGTCAATTTTGCGTTGTTGTTAAACTCAGGATGGACCGTTGGGTGGTTATCCGAAATGGGCTAGTGCCAATTACATTCTCGATCCTGATTGGAACATAGAACAATCAATGTTAAGACATTTAGCAGCTGAACCAGAGACCTTTCAGCATTTTGCCCGCACTTTCCGAGACCCAACTAGCTATCACCTTCCTTACATAGACTCATGCGTGTTGGATATCAGTATCTATCTGACATGGTTTTTAAAGATTTTTCCTTATTTTTGGATGATCCTCATGCTTAAATATGTTTTAGACACGTAATATTAGCTAAAATGAAGAATCCAAGTGACATAGCCCATTGCGATTGAAGTTTTCTCGAATTTCTAATAAGAGTGCTTTGGCAAATTACAGGTTACATGTGACAATGGCTGTTGGCAGAGCTTCTTCCGTCATATGCCCTTGAAAGTGCAGAGCTGGCTAACTCTTGGCAGTCCAAAATAATTTAATATTCATACAAAAAAAAGTTTTGTTCTCTAAGTTACATTTGCCTTGTGAGTAGTTCCATTTGTAATTTGTATAGTGAATTCATCTGATTCCCTATAAAACATTCATTAAAAATCTTAAGGGAGGAGGGTTAGTGTTAATTAATTATATATATATATATTCATTGTTTATATAAAATCAATCTTCATAATTAGTTCAATGGAGATAGTTTGTATTCAACCTGCCCAGTTTACTGGACTACAGGCATCAGAAAGCTGATATAAAATGGATATATATAACTGAAAAGTATTCAGATTCATTTCTTCATCTTATGTACTGACAAATCTTATCATCATTTCCAGCAAAGATTTATATTTGTAACATAGGAAAAGGTGTACTTGGTGCCATTTCTTACAAAAGGCTGCGAGTATTCAACTTGTAAACTATGAGCTCAGGAGAAGAAGAAATTGTAATGCTGTTTGGATTAGTTAATTCATTCAATTATATATATATAAAGAACAAAGGGGTGTAATGTTGGCTAAAATCAACACCTTACAAATGCAGAATCCTCACATTTAAGTGTTTTTCTGCAAACTCTGCAAAGATTTTTATCTCATTGTCATCAACAAAGCCATTGGCATTGGCATCCACAGATCGTATGCCGTATTTGCTCTTCCTCCTAGCAAACCATCCACCCGAGACTCGTATAGCATCAGCAAGCTCACCTTTGCTTATCTTTCCATCTTTATCTTCGTCAAATTTCTTTAACCATCTCTTGAACTCATCAACCGTCATCTCGTGCTTGCCATCGACAGAATAGCTTCGAGTCTTAATGGCCATTTCTAATAATCAAAGCCCTCAAAGTCTTGTCACTATTTTGCTTGCTTTCTTGCTACGTACCCAGTATACAACTGTTTGAAGGCTTCTCAAATTTATACATATCTCCCAACCTTTTCCTGTGGTGCTTTAGGCTATAAAAAATACAATATGGGAGTAGGATTAACTCCATTAAGCATGCAAACGCATACGCCTATAAAAACAAAGCAAAGAGCATTTAAAAGTTTTGGACCGGGCAAATGTGTATAGTATAGCTTTTGCGAAAGTTGCCTAATATTCCATTATTCCCACTTAAAGTATACATAAATGAAGCCTCCAGAAAATGTAAGAGAGACAATGTTATAATTATAGTAAAGATTTGATGGTTGTCCAAGTCCAAGGAACCAAGGGGGGCGACAATGGGGTCATTGATCTACAAGCTTATGTTTATTTTTGCTGCCATCCTAGGCAAGTATCAATTATAAAGGACGTGATCTGATCCTTTTAAGTGAGCAAAATTGTACCCAATGCATTTAACATTTAACAGTTAGATTCATGATGGATTTAAAATTTTTGGTTAGGTTACCCGAAAAGGTTATACGCATGAAGGGAGGTTGAAGATTAGGATAATCACCAACAAGAAGTACATCTCCACAAAAGCCCACATCGAATCTCTTAAAATAATATATAAAGTAAGAATTTTCAAATAATTTATTTCCAAATATGCACCAGAGTTTTTTCGAGTACATATCATTTAGGTGTAAGAATTTTAATCATTGCTTCAAACAAGTCTTAACTTGTATAAAAGTGTAAATATTTAATTCTGATTACTAATATTTTTTTTCATAAAGATAAAGAAGATACGTTACAGAGAATTACACATAGTAACAAAGTTAAGTCAGAACAAGTAGTAGTGTTGCTTCATTTAATCTCTTTTGAAAGAACAACTATTGTTTAGGATAATTGTTATTTGAGAATTGTTATATTTGGAATATCCATGTCCAAAACAGTTGTCAAAGAGTATAGCTATCATTTAAGAACATCTCTTGTTGAGAACATCAAATGTTTGAAACAACTCTTCTTTAGAATAATTGCGTTTTAAGCACTATATTCAGAAGAATCGTTATTATTTAGAACAATTATTTTTCAAGAATAACATTGATCAAAATAAATTATTTTTTAAGAAAAGCATCGCCACATAACAGTTCTTGTTTGGAACAACCTTTACAAAGAGCAATTATGTTAATAACAACTCTTGTTTGGAACAATCTCCACCAGAACAACTATATTGAGAAAAATGATATTTGAAACATGTCTGAATAATCCTTATTTAGGAACACCCCTTACTAAAAAATAACTCTTTTTTTTGTTTAAAAAAAATTCACTTTCGTTCTAAGAGCTATTCTGCAAAAGATATTTCACAAAGTTCTACTTCACCAAATTAGAAATAGAAATAACCTTGAACTATGATATGGTTCTTGAATTATCTTTACACATGAGACGTTCTGGAGAGCTTAGTTTATTGGATAAGATATAATTCCTTTTAACATTTCTCTATAATAGTGAGTGCTTTTCTCTTTTTTTTAGAAACATGGTGAACTCATGTTCGCTATTTATCATTATTATCAACTTAAATTGTTTTTAACATATCATTAATATATTTATAACTAAAAATCTCATCCATTACTCTTATTTATTAACTAATTTTGCAACTCCAATTTCTATAAATATGAATTCTAACAAGTCACAACTCATTTAATAACGTTTAACCTTTTGGCAATTCCCTAAACTTTCTTTAATCTCTCTCAACATATTCCTTTATTACAGTTAGCTTATTTCACCAATTTTTCATTTTACAAATCATCATTTGTCACAACGCTTAAGATTATAAAGTCTGTTTTAATATTTCTCTCTGTTTTTATCTCATACATTCCATTTCTTTTGTTTGTAACATTTCTTCTCTCCTACAAAAAGTACTCTATAAAGAAATTTCAAGAATGATAAAGATAAATATATATATATATATATATATATTCGATTTTTTT
>CM025249.1:14084558-14114035 GCA_013677275.1 Gossypium schwendimanii | reverse complement strand
CTAAAAAAATTCTGCTAAGGGTATTCCAGTCATTTTAGTTTTTTTCCTTATGCTATTACAACATCATTCTATTCAACCAAACAATTGAATTACTATTACACCTCTATTCCATTACACCTCTATTCCATTACACCTCTATTCCATTGCAGCGAACCAAATGTGCCCTAAGTAAATTAATCATCATAATGAAAAGTAGGCATTAGGATTAGAATCATCCCAAAGATATTCCAAAAAAATAAAATAATTCAAAATTTTTCATAAAATTCATCATAAAAAATTAAGAACTCCCCCTTAATGGTGGCTTCCCAATTACATCGTCTGTTCTCCCCTTTTTTGCTCAAGAAACTTGTCAAACTACTCATCATCAGAGAAGGCAACAAGATCAGCTTGCAAAGCCTTTTCCTTGTTAATTATCTTCTTTACAACTTTAGTTTCAGCTTATAGTTTGTCATAATGTGCCTAATGGAATTCAATGGTTGAGTTAATCTCAATAATTAATCTTTTTCTCATGCCCGAGGGAACTGATTTGGTACTTGCAGCAGTGGGCACTTTCTGGGATGAAGCATCTTCCTTTTTTGCATTTTCGGAGTCAAGACTTGAAGCCTCTTTTACTAGTTCGTTCCCAATGTGTTTTCTTTCTAGCTATTTATAGGAAAATTTTTAATTAAAGTATTGGTTTCTCAAATTGCAAGATCCACAAAGATCAGAGTTTATCACTCTTGATAAATTTGGAGAGGAAGCTAAATGGCTTTGGAATTTCTTAGATGATATTCCATGTTGGCCAAAGTCCATGCCAACTATAACGCCCCAAAATTTGAGTTTTGATGCTAAGTTGTGTTGATGGATATGTGTCTACTTCTATGGTTGTGTGTTCTCAAATTTCACCTGTCAAATTTTGCAGTTATAGTCGTAAGAGTTTTGTTTTTGTTGTTCTGTCACTGAAAGTAAATTCGGTAAGTTCTGATGTTAAATTCTACTAAAATTCATTGTCTTTTATTTTCGGTCAAAGTTGGTTTCTTGAGTACCTTGCTCGATTTCTCTATCTAAACATTCAATTGATGTTCATTAGGAGAAGGTTTTGAGGAAAACTATTCCCTAGACACATTAGGTTCGTGAATTTGCTATATCGTCCCAAGGTAACGGTTGTTTTGAGTTGGGATTTGCATCGGGGTTTTGGCATGTTTGGTTAATTGTTTAATTAGTGTTGTAAGTTCGATTAAGTTGTGTAACTAGATAATTGTTGGATGTTTTTAAGTTTTGGAGTGTCTCTGTTGCTTCAACGTTCAATCTTTATCAGGTGGGTACCGAAACCCTTCTTTTTCTACGTTTTTCTTCTCCAAAACTGAAACTATTGATGGCATCTGGGTGGCCACACGGACATGTGTGCTAGCCGTGTGGCTCACACGTCCATATGGGAGGCCTTGTGGTGGACCGTTGATAACATGTTAAATTTGAATGATTTTTTGTGTTTAATTCGGTTAATTATTGAATTATCCTTGCTAAATCAGTGATTTTATGTTTTAATCTTGTTAGGGATACAATTGGGATGCTAGAAGTTAAAAACGAGTAGAAAAGGACCAATTTATAGCACAATCAATAAAGTAGAGGTGAACTAGAAAACGTGAAAACAACTAAGGACTCATCAGATATCTTTTGACTTTGTAAAAGCCAAAATAAGAAAAAAATTACTTTTTTTAAAAATTCTAATTATGTATTGGGTGGTTAAGCCAAATTTAGTAAGTGATATGTATATAAAAAGGGCTTTAAGGTAGCTTGGAAGACACACTTGACACTTAACTCCATTTGGATTAAATAAGAATTATTTTATTTCCTTTCCAAATTTATGCGTCAATAGCTACTGCAGTTCCATTTTCATTTCCTTGTTCTTTGTAAAATTTGTTTAATTGCTTTCCAAGTCCCTTCCTTTCCCAATTTCCACCATTTTCATTCAAATCTACTCCATAGCCAACCAAAGCATGAATAATTTCATGTTTGACTAAATACCAACTTAGCTTTAGGCTGGTATTCTTTCCAGTCAAGAATCATGAGATACATATCCGTGCTAAAAATCCTTCCAATCAGTATTCACATTTTTCCTAAGTATTGGGATTGGCAACTCATCCCTTAAAGTTAACTCGATTTTAAGCCAAAAAACACATTGGGTTGGAGTCGTGTTTGCGGACAATTGGGGAAACGAGTCGGTCGTGCTGTATTCAAATCTCTGAGAACAAATCAAGAGAGAAGTGATTAGGTTTAAACGACCCATGTTGTTGAGGCCCTTAATCCGAGTTGGGTTCTTTAGAGAGTAAGGCTGTCGGAATCTTGAATCGAGAACGCGTGTATCTCGGATAGATAATCGGTAAGGGTTGGTTTGTAGGTCGTACTGGGACCAGTTACGAGAGGAAGAATTTGAGGTTAGGACGTTCTTAGCTGCTATAACCAGCTTATTATTTGGAGGAGAAATTTAACTTTTAACGATCGATTCTAAATCCGGAATCCATCGAATCTAGGGCTAAGGCTTATTATCTCTGATTACAAAATCTGAATTTAATTTCCAATTTATTTAATTATTTATTTGTGCTGTTTCAATTATTTAATTTCTAAACATTTCAAAACTCTCCTGATTTATTTGTTTATTTTTCAATAGATTCGTTTGGAGTTGTGGGCACGACTATTACCACGACTATCGACACGACAGAAATTCTGATCAAAAGTTATATGCGAAAATTGATTATAATACCAATCCTTGTGGACTCGACCTTAGTATCACACTTTACTACTATTTAGAGTTATTTTTGTAGGAATTATTTATGTTGGTTTTGAGGCCGATCAAATTTGGGCACCGTTGTTGGGGATTGGAGATAGTTTTCTAATTTTTGTTTGTTTACTTTATAACCAGATTAGAACCTGGAACTCTAGAGTTTGAACTAGAAATTGAGAAATTGGCTCGACAATTGTGAAGAGAAGCCATTAGACGCTGTAAACGACCAAATCCTGGATTTGAAACCATATCTTACACCGAGGAAATTTTCTCATTTGACGAACCAGACGATGTGGCTGAACTAACTATACGCCAACTTGAAGTAGCATCGGCTGAGCAACAACGTTTATGTATAACCTATCAGACGGGAGGAACGCCATTCAAGTTGAAGTCGAATTAGATTCATTTACTACCGACCTTCTATGGGTTATAGAATGAAAATCCGCACACCCATATCAAGGAATTCTGTATCGTGTACACAAGCATGAAGCCTCAGGGAGTAATCGAAGACCAAATTAAACTTCGTGCTTTTTTTTTTCTCATTAGCCGACTTTGCTAAAGAGTTGTTATTTTATTTACCTCTGGGATCTCAACAAATGGTCTAACACGTCATGTTTTTTTCTTGATAGGTTGTTCCCTTCATCTCGAGCGGCCGAACTAAGGAGGGACATTGTAGGAATCCATCAGAAGGAGACTGAATCGCTCTACGATTACTGGGAGCGGTACAAAAAGTTGTGTGCAAGTTGCCTACAACATGGACTGACTAAACAGTCACTCTTGCAGTATTTCTATGAGGGGTTGCTCCCAATGGAAATTAAAATGATAAATGTTACAAGTGGAGAGGCACTAGTTAATATTACTCCTTAGAGAGCACGAGAGTTGATATTGATAATGGCTGCTAAATCTAAGCAATTTCGTCCAGTTACAGAACCCACGAGACAGGTTCATAGGTTAAGTTCTCTATCTTTAAAAGAAAAAAATTATAAGTTGACTAATGGTTTACAAATTTTTCTTATAGATAAAATGGGCCCAGCACGGTTGTACAGAATTTGCGCTAACTAGACCACCTGACGCACTAATGTCCAATTTTACATGAGGATTTGACAGAACAAAGAAATGTTGTCGAGAACTTTTCAGGACCGCTCTAAAGGCGATATGACCGCTACTCGAACTCATATAATGTGGGGTGGAAAAATCACCGAAATCTAAGTTATGGGTCAAATCCTTGGTTCAATCAACCTTACCAACCAAGATCGCCTCTAAATCAACAATTACCACCGTCAAAGTCATCTTTAGAAACCATAGTGGAAAGGCTAGCAAATAGTATAGAGAAATTTTTGCAAAAGACTGACATGCATATGCAGGAGTTAGATAAGTAAGCGAGCAAGCTCGCTCTCATGGTTAGTCGTTTTAAGTCCCAAGGTAAGCTCCCATCCCAAACTAAGCCTAATCCTGAACGTAATGCAAGTGTTATGACATTAAAGAGTGGGAAGGTTTTGGAGCCCATATTTGGTACAAGTCGTGCCCACGACATTGGCTGAGATGAGCATAAACTTGACTTAGAGGCTCTAAATAGAATAAACTTGCATGCACAAAATTCAAGTTGAAGAGAATTCTAGTCCTAAAAGAGACTCAAAGGCATCTCAATCCGCCCATGATGGAAGTGGTAAGGAAAGATGTTCAAAATTTACTTGATGCTAGGATGATCTACCCATTTTTTATAGTAATTGGATCAGCCCAGTCCATGTAGTACCAAAAAACCCGGTGTTACCGTAATTGAGAATTCGACCGGTGAGATGGTTCCTACCTGGGTCCAAAACAGGTGGAGAGTCTGCATCGATTACAGGAAGTTGAATTCCTTAACTCGGAAAAACCATTTTCCACTTCCTTTTATTGACTAGATTTTAAAATGTTTAGTTAGGAAATCTCATTATTGTTGTCTTGATAGTTCCTAAGAGTTTTTCCAGATTCCAGTGGCACCGAAAGATCAAGAGAAGAGAATATTTACGTGTCCATTTGGTATGTTCGCTTACAGACAGATGCCATTCGGGCTTTGCAACATGGCAGCCACATTTTAAAGGTGTATGGTAAGTATATTTTTTGACTACTTCGAGAAAATAATTGAGGTGGTCATGGATGACTTTACTATGTATGGTGAATCTTTTGAGGTGTGTTTGGCAAATATTGCAAAAATTCTAGAAAGGTGCCTAGAATTTAACCTTGTTTTGAATTACGAGAAATGTCATTTTATGGTGGATAAAAGATTAGTTCTAGATCATATCTTTTCTATTGAGGGAATTTCTGTTGATAAAGTAAAGATTGAGATTATTAACTCACTTCCATACCCCATAACTGTGAGGGAAATTCGTTCTTTCCTTGGTCATGCAGGTTTCTACAGATGGTTCATTAAAGACTTTTCAAAAATTATGCAACCGCTTTGTAATTTCTTACAGAAGGACAAGGAGTTCGAATTTGACCAATCATAGAAGGATGTGTTTAAACATAAGATTATTTCGTCACCCATCATTCAACCACCGTATTGGAACTATCCTTTCGAAATAATGTCTGATGCAAGTGACCATAGCGTAGGAGCAGTCATTAGGCAAAGAATCAAGAAAGAACCACACGTAATCTCCTATGCATCTAAGACCTTGGATGTTGCCCACATTGCCCAAAGTAATTACTCGATCATCGAAAAAGAGTTTCTAGCTATAGTTTTTGCTTTGGGAAAAAATCATTCATATTTATTAAGGACTAAGATTGTTGTTTTCTCTGACCATGCAACTCTTAAATATCTGATCGGGAAAAAGGAAGCAAAACCAAGGCTTATTAGATGGATATTACTTTTGCAAGAGTTCAATCTCGAAATAAAGGATAAGAAAGGACGTAAAAATTTTGTAGCTGACCATCTGAGTAGGATACCTCCATCGAAGTATGTCACACCGCTTAAAGACAATTTTCTAGATGAAAGTCTGTTTGCTACTCAGACAATTTTCCCTTGGTACGCAGACATGGTGAATTACCTTGCTACAGGTATAGTCTCTTCTAACTTGTCACGATTTGAAATAGATAAGATAAAACTTGAATTGTGATACTATGTTTGGACGACCCCTATCTTTGGAAATATTGTTCAGATCAGTTAACTCGACAATGCATTGCAGAAATTGAGGTAAAATCAATTCTATCTTTTTGTTATTCTTACGCATGTGGTGGACACTTTGACCTTAAACGAACTGCGCATAAAGTACTTGAATATGGACTATATTGACCATATATTTTTTGAGATGCATATTTGCTCTGTAAGACATGCAAAAAGTGTCAAAAGGTAGGAAACTTGAGCTGAAAAAATGAAATGCCTTTAACTCCTATACATGTCTGTGAAATATTTGATATATGAGGCATTAATTTTATGGGACCTTTTGTCTCATCATACGATAACATTTATATTTTACTTGTAGTTGACTATGTGTCAAAGTGGGTGGAAGCAAAAGCCACTCATCATGTTGATGCCAAAACGGTAGTTGATTTTCTAAAGAATTATATTTTTTTCCAGAGTTGGCACCCCGCGAGCATTGATCAGCGATCGAGGAACGTATTTTTGTAATAAGGTAATTGACACACTTTTGAAAAAATATGAGGTAATGCAACGAGTTGCTAAGACTTATCACCCTCAATCAAATGGTCAAGTGGAAGTGTCGAATCAAGAAATCAAGTTGATTTTGGAGAAGACCGTTAAGCCAGATAGGAAAGATTAGTGTTTGCGACTAAATGATGCACTGTGGGCGTACCATTCAACTTATAAAGGACCCATAGGTATGTCTCCTTATCGACGAATTTTTCGTAAATTTTTTCATCTTCCTGTAAAACTAGAACATAAAGCATTTTGGGTGGTCAAGCAATGCAACATGGAGTTGGAAGCTACAGGTAAGTATCATAAGTTACATATTTAGGAACTTGAGGAAATTCAACGAGAAGCTTATGAAAGTGCCCAAAATTTTAAGGATAAGATCAAGGCATACCATGATCAAAAGATAACCCGTAAACAATTTGTGGTAGGGCAAAAAGTATTACTTTATGACCCTACACTAAGAATTTTTGTAGGTAAGCTCCGAACTAAGTGGTTAGGGCCTTTTTTTATTACTCATGTATTTCCACATGATGCAGTCGAAGTTAAAAGCGAAGAATCCAAAAGAGTTTTCAAGGTCAATGGAAAACAATTAAAGCCTTTCTATGAAAATTTTCAAGTCCACATGGTTCAAGAATTAGTCTTCGAAGAGCCGGATGAAAAAATTTCCATGTCATCGAGCTAACGACGTTAAATAAATGCCTTTTTTGGGAGGCAACCCAAATTTATTTTCATTTATTTAATTTTGAGTTTTAGAAAGAATTAAGTTGAAAATAAATAAATAAATTTTTATTTAATCCAGTTAATTTGATATTTTCAGTAACATAATGGAGGTTGTGAATTTTCCAAAAATCGAGTGCTGACGGTGGCATGCTAAATGCTGACATTTATTTACCTACAAACAAAACCCAATACCCTTAACCTACCTACTCTGACCCATGGCCCACACAATAAACCCAATACCTGAAACCCTAATTAGCCCAACATGGCCCAAAAGAAAAAAAATGAAAGAGAAAGGAAATTGGGCCGAATGGCCTAGTTGGCCCAAAGAAAAAAAAGACAAAAATGGACAAGAAGGCCCAAACTAGTCACAAGAAAGAAAAAAGAAAAAAAATCAAATTGCTAAATCCCCTAACCCTCTTTTTTCTTCATCTTCTCTAAAAGAAAAAAAACCCATACACCACACCACATCATCGCTACTTCACCTCGCCGCCATCGTTGAGTATCATCACCACCATTGCTATTCGCCATCACCGTCGAGCAAGAACCTCGCAAGTCACCAGTATCTCACTGCTTCTATCATCTCTGAACATCGCTTCGTGAAGCACCGTTACTCTTCCCTTTCCTCCATTTGTCATCGTCGAACTTGGACACCACAACGTTGTCGCGGTCTCGCTATTCTACACCCTCACCCACGCGCTATCACTCCGTCCTTCTCCAAATGCCATCTCATCTATTTTTATTTCTTCTATTCTACCATAACTACCAAACCCCCAAATGTCAACCTACCCTCTCAAACCACCTTAACAGACACCCCCACTACCACCCTTCATAAATCAACCCAACCCATGTTGTCGCTTCCCTCAGCCACCGTCCGTTGTCATCGCCACCATACACTGCCACTGTGAGCAACCAGAGCCGTTTGTTTTTTAAGCCCATATGAAAACCATGGTTCAAACTAAGAACCAAATGACCGACAATATTTCAGCCTCGCTCAATCGCGGATGAAACCGATTCTTAGTGCCTTCAATCGTCGATTTAGATGATGACGACTCAGAACCTTCTTCACCACCTATGAGACGAACAACCACGTCTACTAGGAATTCTGGCCAACAAGCCCAACTCTAATCGAAACAAAATATTCAAACAGTAGCCTCGCTACTCCCGAAAGGTCAATTCCTAACCCACAACTTGTTTTACCTTTACTAACATATTATGCAGGTCACTCGGACGAGGTTGGGACTTCTAACGACTATGTCAAAGGTCCCTCGACTAGAAACGAGCATGTTTCTCAACTTCAAGCATGGTCGTCCACCACTTGAGCCCATCGACCACCGATACATGAGCCAGCGATGCCTCCATACAGCAGTACTGATGCTGCTGGAAATTCAAGTTCACCACCAGACTCACCTAACGAAAATGTTTGACCATTAGGAGACGGTCAATGTAATAGACGAGGCCGTGCCTACACTATTCCCACTAAAGGACAATTACAAGGGTTTTTACACTTTTCAACCTCGGACCATCGCACAAGATACGACAACACTCAACAACGTCTGTTCCTGATCTGTAAGGGAATTGATCTTTACACTCTTGATATGTTAACTATTCGTGATGCTGTAATGAGCTGTTTTGATGCTATTGGTTGGAGTTCATTTGCAATTTTTCATTTAGTGCATATTATGAATGGATTTATGAATTCTACACCACATTTAGCTTCAATATTAAGGCATTAAAAATTGTTGAAATGTAAGGCATTGTCTGCTTTCGGTTACTTGGTAAGGATTTTAAGATGTCGATTTTTGAATTAACATTGCCATGGGTTTTGTTGACCCTGACAATATTCAAACCGATTCCTATCATATTGCCCTATTAGATATTCCAAGTAACTTTAGTGCTTAAGATGTTTATTGTACTTTAACTCATTCCAGAAATCAACTTTATAATCCAAAAACCTCTAAGGACTTATTGGTGTATGAACCTACTTTGAGATATATTCATCGAGTTTCAGCTTTTAGTTTTCAGGTCAAAATGATTCGTCATTTGTTTTAACTAAAACTAAATTATTTTTTTGTGGTGTATGCATTCTGGATTTAAACTTAATTTAGGATATTGGTTTGCATGAAACTTTCATGCTGTTTTGCAATCTAATCGTCACTAATACTTGGGCCATTTATTTCAAACTTATCCTCTCGACTTTTTCCCTCTGAAGTCGATTAACATGTGCATATACTATCGATAGCCTAGATGAATATTGTTTGGATTCTATAGGTTTGCTTGTCGGCACCTCTACTGCATATTATTTTGTTCCTCTAGGTACATAAACTACTCACGAAAATAAAGGCTTTCTCCAACATCCACACCACACTACTAGAGAGCAAGAGGAGCAGCCTCCTTCACCGAAACGGAGCTCGACTTGAAACAATGGAAACCCAAGTCTCTACAATCCTTGACATCCTACAAAGTCGTTACCACAAACATCGTCAACATCGTTAAAAGAAGACACATGAGGAGTATTCGTAACCTTTCTCTTTACTTGTTATTTGGGGTACTGAATTTTATTGCATATAAAACATGCTTGAGGACAAGCATCGATTAAGTGGGGGGTTGAAATGGTAAGTATGCATGATTGATTGATTTTTGTTGTATGTTTCTTTTTTGCATATGTTCAATCTTATGCTAGATTTATTCGATAGTTTATTTAACATTAAGCCTCTAATCTCATTACTTAGTCAATTTGGACAATTGGGTAATTTTTGAATTAAAGTGTTCAAGTATCTAGATTAATTGACATGTATGTTTTAAAGTTGATATATGTAACTAGATTTTTCATATAAATCGATTGTTTGGAAAAAATATTTTCTTGTACATAAAAAAATAAATAAATAAATAAATAAAATAATAAATAAAGCTCAAGTTATGAGTGAAAGTTTCAAAAAAGTGACCGAATTTAGTAACCGGGATGAGGTGCTTAGGTTCCCATCTCATTTAGTGTAAAAAGGTTCGACTGACAAACCGAAAACTTAAAAACTTTCCGCTAACCGAGCTTCCAAAATGAATTTATGTTTAATTTAGTTAATTCTTGAATTTGCATATAGACTATGTTTTAATCTTGTCAGGGATACAATTGGGATGCTATGAGTTAAAAACGAGCAGAAAAGGACCAATTTACAGCACAATCAATAAAGTGGGGTAGAATAAAAAAACGTGGAAACTAAGGACTCATCAGATTTCTTTTGACTTTGTAAAAGACAAAATTAAAAAAAATCTGATTTTATTTTTTATTAAATTATAATTATGTATTGGGTGGTTAAGCCAAATTTAGTAAGTGATATATATATATAAATAGGGCTTTAAGGTAGTTTGGAAGACACACTTGACACCTAATTGCATTTGGATTAAATAAGAATTATTTTATTTCCTTTCCAAATTCATGCATCAATAGCTACTACAATTCTATTTTCATTTCCTTATTTTTTGTAAAATTTGTTTAATTGCTTTCCAAGTCCCTTCTTTTCCCAATTTCCACCATTTTCATTCAAACCTACTCCATAGCCAACCAAAGCATGAATAATTTCATACTTCACTAAATACCAACTTAGCTTTAGGTCAGTATTCTTTCCAATCAAGAATCTGAGATACGCATCCGTACTAAAAATTCTTCCAATCGATATTCACATTTTTTCTAAGTATCATGATTAACAACTCATCTTTTAAAGTTAACTCGATTTCAAATCAAAAAGAGTGTTAAGTTGGAGTCTTGTTTGTGGAAGGTTGGGAAAACGAGTTGGCCATGTTGTATTCGAATCTCTGAGAACAAATCAAGGGAGAAGTGATTGGGTTTAAACGACCCACGTGGTTGAGGCTGTTAATCTGAGTTGGGTTTTTTAGAGCTTAAGGCTGCCAGAATCATGAATCGAGGACGCATGTATCTTAGTTAGATAATCGGTAAGGGTTGGTTTACAGGTCGTATCAGGACTAGCTACAAGAGGAAGAATTTGTGGTTAGGATGCTCTTAACTGCTATAACTAGCTTATTGTTTGGAGGAGAAAATTAATTTTCAAGGATAGATTCTAAGTCTGGAATCCACTGAGTTTAGGGCTAAGGCTTATTAGCTTTGATTACAAAATTTGAATTTAATTTCCTATTTAATTTAATTTCTAATTTTTTTAATTAATTATTTATGTAGTTTCAATTATTAAAATTTTAAACATTTCAAAACTCCACTGATTTATTTATTTATTTTTTGGTAGGTCCGTTTGGAGTCGTAGGCATGAATATTGTCATGACTATCGACACGACAGAAATTCTGATCGCAAGTTAAACGTGAAACTTGATTATAATACCAATCCCTGTGGACTCGACCCTACTACCACTCTTTACTACTAGTTAGAGTTATTTTTATAGAAATTATTTTGGTGGTTTTGACGCCTATCAAATTTAGGCGGTGTTACCAGGGATTGGAGATATCTTCATAATTTTTGTTTGTTTTCCTTATGACGAGATCAGAACTAGGAACTCTAGCATTTGACCTAGAAATATAGAAATTGGCTTGACAATTGCAAATAGAAGCTATTCGATGCAGTAAATGACCAAATCCTGGATTCAAAACCATATCTTACACCGATGAAATTTTCCCATTTGACGAACCAGATGAGATGGCTGAACAAACTATACGCCAACTCGCAGCAGCACTATATGAGCAACAACCCTTATGTATAACCTATTCGACGGGAGGAATGCCATACGAGTTGAAGTTGGGTTTGATTCATTTACTACCCACCTTCTGTGGGTTGCAGAATGAAAATTCGCACACCCATCTCAAAGAATTCCATATGGTGTGCACAAGCATGAAGCCTCAGGGGGTAACCGGTGACCAAATTAAACTTCATGTTTTTCCTTTCCCATTAGCCAAATTTGCTAGAGAGGTTATTTTATTCACCTCCGGGATCTATCAACACATGGTCTGACATGTCATGTTTGTTTCTTGTTCTTTATTTCCTTTCCAAATTTATGCGTCAATAGCTACTGCAATTCCATTTTCATTTCCTTGTTCTTTGAAAAATTTATGTAATTACTTTCCAAGTTCCTTCCTTTCTCAATTTCCACCATTTTCATTCAAATCTACTCCATAGCTAACCAAAGCATGAATAATTTCATGCTTCACTAAATACCAACTTAGCTTTAGGCCGGTATTCTTTCCGGTTAAGAATCGTGAGATACGTATCCGTACTAAAAATTTTTCCAATCAGTATTCACATTTTTCCTAAGTATCGGGATTGACAGCTCATCCTTTAAAGTTAACTCAATTTCAAGTCAGAAAGCGCTTTGGGTTGGAGTCGTGTTTGTTGATAGTTGGGGGAAAGAGTCGGCCATGCTGTATTCAGATCTCCGAGAACAAACCAAGGGAAAAGTGATTAGTTTTAAATGAATCATGCGGTTGAAGTCATTAATTCTAGTTGGGTTCTTCAAAGAGAAAGGTTGTCAGAATCTTGAATCGGGAACGCGTATATCTCGGATAGATAATCGATAAGGGTTGTTTTACAGGTTGTACCGAGACTAGCTACGAGAGAAAGAATTTGTGGCTAGGACGTTCTTAACTGCTATAACTAACTTATTATTTAGAGGAGAAATTTAATTTTTGAGGATCGATTCTAAATCCATAATCCATCGAGTCTAAGGCTAAGGCTTATATCTATGATTACAAAATTTGAATTTAATTTCCAATTTAATTTAATTTCCAATTTAATTAATTATTTATTTATGTTGTTTCAATTATTTAATTTCAAAATATTTCAAAACTCCCCTAATTTATTTGTTTATTTTTTAGCAGGTTCGTTTGGAGTCGTGGGCACGACTATTGCCACGACTATCGACACGACAGAAATTCTAATCACAAGTTAAATGCAAAAATTCATTATAATACTAATCCCTATGGACTCGACCATACTACCACACTTTACTACTATTTAGAGTTATTTTTGTAGGAATTATTTTTGGTGGTTTCGAGGCCCATCAAATTTGGGTACCGTTGCTGGGGATTGGAGATAGTTTTCTAATTTTTGCTTGTTTACTTTATGACCAGATCAGAACCTAGAACTCTAGAGTTTGAACTAGAAATTGAGAAATGGGCTTGACAACTACGAAGAGAAGCCATGCGACGCTGTAAATTACCAAATCCCAGATTCAAAACCATATCTTACACCGAGGAAATTTTCTCATTTGACAAACCAGATGAGGTGGCCTAACAAACTATATGCGAACTCGTAGAGCACTGACTGAGCAACATCCCTTATGTATAACCTATCCGACGAGAGGAATGCCATTTGAGTTGAAGTCAGGTTAGATTTATTTACTACCGACCTTCTATGGGTTACAGAATGAAAATTCACACACCCATATCAAATAATTTCGTATCATGTGCACAAGCATGAAGCCTCAGGGAGTAACCGAAGACCAAATTAAACTTTGTGCTTTTTTCTCATTAACTGACTCTGCTAGAGTGTGGTTATTTTGTTTACCTCTGAGATCTGTCAACACATGGTCTGACATGTCACCTTTGTTTCTTGATAGGTTCTTCCCTGCAGCTCAGCGGGCAAAATATGGCGGGACATTGTAGGAATTCGTGAGAAGGAGACTGAATTCCTATACGATTACTGGGTGTGGTACAAAAATTTGTGTGCAAGTTGCCTACAATATGGACTGACTGAACAGTTGCTCTTGCATTATTTCTATGAGGGGTTACAGAACCCACGAAAAGGGTTCATGGGTCTATCTTTAGCAGACAAAATTAATAAGTTAACTAATGTTCTATAAAATTTTCTTATAGATAAAACAGGCCCATCACGGTCATACGAAATTTGTGCTAAGCCAGACAACCCGACGGACTCATATCTAGTTTTACATGAGGATTCTACAGAATAAGCAAATGTTGTCGGGAACTTTTCAAGACTGCCCCAAAGCAGTATTACCCCTACTCGAACTCATATAATGTAGGGTGGAAAGATCACTCAAATCTAAGTTATGGGTCAAATAATCGGTTCAATCAACCTTACCAACCAAGACCGCCTCCAAATCAACAATTACCACCCTCAAAGTCATCTTTGGAAGCCATAGTGGAAAGTTTAGCAAATAGTATAGAGAAATTTCTACAAAAGACTGACATGCATTTGTAAGAGTTAGATAAGCGAGTGAGCAAAGTTCTCGCTCACGGTTAACCATTTGGAGTCCTAAGGTAAGTTGTCGTCCCAAACTGAGCTTAATCCTAGACATAATGCAAGTGTTATGACATTAAGGGGTGGAAAGGTTTTGGAGCTCGTACCTAGCATGAGTCGTGCCTATAACACTGTCTGAGATGAGAAGAAACTTTACACAAAGGCTCTAGTAGAGTCAGCACTACAAAAATCATTTGCATTGCGACCTCCGTTTCCTAGAAGACTTGTCCAATGGAAGAAGGGGCGGGAATAAAATGAGATCCTCGACACCTTTCGAAATGTAGAAATCAACATACCTCTTCTTGATGCGATTAAGTGGATTCCCCGATATGCATAATTCTTTAAGAATTATGCACGAGTAAGAGGAAGCTCCTAAGCAATGAAAAGGTAAGTGTTAGAGGAAATGTCTCAGCCATTCTACAAAAGAAAATACCACCTAAATGTAAAGACCAATGTATGTTTTTCATTTCTTGTAAAATAGGTAGTGTTCGTATTAAAAAAAATAATGTGTGACTTAGCTGCATCAATTAATGTTATGCCTTTGTCAATTTATAAACTACTTAATGCGGGTCCTTTGAAGGAAACATGTGTACTTATTTAACTTACAGATAGATCTATAGTGCATCCATAGAGAGTATTGGAGGATGTTCTTGTTAAGGTAAACGAGCTAATATTTCTTACAGACTTCTACATTATCGACATGAAGGATGACAATTCAGCCCATTCGTCTGACAAACTTCTTGGGAGACCATTCTTAAGTATCATAAAAATGAAGATTGATATACGAAGTGGGATACTCACTATGGAGTTCGATGGGGAAGTGGTGAAATTCAACATTTGTGAGGCCATGAACCACCTTAGCATGATTTTTAATATTTCCAATATTGATATAATTGATCCTTTAACTGAATTAAAAGTAGAATATCATGACAAGGATGAATTATGAATTGTTCTTTGCAGAAGTCTAGACATTAATGCCACAGAAGAACTAGAGGAGTGGATAACCTTTGAAGAGTCTGTTCGCGAATTAGTGGCTCATATGAAGGCACCAAAATTATGAAAATTCAGATAAAATTTTTGAATTGTCTCCTTCGCAAACTAAGTTTTTACCATCTATTTTGTAAGCTCCAGAGTTGGAAATCAAACCACTTTTGGACCATTTGAAGTACGCTTTTCTCGGTAAAGGAAATACCATACCAATAATAATCTCAGGTAAACTCTCGAAGGTAAAAGAGGAAAACTTGATACGAGTTCTTAGAGATTATAAAGAGGTAATTGGATGGGCAATAGCTGAAAGTAAGGGTTTGAGTCCCTCGACTTGCATGCACAAAATTCAAGTTGTAGAGAATGTTATTCCCAAAAGAGAGGCTCAAAGGCATCTCAATCTTTCCATGATGGAAGGGATAAGGAAAAAAGTTCAAAAGTTACTTAATGCTGGGATGATCTATCTTATTTCTGACAGTAGTTAGGTCAACCCAGCCCATTTAGTACCGAAAGAATTGGCATGACCATAATTAAGAATTCGATAGGTAGATGGTTCCTACTCAGGTCCAATGCAGGTGGAGAGTCTGCATTGATTACAGGAAGTTGAATTTTTTAACTCGAAAAGATCATTTTCCACTTTCTTTTATTGAGTAGATGTTAGAACGTTTAGCTGGGAAATCACATTATAGTTGTCTTGATGGTTACTCAGGGTTTTTCTAGATTCTAGTGGCATAGGAGGATCAAGAGAAAGCAACGCTTACGTGTCTATTTGGCACATTCTCCTATAGACAGATGCCATTCAGACTTTGCAACGCACCAGCCATATTTCAAAGGTGTATGGTAAGTATATTTTCTGACTATGTCGAGAAAATAATTGAGGTGTTCATGGACAACTTTACTTTGTACAATGAGGCTTTTGAGGTGTGTTTGTCAAAGCTTAGGAAAATTCTGAAAAGGTGCCTAGAATTTAAACTTGTTTTAAATTAAGAGAAATGCCATTTTATGGTGGATAAAGGATTAGCTCTAGGTTATACCATTTCTGCTGAGGGAATTTTCATTAATAAAGCGAAGAATTGAACTGAGTTGTATGAATTTATTTATCATAAATGTTATTTGATCCTAGACATCAGAATAAGATAGATATTACTATTATTGGCATTTTTTATATTACAATGTGTGACTGTATTTGCAACCGCATTACATATATGTGTGATTAATGTCTGTTCTGAAACTACATGTGGTGGAGGTTATGAAGTGAAGGAAGTGTTTTGTATTGAATCAGTGGTCAGACCACCCACATATTGTATTTAATCTGGTAGTGAGACTGTTAATACTGCAACGTGTCATACTGACACTATGAGGTGTATAGGGATGGACGGGTATAATATACCTATTAGTGTGTAGGGGAGGGGAATGGAGATGGTGTGCAGCGGTTGGACTATGGAAATTACATCTGTATTTGTATCAACATGACATCTATATCTACTAATGTGTTAGTGTTATACGTGCGTCTGCAACTGATCTTCTGCATTCTCGAGCTGTTTGGTGTCTGAATCTGTTTTAGGTTATCACTTGAATATTGACATCGAATTATATCTAGACACTCAATATCATCCTAGTTCTTACACATAATATAGCTTAATTATGTTTTATTCTATTCTACAATGCTCTAACTATTTATATGAATTTCAGGGAACTCACAGGACTAAATGGTCAGCGGATGGGGGCCTCGATCATCTATAGAATTTACTATATATATGTGTGTGTGAATCTATAACTTTGAATTCGTATTGCAAAACTTCTAAGTTTTAACTATGTTTTGGATAATGAATGCTTTTAGAATTAAATGTAGTTGAAAGGTTTGCTTAAAACGTAACTGAGTCCTAGTAAGTTGTTGTAGCGTTCTAAACTTTGCCTTTCTGTCTAGGCTGGGTGTAGGGAGTTATATTTAGTGGTATCAGAGCCAGGTTTACAACACTCAGGCTGTGAAATTGGGCCTCTATTTTTATAAAAAAGATGTTTTAAACAAAATGACTTTGTATAAAGAACTAAATAACTGACTTAGAAGGACTGAGTCTCCGATGCCGTGCATATAAGTATCTCTTTTGTTATGCTGCATGTATGATGTACCATGATGACTGATTTTGTCAATTAAATTTGTACTCTAAAGTAAATTGTTATATGATTTTGATGGAATATTGGATTGATTTGTACGTTCTAGCATTGTAGACACTGAAAAGTATGAGTTCATAAGGAAATCAGAGACGAGGGCCACACTGACATCAAAGGTGTCGTGGAGGAGCTTGAGTTGAGTCATCTTTCATGGGTAGCATACCCGAGTTGGAGACTTACGAAACCGTTGGTACTCTTATTGCTGAGACAAGGTCTCAGATTGTACTAAGTAGGGACGATCTTGTGTCCCAAGCGATGTTACGAGTATTAGAGAGGGTCACTGGGACTAGTACTGTGTTTCATGTTTGTGGGTCCGTTAATAAACATCTTTGATCAAATGGAACCGAACTATTTAGGGGCGTGATGGGGGTCGCTCCTACGGAGGTTGAGTATTGGCTTGAGGCTACCGAGTGCATCATGAACGACATCGACTGTACACTTATACAAAAATTAAGAGGTGCAATATCTCTTCTCTGAGATGAAGCATACCAGTGGTAGTTAACAGTCGAGGAGGGAACCCAATCTGAACTGATTACCTAGGACTACTTTAAGAGTGTCATTCGGGGTAAGTGCGTGGGTGCTAGTTACATTGAGATTCGCAAGTGTGAGTTTATGAATCTAGTTCACGGAGAGAGGTCCGTAGCTGTGTATAACGTCGGGTTTTGAGATTAAGAAGGTATGCTCGAGCATTGGTTGGGACTATGTATGATAAGTGCATGAAATTTGAGGATGGATTGCATTATGACGTACATGTTTTGATAGCTCCTTCGAGGGAGCGAGTATTTACAGTTTTAGTGGATAAGGCTAAAATCATGGAGGAAGTCAAGCGTATTGAACATGAAAAGAAAGAGCGTGAGAGAACTCAGACTGAAGTGAAGAAAGATTCAGGTCTTTCTAGTTCGGTTCAGCACCCCAAGAAACGAGCTAGGGTCGATGAGCCTTCTAGGCATGAGGTGTTGGTCGCCTCTAATGTGATTCTGCGATGTGCTGATTACAGGAGACACCATCCGAGCGAGTGCTAAAGGAATTTTAGGGCTTGTCTCCGTTCTGGATCAATAAAGCATCGTGTTCAGGATTGCTCTCGTCGACCTTATCAGGCGTCAGCTTCGGCACCAGTTACGACTGCGAGTATTGTTCAGCCTCCTAAGGGAACTCCACAACCACCAAGAGGTTGAAGTAACTGTAAGGGTGGCAGTAGTTGTGGTAGGGGCCAGCGAGCACTGGATAGAGGTGCAACTGAGATTGAGGCTAGGCAGCCTGCACTTGTCTACGCGACTAGACGCCGTGAGAATAAGGATGACGCCAATATGATCACGAGTACGTTTTTCATTTACTTTGTACCTTACTTTGCTTTAATTAATATAGGTTCTACACATTCCTACATAGCTAGTACTATAACTATGAAATTGAATATGGTTGCTGAGCATACTGTTAGCAAGGTTTCCATGGTTAGTCTTTTAGGACAGTCTTTTAGGGTTTATAAGGTTTATCGACGAGTATCGTTATAAATTTAGGGAGTAGTGTTTCTGACTAATTTGATGAAACTACCTTTTAGGGATTTTGATTTGATTTTGGGCATGGATTATCTTGTCAACGTAATTTCTGCACCTATAGCTTAGAAATTAGTCCAGAAAGGTGAGGCTTATCTTACCTTTATATCTAACACTGATTCCGCTAAGGCATCTGTCCATGACATTCAGATAGTCTGAGATTTTTTGAATGTCTTTCCCCATGAATTTTTAGGCGTACCACCAAACTGTGAGGTGGAGTTCGATGTTGATATGATACTTGAGACAGCTCTGATGTTGATTGCACTTATCACATGGTACTAAAAGAACTGGCTGAGTTGAAAGCTCAACTTCAAGAGCTTCTTGAC
The DNA here is from genome assembly GCA_013677275.1 of Gossypium schwendimanii. NCBI lineage: Eukaryota > Viridiplantae > Streptophyta > Magnoliopsida > Malvales > Malvaceae > Gossypium > Gossypium schwendimanii. The sequence continues at coordinate 14,094,683 of CM025249.1, read as the reverse complement.
CTTGGGTTTATTAGACTGAGTGTGTCTCTGTGGGGAACACAAGTGTTGTTTGTCAAAAAGAAAGATGGTACAATGAGAATGTGTATTGATTATCGTCAGCTGAACAAGTTAATAGTAAAAAATAAGTATCCACTCCTAAAAATCGATGATTTATTTGATCAGTTTCGCGGAGCTTCTATATTTTCCAAAATTTATCTCCATTCAGGTTATCATCAACTCAAGGTTAAGAAGGCGGATATGTTCAAGACTACTTTCAGGACTCGTTACGGACATTACGAGTTCCTGGTTATGCCTTTCGGGGTTAACTAATGCTCCAGCTACATTTATGGATTTGATGAATTGGGTGCTTCAATCTTCTCTAGATTAGTTTGTAGTCGTCTTCATTGATGATATTTTGATATACTCAAAGACTAGAGTTGAACATGACGAAATCTTTGTATCGTACTACAGACTTTCTATAAAAACAACTTTATGCCAAGTTTAGTAAATACGAGTTCTGGTTGTCTGAGGTTTCCTTTCTAGGGCATTTTGTAACCGTTGGTGGAATTCGATTCAATCCCAAAAAAATTGAGGACATAGTGGAGTGGAAACAACCGAAGAATGTATCTAAACTTCAGAGTTTTCTCAGTTTAACAGGTTACTATCAGAGATTTTTCTAGCGGTTTTCCCTGATAGCATCTCCCTTGACTAAGTTACTGCGTAAGAATACACCGTTTAAGTGGTCTGAGGAGCACCAGCCAAGCATTGAGAAGCTCAAGTCTATTCTGACCCAGGCTCTTATTTTAATTCAGCCCAAGTCAGGTAAAGAATTTGTGGTTTATAGTGATGTGTCACACATTGGATTAGGATGTGTACTGATGTAAGAGGGTAAGGTTGTAGCTTATGACTCTCATCAACTTAAGATGCATGAGGGAAATTACCCTACTCACAATCTGAAACTAGCCGCAGTTGTGTCTGCTCTAAAGATCTAGAGGCATTATCTGTACGGTGAGAGGTGTACCATCTACACCGACCACAAGAGTCTCAAGTATCTATTAAATTAGAAGGAGTTAAATATCAGATAGTGTATATGGGTTGAGCTACTTAAGGACTTTGACTGTACTATCAAGTATCCTCATGATAATGCTAATGTGGTAACTAACACTCTTAGTCATCGAACGATGTCTAATTTGGGAGCGATGTTTGCTCGATTGAGTTTGTATGATGGCGCCAGTTTATTGGCCAAATTGTAAGTTAAGCCTACTTGGGTTAAGCAGATCCTAGTTAAACAGTTGGAGGATGAGTCTGTAATTCAGCGTTATGTTAGATTGAGTCTGGTGAAGATTCTAAATTTGGTTTAAACAGTGACATCATTTTATGTTTTAGAGGTCAGGTTTGTGTGTCTAAGGACCATGAGTTATGACAGTCGATCCTACAAGAAGCACATAATAGCCCTTACAGTATGCATCCTGGTGGGAATAAAATGTATCGTGATCTCTGAGAACTGTACTGGTGGGCGAGGTTGAAACGAGAAGCGACTACTTTCATTTCTCACTGTTTGGTGTGTCAGAAAGTTAAGGCTAGACATCAATTACCTTCAGGGTTGCTTCAGCTAATCAAGATTCCTCAATGGAAGTGGGAACGTGTAACAATAGACTTTGTTAACGGATTACCTCTGACACCTACTAAGAAGGATTCAGTATGGGTCATCGTTGATCGATTGACCAAGTCCGCTCATTTCCTACCAATCAAGATCGATTGGTCGCTACAGAGGTTAGCTAAGCTAAACATGTCTGAGATTGTGAGGTTACACAGAGTTTTAATTTCAATTATTTTGGATACGGATCCACGTTTCACCTTTCGATTTTGGAAGAAGTTACATGAGGCGTTAGGTACTCAACTGGATTTTTAGTACTGCATATCATCTCCAGTCTGATGGACAATCTGAGCAAGTTATTTAGATATTAGAGGATATGCTGCGAAGTTGTGTGATTGACTTCAGGGGCAGTTGGGAGGATCACCTACCGTTGGCCAAATTTGTGTATAAAAACAATTATCAGTCTAGCATTTAGATGGAACCTTACGAGGCCCTATATGGTCATAGGTGTCGTCCTCCCCTGTGGTGGATCGAGTTAGGTGAACGCCAGATTTTGGGTCCCGAACTAGTGTCTGAAATTGAGAATATAGCTAAATTGGTTCGGGATCGTTTAAAGGTTGCTTCAGAATGACAAAAGCCCTATGCTGACTTAAAAAGAAAGGACATTGAGTACTCTACGGATGATCAAGTATTTCTAAAAGTATCATTGTGGAAAGAGGTCATCCGGTTTAGACGTAAAGGTAAGTTAAGTCTGAGATTCATTAGCCCTTACCGCATTCTAAAACGGGTAGGACAAGTTGCTTATCAGCTAAAGTTGCCACCTGAACTTGATCGGATCCACGACGTGTTTCATGTTTTCATGTTGCAGAAATATCGACATGACCCTTCCTACATTGTATCTGTAGAGGAAATTGAAGTGAGACCTAATCTAACCTTCGAGGAGAAACCAGTTCAGATTCTAGATCGGGATGTTAAAGTCTTGCAGAGAAAAGTTGCACCTTTGGTACAAGTCCTGTGGCGGAATCACGGTATTGAGGAAGCCACCTAAGAACACGAAGATTTGATATGTCAACAATATCTGTATCTGTTCGACTCAGGTATAAATTTCAAGGCAGAAGTTTTCTTTAGGGAAGGAAGTTGTAACACCCTAAAATTTGAGTTTTAATGCTAAGTTGTGTCAATAGATATGTGTCTACTTTTGTGATATGTGTTATGCTTACTTATTTGTGATCTAAGGTTTGAGTTGCGTTAATTTTGGAATTGTTAATTTCTTTATTGGAACCTTAGCCTAAGTTCCTTCCTTAAGTTTAATTATGTGTCTTTTTGTGTCAAGAATGAGCCTCCAGGTTCACTGGTTAAGCATTTGCCTATTCTCTGGTCCCGTGTTAGAATCTTCGCATAAGTAAAGCAGAAATATGTTTTATTTATTTTGCGGGAGTAGTTAGTTGGCTTTTGAAGTAAAATTTTTATTTTTTTATGTGAACATAACCTTCTTCTTTGCTCATTTTCTTTGTTTTTCTTTTATTTTTCTTCTTCTCAATTTCGTAACTTAATTCTCAAATTCCAATTGTCAAATTTTGTTGTTGTAGTCGTAAGAGTTTTGTTTTTGTTGTTCTATCATTGGAAGCCAATTCGATAAGTTCCGGTGTTAAATTCTGCTAACATCGTTGTCATTTGTTTTCAGTCAAACTTGGCTTCCTGAGTACCTTGCTTGATTTCTCTATCTAAACATTCAATTGATGTTCATTAGGAGAAGGTTCCAAGGAAAACTATTCCCAGTCGCCTTAGATTCGTGAATTTCCTATATCATGCGAAGGTAACAATTGTTTTGAGTTAGGGTTTGCGTCGAGGTTTCAATATGTTTGGTTGATTCTTTAATTAGTCTTGTAAGTTCGATTAAGTTGTGCAACTAGAAAATATTTTGGTTGTTTTTAGGTTTCAAAGTGTCTTTATTGCTTTTACATTCAATCTTCATCAGGTGGGTATTGAAACCCTTCTTTTTTTGTGTTTTTCTTCGCTAGAATTGGAATTGTCGACGACACACGAGTGGCCACACAAGCATGTATGCTGCTTGTGTGAGCCACATTGTAACTCCTTAACTTTGAATTTATGGATACACCGACATGGGAGAGGCCGTGTGGGGGAAATGAGATGTACGGGTCATACGGCTGAGACACACGAGCGTGTGTTTAGGCTGTGTAACTCATTGAGTTCACATTAGAGTCACACAGGTAAGACACACAGGCAAGACACACAGGCGTGTGTCCAGGCCGTGTGACTCACTGAGTTTATATTTGAGACACACTGGCAAGGCACACTGGCGTGTGCCAGGCTGTGTGGGCGTGTGATCCTAAATTTTGAATTTATATTAGCGTGGTAATTGACATGCAATGTGGGGGTAAGCCGTCACATGAATTGAATTGGGTTGTATGAATTTATTTATCAAGAATGTTATTTGATCTTGGACATCGGAATAAGATAGATATTACTGATATTAGCATTTTGTTATGTTACAATGTGTGACTATATTTGCAACCACATTACATATATGTGTGACTGATGTCTGTTCTGAAACTGCATGTGGTGGAAGTTATGAAGTGAAGGAAATGTTCTGAATTGAATAGGTGGTCAAACCACCCATATATTGTATTTAATCTGGCAGTGAGACTGTTAATACTATAATGTGTCATACTGACACAATAAGGTGTGTAGGGATGGATGGATATAATATACCTATCAATGTGTAGGGGAGGGGAATAGATGGTGTGTAGCGGTTGGACTAGGGAAATTGCATCTGTATCTATATCAACATGACATCTGTATCTGCAAATGTGTTAGTGTTATACGTGCTTCTGTAACTGATCTGTTGTATTCCAGGACTGTTTTGTGTCTGAATCTGTTTTAGATTATCACTTGAATAATGACACCAAATTGTATCTGGACACTCAATATCATCTTAGTTCTTATACATAGTATAGCTTAATTATGTTTTATTTTATACTGCAACGCTCTAACTATTCATATGAATTTCAAGGAACTCAATGACTAAACTGTCGGCGGATGGGGGACTCGATCATCTATAGGATTTATTACATATATATATGTGCGTGTGAATCTATAACTTTGAATTCATATTGCAAAACTTATAAGTCTTAACTATGTTCTGGACAATGAAGGTTTTCAGAATTAACAGTAGTTGAAAGGTTTGCTTAAAATGTAACTAAGTCCTGGTAAGTTGTCGTAGCATTCTAAACTTGGTCTTTCCGTCTAGGCTGTGTTTAAGGTGTTGCACTAACTACTTGTATCTATTATGGTAGGAATCCAACAGTCGAAAGGGCTTAAAGTAGCATACATAGTGGCATGTTTTGATCTATTCCTCCCAAACATAATACCATTAAACCCTTTCTCTCAAATGGAGTAATTTTGATTATGTAAAATCAAGGGAAAATATTATAGATCCACTAACTAAGTTTCTAACAGGAGAGCTTATGTATACTTTATCAAGGGGAATGGGCTTAAAGCCTTTAAAAGGCAATAAAAAGTGTTATGATGGTAACCCTATCTAGTTAACTAGAGATCCCAAAATCTAGGTTTAAAGGAAAAGGTAAGTCATATTAAAATTATAGTAGTGCTTTGAAATTTTTATTATTTCTTGCCTATTCTATAACCTCCACAACCTGACCTAGAGATTAGACCCGAATTTGAAAGAATACATTAGCCAAAGAGACCTAGTAAGTTATCAGAGTTTATAAAACTGTCATTTTAAAATATTTATTTTAGAAGAAAACTTAGTAAATTACCGATTTCTTTACTACCCAAAATTTTAATTATAATTCAACAGTGGAAAAGTGATATCTATTTATGTTTTAAAGAAAAATTGGGGTCATGCATAACTAATTAATATTCATACTTCGATATCCTAAAATCAAATTAAATATAATGCAAGCTTTATAAATAAATAAAAAAACACAAATCTTATGTCTCATGCAACAATTCAAAACAAAATAATACAATCTCTAAATAAATAAAATAAAAAATTAATGGTCTTAAATAATTTTAATAAATAAAATCGAGCTAAGACCTTCCGGATGCCGTGTCCACATCCTAACCTGGTCAGTTATCTGTAAAGATGGGAAAAAAGGGAGCAAGCTATGAAGCTTAACGTGAGTTCTGTCACCAGCAAATCAGTGCAATCGATTAGCGTACAAAACCACATCACATAGAAATAATTCGTAAAAGTAATTATCAGAATATCGACATTTTAGAGCACTCAACAATATATGTATATATTTATGTATATAACATCTCGAAAACCCTAATTTTGTATGCTCGTGATTTGTGAGGGCCATTCAATTTTGATTTAATAGAAAAGATCTTACTCCACTGCTGCACATCACAATGAGAGCTCCCCTGAACTCCAACCACCAATACACCGATTTGTGGCTTAGCCACTATTGTTTTTAAGATAAACTGCCAATGACTATAGACACATAGCAAAATCTCGTAAATGGAATCTGCCTTTGCTTGTAGGTACACAACATAGTCTAGCATATGAAATATGCCTTTGGCTGTGGATTTCATAGAAAATAACTCACAGATGGAATCTGCCTCTGGCTATGGATACACAATAGATAACCTATAGATGGAATATGCCTTTAGTTGTGGATACACAACAAATTTTGCAAATAAACTTCCAATACTTCCTCCGAACATATTGTCCCACCCCATGCAATGCAATATAGCAAGCTCAAAACAGATCAATGCAGTAGCATTTAATATGATTTTGACAAAACAATACAATGAAAATCAAAATGCTTATAATATTTCAATATAATATCAAACAATATGCTTAGAACAGATCAATTCAGTAGCAAAAGTCATGCTTATTATATGTTTGGTTTAACAATAATATAAATCATGTTGTACGTACAATCTCAAATACAGATACAATAAACATATGTATTAATCACAATTCATGCAAATATATATAATATTAATTCAGTCAATCAGATCATTGATTCTAACATTATTCATACCACCATGGACTTAATTGAATTAAATAAAATAAAAAAATAGTTCAGGATTCATTCAGGGACTATATTGATCAAATTATAAAATTATGGGTATAATTGTAAAAATCTAAAAAATAGAGGCACACGGCCGTGTGGGATGCTATAAACAATGTGGAGGGGTTACACAGCTGTGTAGCCAAGCCGTGTAATAGACTGTGGCCGTGTGGAAATTGCACAATTAAGCTATAGGGGAGACACATCTGTGCGGAAGGCTGTGTGGAGGGTTCTTGGCCGTGTGAGATTCAAACTATCCTAAGGTTCTAGAGGTACATGGCCGTGTGGCAAACCGTGTGGGTCCAATCCTAGGCACGGTTTGCCCCGATTCTTTTGTAAAAGAACATACACTTTTCACTAGGAGACCGATCGACGTTCCTCATGCCTGATTGTAATCTGATTCACCTAAATTGGGTACTTCAAATGACATTTATACATGAGTTAACGATTGATTTCAACATTTATCAAGATTATCGAAATATTTGTCCAGAAGAAAAAAATGTCAAGTAATTGATTGAAAGATTAGTGTGGATCGATGCTATTGAGGAGTTTACGAGTTTTATTTATTGAAACGAATGCACTTACCAAACTTTCATGAAAATACAGAGGCTATCAACGATGATTTTACAACCAATAGAAAATGATTTAATCGGGGATTGATTTGATACAGAATAGAAAATTATTCAATAGCAAAAAAATTAAAAAAAATATGATGTAAAGGAAAAGAAATAAAATAAAAAGATGGAGAGCAAATTCTATTAGGATTTGAAAAGGGGAAAAATGAAAATCTAATTAGGAAAGAAGAAAAAGATGTGGTGGAATTCCAATTCTATTGGAATTTTGAGAAGGAGCAAATTGTGAATTCTAATTAGGAAAAGAATTGATTTAATTTCTAGGGTTTGTAAACCCTAGCGACGTCACCTGCAATTTTCCCAAGATTTTGCCAAAATTTGAAATTAAAATGAAAGGGGAAAAAGAGGTGGAGGCTCAAACTCGGGTTCACAAGGGGGAAACTAATGCTTTAACCATTGGGGCTATCGCCCATTTCTTATTTATTTTTTACGCTTAATTATATGATATATTTTTGGGGACGTTTTTGGAGAAATTATGACATAAAAAGGGAAGGAAGGGCTCAAACTTGGGTCTAAAAGGGTATCAATGCCTTAACCATTGGGCTACTACCCATTTCTTGTTAAATTTTATCCCAAACAATTTATATTTTAGTGTGGCTTTTATCTGAGGTTGTTGAAAACAAAAGGAAAAGAAATGGGGGACTCAAGCCTTGGTTTATAAGGAGGAGACACTAATGCCTAGCCATTCAATCTATGTCTTATTTCTTGCTTATTTTAGACATTTAATCATACATATTACTTTCTTTTTAGAGACTTGCTGAATTCCCAAAATAAAAAGGAAATGAATGGTTTGAAGCTAGGTTCATAAGGGAAGGAAGCTAACTTTTAACTATTAGGCCTAAAGCCTATTTCTTACTTAATCTTATTTCTTAACTATGTATATTTATTTTGAGGTTTACTCACATATTCTTTATTAGCTTACACATTTACTCAAAATTTTTATTAACTTATTTAACTTTATAGTTTTTAGCACATTCCATTTTAGTTTATATATAACAATTAATACTCATAGTCAAGTCATATTATTAATATTTAATTCATTTCGCCCATAGTAAACTCTAATAAAATGACTTAGATACACAGAAATCATCAAACCTAATATTCATTTCTTATTAAACATACAAAATAAGTAACATTTGTAATTTAATAATTAAATCATATGTACAGTATAAAACAATTTAATAAGGGCAATAATTGAAAGAATATACTAGTACTGATAAGTAAAACTCATTTAATTTTTAAAATAAAATTTAAAGAATAAATTGTAATTTTAGTTAAATATTTTAGTAAAAACTTATTAAAAATCGAGAGTAAAATTATGAAACTATCCAAATAAGACTTAATCATGTAAATTTTTAAGTCATTTCATAGTATTTATTGACTCTAATTGCATAGCATAAAAAATCAAGACTCAATTACAAAGATAACAAAACATGCCCAACCTACATATGACACATTGGCACATATACATACTATTTTGTGTTTTCATGTCAATTTTCCTATTCTAACATATCGTATATCGTATATCATATAGATCATACAAATCATGCTTAGTTACACTTAAAAATACATCAACACATTTTCATAATCATACGTATTCAAGCTTAAATCTAATCAATTAATTAATCAACTACAAACACAATTGTTGACTAATTATTGAGTCTTATTACTAGTAAAACAATTTTCATTCATGTGGGGATAGTTAGAAATTGGTTTTATAAAAACTTGTGTAATGGTAGGATTTTTTTTTATTTATAAATGCTAAAAATTAAATGTGAATGAGAAATCGTAGATGAAATCATTTTGTACTTCATTCATGATTTAAAAAAAAAAAAACACACTTATTAAGTGTTTATGAACTTTCATGTAACATTAACGTTTTATTTTGTAAGTTTAATGATTATTATTATTAAATCAATTGAATTATAAAAAGATTTAAATGATACAATTTGTGTCACACGTTTGTTGACTATTAAAGTTTTATTTAAAAATAAACTTAAATTTTGATTTATTTCATTGATCAAGTTTTACTGTTAAAAGAATGTTGATTAAATATTTCCTTTCATTATTTCTTTCTTTCTTACACTATAAATAGAATGCATTTCTCACATGGAGAATTATCCACTTCAAAAGATTAAACAAAAGTTTCTTGCTTTCTTTAAAGAGGACTAAGTAATTGTGGAAAGATAATTGAGTTAAATTCCATAAATTTGTTGATATTTAAGAGGGGTATAATTCTTTGAGGTGGTTGGGTTGAAGTTTTAGGAGATAATTGCATCAAAATCGTATACATCAACTATAGACAATTTTGTCTTAAAGGATGAGTAATTTAATTTTTTAAAGTTTAATATTCTTTAAATCTATTCTCAACCCGTAAGTGTGTTACTTTTAAATAAATTTATTATTACTTGGTTTTGACAAAGTTTGCAATTAAACAAATTATACAAAATTATATTTTGTTATTAGGTGAACTATAGAATTAGCCACCTAATTATTAGCATGTTTTTGTTTTGGTCACCTAACTATAAAAATTTTCAATTTCATCACTAATGTTTTAGATTGCTTCCATTTTGGTCACTCTTCGATAAATGGTTAATAGAAGTGATGATATGACCATTTTTCAATTGATATAATAACACATTTAATCCTCAATATCTACTCATTCTATCAACTTGATATTAATTCTAAATAATTCAATAAGTTTAACCCTCCACATTTACAATTTCTATCAATTTGACCTAAAACACATAATTAAATGATTATTATATATCATGAAAAGTACAAAATATAACATTATATATTTATATTTATATAAATATATTATATGTGTTTATATTTAATTACAATTATA
>CM025249.1:14061163-14081903 GCA_013677275.1 Gossypium schwendimanii | reverse complement strand
ATACTTCTTCACGTGAGTAAAGAATAATATTGACAAGTACTAGAAACAGCATCTAAGGTTGAAATATTGCATGCATTATTTTATCTCTTATCAAAGAAGCTTTTGGTAAGGATATATATAAAGAATATTCATTGTATTAAGATTGCAATTTTTGCTGACAAAAATTTGGATTCAATCTCAAGCAATCCTATTCCCCACCCCATTATAAAAAGAAAGAGTCCATTAAATTTTTAATATTTTGTAATTTTTTATTCTTAATAATATCTAAGTAAATTTTTATAATTCTTCTAAAGACCATGATAAAGAGAGACAAATGGCTCTTCAAGTTCAAGTGAACCTAGACAAACATTTTGGATATAAAATTTAAATAATTATAGAAAAAATATTTATTTTTAGTATTTTTAAAATATTGTTACTTTAGCATAAGTTATACACGACATGTCATATATCACTATTTAGTTGTTCCATCGGTCATATAAGCACTTAACAATAGAAATGAAAGGAATTTAAGTAAGAACAAATTTATTATTTGATCTAGCTTACATAGATTAATTTATGTAACGCCCCAAAATTTGTATATTTGTTTCTGTGTATTTATAACATAATTGTGTATTTGCTTTAGTGGTTAATTGTTTTGGGAGTGTTTGAGAGGTCTTGAGTTCAAGTCTTACCTTGGGCAAATTTTTTCATTTTTAAATGAATAAACCATTATCTTTAATCAGTAGGCTTATAAATAAATGTTGATAAAATATATTAAAATGGGCTTGCTTGTTTGGTGGCTAAGTCATGAGTTGGCATGTGGGAGGTTTGGAGTTTAAGTCCCTACCCTAGCAAAGGGAATGTATCTTTGCTTGATGTCGTGTAGGTGTTTGTGTGTTAGTAAAAGTTTGATGCTAGTGGACGGTTATGGGAGTGGGGGAGTGATTTTAGGAGAAAAATATGGGATTAAGGGAATATTTGATTTTAATTAAGTTTTTTTCCCAAATTCGATTTTATCTTTTTCCCAGAATCCCTCCAACAATTCTGACGTTACTCTCTTCCTCCTCTACCATCTTTCTTTTTTGTTTTATTTTTCTCTGCTTCCATAGTCGAATTCTGTCCTTTTTTCCTTTTTTTTCCCCACATCTTTTGTTTCATTTTCTCTTGACTACAATCTCCCTATGTTGTTGTCGAATTCCCTTCTCTTCTCTGTTGGTGATTGCTTCTCCTTGTTTCTATCGAAACTTCCCCTCATTCTCTCTTTTCTGTCGATTTTTTCCTTAATCAATATTCTGTCTTTTCAACGTTGGCTGCGTCGGTGGGTAAGTCTTTTGGTAAGAGGGTTATGCCTCAATTGATTTGGGGAAATTTCATTTGTTTAATTGTGATAAGTTCCTAAGCCTCCATTGTGTCGAATTTTGATTTGACAACATCAAATAGCATCGAACTTAGTTTACTTGTGGAATCGTAAGCTACATCTTGTTAGAGCAGTGGGGGTAAGCAACATAAATGAAGTTCGATTGTTGTTGTTTTAGTGGTATTAGTTCTAAGTGTGACTAATGTTGGGCATGGAATTGCCATTTGTTTTACATACCAAAAATTGTGTCAGGTGTGTAAACACAACTCTGAAATTGAAATTCGGTAAAAAGCCAAAACAGGTGAATGTCAATGTCACATGGGCGTTCGACTGCCCGTGTGGTAGGCCATGTGATCGAACATGGGCGTGTGATCGACGAGGCTAGCCATGTGTGATTTATGGGCTGGGCCGAATTGGGTCGTGTGGGCCATACGGGCGCGTTGGCCCCACACGAGTGACCTACATGGGCGTGTGGGAATATTGGGCCAGGCCGTGAGATCCACATGGCGAAGGCTATTTTGGGCTGTGTGGGCCACATGGGCGTGTGGGCCCATATGAGCGTGTAGGCCCATATGGGCATGCAACATGGGTTGTGGGCCCATTTTTACTATTTGACTGCTAAGGTTGCACAGGTCGCCCGAGTCGACTGTGGACCTACTGTAGGGTCGGTAAGCTTACCTAGACCCCTAATTGACTGAAATGACTGTATGACTGATACGATTATGCATGTTATTAAGCATGATGATGTCCCACTGGTTTGATACTTTATGCCCTGACTTTATGCATGATATTATGTTTTAGCATGTCATATATGTATATTGCATTGCTTTGGGGTGGGGTTATGTTGTTCAAAAAAAGTGTACTGAAAGGCCCCGAGCCTAAATTACTGGCAGCTCAGCTGTAAATTACTGTCTAGTGCCGCATTCGATACTTTTTAGAGTGTAGGGATAGGTGGATTGATTATATCCCCACATGGAGTGTAGGGTTAGACGGAGTTGGAGTGTAGAGGCTGGTTGGGTAGGATTTGATATTGCATATCTGTTACTGTACTGAGTATTGATACTGTAATGGGCCAAGGCCCGAATGCATGACTGCTTCTGTATTGTAATGGGCTAAGGCCCTAACTAAAACTGAAATTGTTACCGAAATGGGCTTAGGCCCAAACTATGATTGCATACTGTCTGTTTGTTTATGTGGGAATTACACATTGAGTTTTCGTAAACTCACCCTTCTGATTCATTTGTTTAGGTAATCCCCAGACTTAGGCAGATTGGAGCGGCGGAGGACTCAGCTGTGGCCACAAGACTTCTTTTTACTATTTCGTACTTAATTATGTTTATTTTTTAAAGCTTTATTTGGGTTATTTTTTTATAATAATGGCCGCTATGAGTTTTTGCTTAAAATTTAGATTTTATACTGTTTTATGTTTTATATCTGCTAGAGGTAGATAAAACACGAGTTTGTAAAAGAAATGCATGTGTTTTAGAAAAATATCCACAAGGACACAAATTGTTTTAAAAAGCTTCCGCAACGTATAATATTTTGCAAACTAACGACTGAATAAAAATCACTATTTTAGGATTAATGAAAGATAACGACGAGATCTAAACAGAAAATGTTTTAAGCAAAGTTACGGTTTTTTTTTCAACACAAGCATCGATTTTCAAACACACTATCATGTGACATCGCCAGATTCGGCCATAACGTCCAGGCCGTATTTGGGGTGTTACAATTTATCTATTTTTTAAATAAAAATAACAAAATACAATCCAATTGTTAATATAAGAATTTCTATAAAACTTTACCTTTCATTTCTTATTTATTCACTTAGTTACCCCAAAATTAAATTTGAAAAAAAAGTCATATAAAATATAAAACCTTTTTTAACAGAAAAATAAAACTCGATAAATATACTAAGCAAGCACATAATAACATTTTGGACAAATTGTAATCTTTTAGAAACTTTGAGGCATATTCTTGATTGGTAAAGGTGGAGAGTTCAATCATAAAATTATGGTTTTATATTCTACTCCATGAGGCCTTTACAACGGTATATCATATGCTCAAAATGGTTGAGTGGTGAATGAGAAATTGATGCTTAAATTAAGCTACTTGTGAATATTTGTTGAGGAAAAGAAATGCTTAGATCCGAAATTGGTTAAATACCAAGTGTGAGATGTGTATATATTTGAGAACCCATTTGAAAGATGACTGAATGACTAAGCTTGAAACTCTGCCTCGAGCGCAGGGGGTCACCCCAATCCCGATGGAATCCCGATGGATTGGGCTGCACCCGTACGATGTGGGCGACACGAAATGTCGGGCCCAAAATGGGCCTGTGGATATTTTAGTCCAACATGAAATTTGTTTTTTTTTCTCAGCAAATATACAAAATCTTATTTGAAAGGACATATATCCTGATTTTATTTGATTCCAATCAATTTGATTTGATTTTAGGGTATTTTAGTCCAATTTTATTTGATTTGATTTTAATTAAATTGATTTAATTGCTCGTTTAATGCATATTTTGTATCCTTATTCATGGATATTTCCAAAATTTGTCTATATTGAATGCCTATAAAAGCCTAAGAATTCTTTAGAATTTTTTGGACAATCACACTCTCTCACATCGAGTTTATTTTTCTTTTCAAAATTCTTCTCTTTTCCTCTCCATATTTTCAACGTTTTGGTGATAGAAAAAGGGAACGTTTGTTAGTTGATCACTGTAGAAGTGCTACTGCTTTGATCATCATGTTGTTGTATCCTAGGAGACAGTCGACCAACGTTTCTCCAAGTACAATAGGAGCGGTCGAATCTGTCTTAAGGAAACTATGTAAAACAGGCCTCAACATCTAGTAAAAATCAATTCTTTTATTCGATTTCTGGTTTTCATAATCTTATATATTTAATTTTTTTTTTGCATCTGATATTTTAAATATAAATATTTAATTTAATTTATATAAATATTTATTTATATTTATATTTGTTCACTAACGTGTTTTTTCCAACAATTTTAAGACAAATTCTTTTTATTATTTTGCAATTCTCTAATTTGAGATGAACGAGACACCAAGGCGAGAGAAAAAAATTGTATTTTATTTGAAAATGAGAATTAAATTGAATAAAATCTGTTTAGGGATTTATTCCCACCGTTTAACAGATTTTATTCCATTTTGATTTTGTTTCCAAACGAGGATTAAAATTGAATATAATTTGTTTCTAGATTTATTCCCGCCGTTTATTCGATTTTATTCGATTTTGATTTTGTTTCCAAACTAGAAGATTTAATTAAATAATTTTTTTCGGGATTTAATTTGACGCTTAACAAATTTTATCTTGATTTTGTTTCCAAACAAGATTTAATCAAATAATTCTATTTCAAGATTTATTCAATCCGTTTAACAGATTTTATTCGATTTTGATTTTGTTTCCAAACAAGAAGATTTAATTGAATAATTATATTTTGGGATTTATTCCACCTCTTAACAGATATTATTTTGATTTTTTTTCCAAACAAGATTTAATCAAATAATTCTGTTTTCAAATTTATTCCCACCGTTTAACAGATTTTATTTTGATTTTGTTTCCAAACAAGATTTAATCAAATAATTTTGTTTCGGGATTTATTCCTGCCATTTAACAAATTTTATTTTAATTTTGTTTCCAAATAAGATTTAATTAAATAATTATGTTTTGGGATTTAATCCTACTATTCAACAGAATTGATTTGAATTTTGTTTCAGAATTTTAACTCAGCTGTTTAACAAAATCAAAGGGTAATATAAATTGGAAATTAAATTTTCTATTTATTGTGGCCTTAACTATGGTTTTAAATTGTGAAAGCTTAAATTGAAGCTTCAAAATTGTGACATTAAAGAAAAAGAAGTTTATCAATGGTGAATTAAAAAACACAATATGAGAGTGCATGTCTAGGATTGGTTCTTTGAAAGACTTGGTATTTAAGCGTGCCAAGTGCACCACCTCTCTTTCAGGGTTACATACCTGGTGCATTGTTTTATTGTGTTTTCAATTAGACCGTGTAAACTTTTGTTCCAGGTTTTCATTAAATTTCTGTTGTCTAACAAAAGTTGATAATTTTTCTAATTTTGGTTTCGTTTCTAAAATCTTAAGAGAAAATGAAAACTTCTATCAATGTTGTGTAAGATATAGACTTATGTGCTGTGATTTCTAAAGTCAACATGGTTGACTCAAATCCAAGAAAATGGTGGCTTGATACTGTGTCATACGTCATATCTACTGAGACGAAGACTCGTTTTCTTTGTTAGAGCCTTGTAAAAATAGGGAGAAGCTCTATATGGGCAATGTTGCGACTTTCAAGATCAAAGCGAAGGGTAATGTGGTCTTGAAGATGACTTCTGACAAAGATTTCAAGCTTCAAAATGTGTTGTATATGCTTGACTTATGTAAGAACCTTGTTTCTGGGACACTCTTTAGTGTACACAGCTTTAAAATGGTGTTTGAATCCCAAAAGCTAATTTTATCTAAAGGGGGAATGTTTTTGGGAAAGTGATACATATTAAACTTAATGCAATCGTTGTAAAAGCAAAACTATGAATAAGAATGTTTCTTATTCTTCTGTTTATATGCTTGAGTCATTTAATTTATGGCATGGTAGGCTCAGACATTTTAGTTATGATACTTTACGTACATTAATTAACTTAGAACACATTCATTTGTTTCACATTAATTATAATCATACATGTGAAACATGTGTTGAGGTAAAATTAACAAGGTCTTCATTTCAAACTATTGAAAGAAGCACAGAACCACTTGACCTAATACATAGCAATGTTTGTGACTTAAAAATTGTTCAAATGTGAGGAGGGAATAAATATTTTATTACCTTCATTGATGATAGCACAAAATATTGCTACGTATATTTGCTTAAGAGCAAAGAAAAAAGCTATAGAAAAATATATTCTCTATAAACAGTAAGTTGAAAACCAACTTAATAAAAAGATTAAGATAGTGAGAAGTGATCGTGGTGGTGAATATTGAACCATTTGAATACTGTACACAACATGACATTATTCATGAAGTAACACCACCATACTCTCATCAATCAAATGGAGTAGCCGAATGGAAAAATCAAACTCTAAAGAAAATGATGAACACCTTGCTAGAAAGCTCCAGGTTACCACAGGAAATGTGAGGGGAAGCTTTTTTATGAACTAATTACCTTTTACATAAGGTACCCTATAAGAAAAGGGACAAGACAACATATAAGTTATGGAAAGGTAGAAAACTATCCTACAACCACTTGAAAGTGTGAGGGTGTCTTGCTAACGTAATGTACAATGGTAAGTCAATATGCGTCGTCGACAAAATACCGTTAAACAACTGATCTCAAACGGAAATATCTCTATTGATTTTGTAAAATCAAAAGATAACACTATGAATTCGCTAACTAAAGGCTTAAATCAAGAGCATGTTGATAAAACATTGAAAGGAATGAGACTAAAGCCCATGGAAATAAAAGGCACTATGTGAAGGAAAACCCTACCTAGCTAACTGAAGATTCCAAGATCTAGGTTCAAAGGAACAACCTACGTACATAGACCTGTAAGGCCATTGTGGGGTTATTATCCCAAGTCCATTCCTATGATACAAACAGTGACTAAAAATGGCATAGGTTAAGCAATACTTTTAATGATCGTTGAATGTTTCGGTGAGCGGAACAACATAAATCACCTATATGAGAGTGAAGTAGGGCCACTTTTTGGAGACTATTGGGGCATAGTTCTTTCAAACTCTTGTAGAACTAGGAGATGTTCACGACTATATGATCATATCCATGAGAACTAAAACCTTGTCAGAGAGGTAGTTGTGTGAGGTATATCATCGATTACACAAAAGGTAGAACAATTTAAGGATATCGTGTCTACTAGTCAACTAGTAAAGTAAATATATTTTCACAAGGGAAGGTTCAATGGTGGATGCCTACCTATCCTATACAACTATCGATCGTAGATTCTATCACCACATCAAGTCAAATTTTTTTGTTAAAACGATCAATTTTCTTTCATATGGGGGGTTGTTGGAAAAATTGTATTTTTTTGGAAACTTTGAGGCATATTCTCGATTGGTAAAGGTTGAGAGTTTAATCAAAAAATTATGATTTTATAGTCTACTCCATAAGACCTTTACAATGGTATATCATATGCTCAAAATGGTTGAGTGATGAATGAGAAATTGAAACTCAAAGTAAGCTACTTGTGAATATTTGTTGAGAAAAAGAAAAGCTTAGATTCCACATTGGTTAAATACCAAGTATGAGATGTGTATATATTTGAGAACCCACTTGAAGGGTGACTGAATGACTAAGCTTGAAACTCTGCCTCGTGCATAGGTGGGTGCACATCCAATCCCATTGGGGTTAGGGCGCACCCGCATGACGTGGACGATGCAAAATGTTCAGACTAGTCGAGGCCAAAATGGGCCTGCGAATATTTTAGCTCAACAAAAATTTTTTTTTTTCTCAGCAAATATACAAAATCTTATTTAAAAAGACATATATCCTAATTTTATTTAATTCCAATCAATTTGATTTGATTTTAATCAAATTTATTTAATTGCTCCTTTAATGTAGATTTTGTATCTTTATTCATGGATATTTCCAAAATTCCTCCGTATTGAATGCCTATAAAAGCCTAAGAATTCTTCAGAAATTTTTGGACAATCACATTCTCTCACA
Source organism: Gossypium schwendimanii (assembly GCA_013677275.1). Classification (NCBI taxonomy): domain Eukaryota; kingdom Viridiplantae; phylum Streptophyta; class Magnoliopsida; order Malvales; family Malvaceae; genus Gossypium; species Gossypium schwendimanii. The sequence continues at coordinate 14,073,852 of CM025249.1, read as the reverse complement.
CCGAATTTATTTTTCTCTCCAAAATTCTTCTATTTTCCTCTCCATATTTTCCAACATTTCGATTATAGAAAAAGGCAACGTTTGTTTGTTAATCATTGAAGAGGTGCTACTGCTTCGACCATCGTGTTGTTGTATCCTAAGAGGCAGTCGACAAACATTTCTCCAAGTACTATAGGAGTGGTCGAATCTGTCTCAAAGAAACTGTGTCAAATAGGCCTCAAAATCTAGTAAAAATCGATTCTTTTATTTGATTTCTGGTTTTCATAATCTTATTTATTTAATTGGTTTTTCGAATCTAATATTTTAATTATAAATATGTAATTTATTTTATATACAATTTTTTTATTTATATTTATATTTGTTCACTAACTTGTTTTGTGCAACGTAACAAACATGAAAAAAAGACATATAATATACCTAAATACATTATAAATTTTTAATTCTACTTGAGGAATTAAAAATTTCATTGTTAATAAAATAATGATCTTAACAAAAAAGAGTTAATAATTACTATAAGACTTTGTCATGGATGAACTCCCTATCAAAATAAATAATACGAAGAGGAGTATACTAATTACTATGTCGGGACACAGATCTTGGTGTGTCGCGACAATGACTCTGGAACGAAAATTAAATACGAAGCAGGGGCGTTTTGGTCTACAAAATCAAACTTTAAGCTTGAGGACATTAGCTAACCTAGGTTTAAGGATGATGGCCACCTAAAAGCTATAAATAGGCTCATTTGACACATGTTATAGAAATTATTCCTTTAGCCTAGATTCTCTCTGTAAAATTTAGTTTAGTTTTTTTTCATTCTTAGGTTTATGTCTTCTTGTTGATTTCAAGAGATTTGAATTCTGAAAGCATTCAAACTCTATAGATTTGTGCTTAATTTCAATATAATTAGGCACTTTCATTTACTTTATCTTATCGATTTAATTAGCATGCTTTCTCTTTATATCAATTTCATATTATCTATGAAAGCCACGAGGAACTAAGCCCTCTGTGGGGGATTAATGAGTGAAGGTATGATCTATTAATTCTTTTATAGGGTTACTCAATGATTTAGTTGTTTGGGAAAGGAAGACTATGAAACAAACCTTGGGTTTGACAGCGCCAGGAAGTCATCAAGGTGGGAATTAAACCAAAATTGGTATTACCCATTCATGAACACCTTCACCCCAAGCCATTTTGGACTATGAGGTCAGAACATAAGTAATTCATGCTAACTCGTTATGTTAGTGGAAGATCGAAAGATGCTGCAAGGGTGGCGACTAGTTGATTGACAGATGTGGATTACCAAAGCGAGCTAATCAGCTATAATCGAGATTTGATTTACTCTACTATTTCTATCTCTTGAATTTTATTTGTTTTATGTTATTTTGTTTTATTATTCTAAAAACTTTAAAAACCTTCCTTTTATGTTCTCGTACTATAATTTATTTAAAGTACTAATTAGATCTTTTAGTGTTTAGGTTATAATTGATTAGCGCTCGCCTCCCTTGAGTATGATCCTCAGAGTACTCAAGTACTTTGTTGTAAAACTATATTACAACCCAACCCGTATACTTGCGGATACCGCCTTATTGTTTTATATTTTATTATAGTATTCATACTATGGACGTTAGTACGTCCAGAGGTAATCAAATATCACATAAAATTTTATAGCATTCAAATGGCTAAAATTGTGGATGCATGATTATGTTAATGCAATGTTTTTCAGAAAACATAATGCAGATTTTTCAGAAAATGTTCCTACCAACTTTGCTACACATCAAATAGAGTTCCCCATAACTTGTCCATCCAAAACAAAACAACAGATAATTGTGGAACAATGCCACCATAGTCACAGATAAACTGCCAAAACAGATATGGGTGGTTGAGCCACCATAATTGCAGTCAAACTGCTAGAACAAATATGTTGTTTAACAACCAGATAGTGCAGATCATTAAAGTGCCAGGACTTTGTCCTTACCATATCATCCAAATCCCATGCAATGTGACATGGCATGCAAATACAAAATCAAAACAGTAAGCATGTTGAACATGTAATTGTATATTTAATAGAAATTAGAAGGCATGAGATTTCATGCTTTGCAAAACAAATATGTCAATAATAACAAAACAATTTAATAAGAATAGCCATAATGTCACATGCCATGAGAATTGAAACAAAACATAACTTGTCATTAATCCAATATTCTTAGCAAAACAGAAAACATGCAAACAAAATTATCAGATTTATAGGTTCAATACGGATCAAATACTGCTGACATGCTTGCAGATGTTACGCATACAATATCAATATTATAGATATCACATATAAAAGTCATACATATCACATTACAGACTCTACGAAGAGGGTAACCTCAAAACATACATCAAACACGTACCTAACTAAATTTTTCAAAAAATGGGCCCACATGCCCGTATGGCCCACATGCCCTACATGGCACAGCTCGTGTGGATCACATGGTCTGGCATGCAGCCTAACACATGGCCGTGTGGCTCACACGACCTGATGCACAATCGTGTGGCCCACACGGTCTGACACACAACTATGTGGCTCACATGATCTAACACACGGCCTGACACATGAGTGTGAGGTATCGACAAAATGCTTTTTCGCTTTGCGTCATTCAATGCTTTTCGGGATTGAACGTACGCACTTGACCATTTTTCAATTTCGGCACAACAATAGCAACAAACTCTGCACAAACATCATCCACAACAGTCAATCATAAAAAAATACACTAAACCCGAATTAAATATTTGACCTGAACTCAATTAACGAACTGACCAAATATAAAATTGCAGTAGGCTCTTGCCAAAATTCTCCACCAGCCCCTAACTGAGATATTCAATCGCTTACCCAAAGAATAAACAATTCTTATATCCTTAATTTGCCAGAGAAACAATCATATCCCGAACTTCACGTAATCAACACCGAATCAACACAACTAATCGATCAACCCACACATTTTCCTACCTCCCTTTTAGAGACTAAAATAAAAACAATAACGATCATACAAATAACCCCAAAAATAAAAATAAAACACTTACAGATTAACATAAACACAATACTGAATCACCTAAATTTCGCTCGACTTAAAACAAACAAGAAGCACCCGACAACGAATGATTACATGAAAGTAATGTTAATAACAGGGAAAGAATGTAAAAGAAAAAAATGGCAGAAAAACTTTACTATGGAAAGCAAGAAGAAAAATAAAAAGAAAAAAACAGACATGAGAAGAGAAGGAAAAATGGATGGTAGAAGTGGAGACTTTTTAGGAAAATATCTTTGTGTTTTTTTTAAAAAAAACTACCAACTAAATCCTTTTAAATATCCCAATCAAATTTTCTCCAAGTTGAGTTTAACCGGAATTCTGACAACTTGCATGACACAGCAAGACAATAGCAAAAATAATTCTAGTTTATACACACATGATTCAAACACGGAATTCCTGGGTAAGCTAAAGCCATACTAAAAGGAAAAATTCAAGGGAAATGATTTGAACACAAGACCTTAGGCATATAAACACAACATTTAACCACTAAACCAAATTATATCACTTTACATAATTTCTACAACCTTAATTCAAAATATGATATGACACCTATTGATTCACTAACCCAAATTTTGGGACATGACAACCCTTCTCTTAAAAAAATAAAAAAAATTATAATTAAATCCTTGTACTTTTTTAATTTCTTTCAATTTAATCCAAAAATGATTTTTAACATTCTATCATATAATCTAATATGTTTCTATGCAAAATAATCAATAATAATTTATTTTTCCCTTTTTGGTCAAATTTGTACTCAAAATATTGGAATATAATATCTTGAATAAGTGTACAAACGAAAATTATAAAAATCACAAAATCTTAGTCAAAAGAAAATGGTCCCATTCAACGATATTTGGACTTTCACGAACTATGATTCTGGTTTGAGATTAAAAAAGAAAATGGTATGTAATACAAGAGTTATGAACTCCACAATTCATTTGATTTCAACATCAGAGCTTTGATCACAAAGAAAGCAGGAGATGCAACACCTCTACATCAAATATATATATTCGTAGCTCAAATTCAAAGTTTAAAAGCATATATATATATATGTTCCTAATATGGCATAAGATAAGCTGCAGTATTGAGTTTTAATAATTGGTGCCGGATGTATATTGAAGTTTATCAGCGTAGTCGATGAGGGCATCAAGCTCGTCGTGGCTGACGCATCCATCTTTATTTGCATCAGCTCGTTTCAGTCCTTCCCAAGCTCTGTAACCAGGGATCACCGCTCCCAAATTCCGGAACGCTTTCTTTATCTCTTCCTTGGTCAGCAATCCATCGCCATCGCCATCACAATCCAGAAACAACTTCCGCAACTGCTGCTTGCTCCAGGCTTGGGGCTGAACTGGACATGATTTAATTGTCATCTTGTTTAGAATTTTGGGGTTTGGAGATGCCAATGTCAGTTAATAAAGATAGCGCCCAGGCCTACGGTATATATAGAGAGACATAATCCAAGTATCCTATATGGCAATGGGAAATTGACTCTCAACACGTGCATGCGGATGCCATTGTAGTAATTAAGAAATGTGGAATCTAATCATTAGCGTGTGTTGATATCTATCAGCTCCTAGAAGAATCAATATTTGGGAGTTTGAAAGGTTGGTCAATTCCACTTCTCAGAGCATCATTAGTAAAAGAGCTAAATATGCCCGTCGTTTGTAATTATTTATTTTCGTAATGATTGATAGAAAATCCGCATTATTGAGTGAATTATAAAGAATTTGTATTTAGCTCTTCGGTTGATGTTTACAAAAAATATTTGTTAACCTCAAATCATTTGTCAAGTAATAACCTAAGTTGGATTGAACCCGAATTATGCAACAAACATAAACAAAAATTGAAAAAATTGGATATAAATATTTATGTGAGAAAACCTATTTAAAGAGGATAAAAAATCACGAGCAAAAAAATTTTCACTAAAATAGAAGGAATCAAAAAGGGGAGTACAAGATGGAGAAACAAATAAACCCAGAACCCGAAATACATAGGTTTTCTAAAATTCCCACAATTTCTCTCTTAATTTTTGTTGTTGTTATTCTTAACTATCTAAGGTTTCTAAGAGGCTTGTCAGAGGCCTAATTTGATCTCTGTCGAATGCTTACCAAGTCCAAACAATGTCTGAACTTGGAAATTGGAAGACTCTTTGTCATCATGTCTGATGGATTGTTCTTTGTGCCAATTTTGAGAATCTGATGGATTGTTCTTTGTGCCAATTTTGAGAATCTGAACATCTCATTGAGTGATCACCTCTCTAACAAAGTGGTACCGAATATCTATATGCTTTGTTCTTTCATGATGCTTATGATCTTTCATGAGATGTATAAAACTTTCACTATCGCAATACACAACAGTTTTTTCGTTTTTATCAGTTAGCTTCTTGAATAGGCCTCTTAACCAAATGGCTTCTTTCATAGCTTCTATGATTGCCATGTACTCTACTTCGGTAGTCGATAGAGCCACAATGGCTTGAAGGGTGGCTTTCCAACTAATAGTGTTATTTCCATAGGTGAACAGATAACCTGTGAGAGATCTTCTTTTTTCCAAGTCTTTGACATAATCTAAATCTACATAGTCGACTAGACCTTTTGAGTTTCTTCCAAATTTCAAACAATTACAAGAAGTCCCTTTTAAATATCTTAGAATCCACTTAACAACTTGCCAATGTAATTTGTCGAGTTTGGCCATATATCTACATGCTGCACTAACAATATGTGAAATATTTGGATGAGTACAAACCATTGCATTCATTAGGCTTTTGACTGCACTAGAATAGGGAATTGAGGACATGTACCTTTCTTGGTTTTTGATTTGTGGTGAATCTAAAGTCGAAAGTCTAAAGCGGGCAGTTGAGGGAGTACTAACTGGTTTAGAATCTTGTATTCCAAACTGCTCAAGAATCCTTTCTTGGTTCAGAGTGTCGATCTCTCGAAATTTCCATCCCTAAAATTTTCTTGGCTGTACCAAGATTCGTCATCTCAAACTTAGAGTTAAGCATGGTTTTAAGTCGTTCAATTTCAGAGGATCCTTAGCCACAATTAACATATCATCAACATAAAACAACAAATAAATAAATGATTTATCATCTAAACATTGTAAATGAACATAACTATCGTACTTACTTTGAACAAAACCAATACCTAACATGAAGGAATCAAACTTCTTATACCACTGCTAAGGAAATTACTTCAGGCTGTATAATGATTTCTGAAGAAGAAAAACATGATCTTCCTTGCCTTCAATCCTGAACCATTAGGGTTGCTACATGTAAATGTCCTCATCTACATCCCTGTGAAGTAATACAGTTTTCACATCTAATTGCTCTAACTTGAGATTGTTTGATGCAACAAGAGCTAACAATGCTCAAATGGACACATGCTTCACAAATAGAAAGAGAACATCATGAAAATCAACTCCCTCCACTTGACTGTAGCCACTTGCGACCAACTTTGCCTTATATCTTATGTCACCTTGACCCAGACCTTCCTTCCTTTTGAACACACACTTGTAACCAACTATTTTCTTCTCGTTGGGTGGTTTAACAAGTTACCATGTCTCAATCTTATTGAGAAACTCCATCTATTCTTCCATGAAAACAAGCCACTTGCTAAAATTAGAACCCAAAATGCCTCTAAATAATTCGAAAGATTGGCTAAATCAATGCTCTCTACAACATTTAGAACATATGCCATGAGATTTCCTTCATAGTATTTTTGCGGTGGTTTGATCTCTCGCCTTTTTTATCGCTAGTTAACTTATAGTTTTAAAGGGTCTTTGGTTGGGATGGGAAGGCCTCAGAAACCTTCTACTACATTGAAGAAATGTTTCATCATTTCTACCTAACATCACGACGTAGTAATTCTTCTCATCAGGACGTCACCTCTATTCATCATGTTGTCACGATGTCGTACTTCCTGACATTGTAATGTCACCATTTATTTTTATTTTCGACTCAACCTTGCTTGAAACACTCGACCTTTTGGTGTTGTTTTGACCCAAAGATAGAATCATTAATGTTTCATCAAATGTAACTTCTAGCTGATGATGATCTTACTCGTTTCTAGCTAATCAAATGTTGCTACTCTAAAAATATTACCTGACCAAATCTCTTTGAGAACCTTTCCATCCAAAGCTCGGTGTAGAGACCAGTTCAAAAAATAGTTTGCGAGATTAATTGCTTCAAGCAAAAGCTTCTTTTCTAAACCTACATGAGAAAGCATACATCGAGTTTTCTCAAGTAATGTTCTATTCATTCATTTGGCAACACCATTCTATTGAAGCGAAACCATTTTTGCTCTCCTCTTGCTCTTCTAATTTCTTTTGATCTTTAATTCCTAATTACCTTTGAATTCTAACACCTTTGAACCTTAAATCTCCATAAAAACCAAGAAAATCACCCAAACCTCACAATCTTTATCATCTTCTCCAAAATGTGAGTTTTTTTTTTTAAAATTTGTGTCAAAGCTTGTTTTTCTTCCATTGAAGGTAACCATTTAACTTTCTATGAGTTTTAAATTATATCTAGTCCTTTAATCTAAATTTTTATCCATTGAAACACATGTTTTAAATAAAAGCAAAAAATCGGGTCATTAATGGTGAATTTCAGGTTTGTGCATAAAAACTTGATTTTAAAGTGTTTTTCAACTTATTTTAACATTAGAAGCTTTCTAAAGTAACTTTGAAGTTTTGTCAAGGATTTCTCGGGTTTTAATGAATTTTCGTTGTAATGGCCAAAATTTGTCAAAAAATTTTGATACCTTAAAACGCGTAGTTTTGTGAAGTTTAAAGGTTGAGAATTAGTCTTAGATGAATGAAATTTGTTTTATGCGAAAAGATTAAGTGTAGACTGAGTTATTAAAATTTTAAGTTTATTGTTCTAAAGGTTTTGGTTAGAGAAGAATGTAGCTTAAGCTTGTGCTTGTGGATGTTTGAGGTGACTTATTGACTGAATATGTGTGCTTTGTCTTGTTGAAGTGTTGGAGTTGATAGAACCTTCAACGAGTAGAGATAATGGCAAAGAGAAGCTTGTTTAAGCTTCTGATTTTTCAGCAAAAGTGAATATTTTGGTGAGTGTTTTGGAATAGCTGCTGATAAGCGATTCATTGTGTATTTGGGAATTTAGAGGTAGCCTAAACCCTTTCTCTAAATTTTTAGTGTAAGTGTTCTTTTACCTATGCTAAATGTGTGATAAATATGTTTGTGAATTGTGATAAAGAGGATTATGATGTGATGAAATGTGAACATGTTGAGATGACTATTGTGATGGTAAATATGAGGGTATGTTATTTATGTCATGTGACAGTATGGAGAATTTGGCCTTGTGACTTAATGAGACCGTTGGATATAGTTGGCATGCCATAGGATTGTGAGTACTCACTTATTTGTGATTGTGATATATGGGGCGCTGAGGCCCAGGGACAGTTTTGGAGAGATAAGGGAGTGTGAGCCAAGCTTCATTCACTGGGATACGTATGTATGGTGTGTTGGAGAGTGTTAGCTATAAACTTCACTTATGGGATATGTTTGACTATTTGAATCTATGTGTGGTGTGTTGGAGATTCGTGTATCAGATGTGTGGTGTTAGAGTCCACTTTATGTTTCATAAACTCAAGAGTCAAATTATCATACACTGTGACTAATGTGACTAAATGTAATTATATGTGTTTATGTGTGATTGATGTGTGTCAAAAAATTGATATATGTTGCCTAAATATTCATATAAATAAGCTGAAAAAGAAAGCATGGAATATGACTAATTATGTGAATCATGATACTTAGTTAATGATGTTTCGGGAATATGAAGTTTGTTATTTGGTTGATACGTGATGACTTGTTTGCGTAGTGATTGTTCTGGGCATTCACTGAACTTGTTAAGCTCACTCATTCCATTTTATCCTTGCAGAGTAGTTGTGTTCTCGATGTGAAAGGTACGGTCGTTGAGGGATTGATCCAAGCCATTCCTTACTCATTACAGTAGGTGTTTTGCTTATTCTAGTTCTAGGGAATGAAAGGCAATATGGTTGACATACAGTTTATTAAGACGTATTGGGGATTATTTGCATATTGCGTATGTTTGAGAAGCTTGTAAACTTAGACATTGTGTTTGGTTTATTGTTTATACATTTTGATGCATATGTGACTAGGAGAATGAAGCATGATGTTTAGGGACTAAGTTTGAATGATTTAAATGCTCTTAGATGCTAAATTTTTGTAACCTAGAGCAGATGTCTTGATATTAAGGCTTTTAGAATGATACCTCTATATTTTTAAAGTGCAATGAATCAGAATATCAATTTTGTATCGATACCTTGTCCCAAGTATTGATACTTGTTGTGTATTTATCGCAAAAGGTGTTGATATTTTTCGATGTTTTGAAATTTGGCGAGAAACAGAATGCTAGTCTGGTATCGATTTTCCAGGTGGTATCAATACCACTTAAAGGAAATATTGATACCATAAAGGTAGTATCGATACCTATGTAACATTTTTGGGAAAATTTGCTAAGTGGTCCCAATGCTCGAGATATGTACATTTTATGTTTGTTTATCGTATGTTAGTATGATTAAACGCTAAACTAAGCTTGTATAACTTGATATTCTCATAAATGCTAGAATAATTAAAGTAAAACAAAATTGTATGTATTTCAACTCTAATAATTACAATGAAATCGATGAGAGACGGTAGTGTGGCATCTCGATATTCGGCCTGGCGTCCAAGCCAGGTATAGGGTGTTGCAGTTCTAATTATCCTGTCATACATCCTAATCTGAATGGTACCAATATTGGTTATCTTGTAGGGTGAGTTATTTCCCATAAGCATAACTCCACTTTCAACTAAGCTGTGTGTGAAGAACCAATCCATGTTCGGACACATATGGTATGAACATCCTAAATCCAAGATCCACTCGGTTGTAAACTTAGACTTTTTGGTCATTGACACCAGCAACAAACCATCTCCTTTATCCTCAACTATACTAGCATCGACTACATCAACTTTCTGCTTGCCTTTCTCATCATTTTCGGCGGTCCTCTTAATTTATTCTGAACTTTATAACATTCTGCTTTGATGTTGCCCTTGTCGCGGTTCCTTAACTTAGATCTTGCCCTTGATCATTTCTGACCCGAATCCTTAAATTAATGCCTTCCTCTAGCAACAAAAACCAAGGCTTGCCCATCTGACTTGTTCTTTAAGCCTAACTCAATGTCAAGTTTATCCTTACTCAAAAGATTTCCCTTCACATCCTCAAACGAGAGTTTCTCTACCGTAAATCAGGGGTTCCTTGAAAGTTTTGTGTGAAGGGGGCAAAGAACAAAGTAGTAACATAAACTGATCTTTATCGTCTATGTTGGCCTCGACATTTTTTAGATCATTTAGAAGAGTTACAAATTCAATAATGTGAGCCGAATAGAGTCACCTTTTGCCATGCGGAACGTATATAATCATTGTTTCAATACCAAGCGATTTGCAATGGACTATTTCATATACAGGGCTTCTAATTTCTTCAATAGGGCTCTTGTTGTCTTCTTTGAAAATACATTATGCAATACATTGTTAGTGAGGCACAATTGAGTTGTTGACAGTTCCTTCCCATCAAGTTCCTCTCACTCTGTCTGATTCGTATCTGCGAGCTTTTTCCTTGTAATAACCTTTTTCAAACCATTCTAAACAAGAATTTTCATAACCCGAACTTGCCACAAGTTGAATTTTGTAATCCAATTAAACTTCTTGATATTGTACCTCATTACCATCTCTGAACAAGTTGTATGCGAAAACTGAACAAAGCTATGATACCAGATTGTTAGGTCAAACCTGTATTATGGAACGAACATGAACGAAAATTGAGAAAATTGGACACAAATATTTATGTAAAAAAACCCCCTCTGAAGAGGATAAAAAACCATAGGCAAAAAAAAAACTTCACTAAAATGACAAAAACTGAGAAGGGGAGTACAAGATGGAGACACAAATAAACTCTAAACCCGAAATATAAAGATTTTCTGAAATTCCCACAAACTCTCTTAACTTTGTTGTTGTTATTCTTAACTATATAGGGTTGCTAAGAAGCCTATTTATAGGTTGAATTTCATGTACAAATATTACTAAAACATTCCTAGAATAACCAGAGTTAGCCTAGGAAAATATAATAGAGTTTAACTAGGAGAAGAAACCCAGTTGAGTAGGGAACACGTCACCACGTCCTGGCGTCACTATCTGTTCGTCGGGACATCTATCTTTTCACCGTTGGGACATGAAATTACTTCTCATTGGGACCTTGTAGTTGCGTTGTCAGGACGATGAATCTTCCTCATTACGACGTCAGCTCTGTTTCATCTGAAATGCGAAGCATTGCGAAAGCACAAAGTAAACAAGGGAGACAAATTTTGTTTACACAGTTTGGTTTCCCTACGTCTGTGGAGTCTTAGTGAGAAATTCCACCATATTCAAACAATTACAACCAGTAATATTGAATTTATCATACCCCAATGATGACTCCCCACTTTTGCACCTTCGATTACTATATCTCTCACCTCTAAATTCTCTACCCAAAAACTTAGTGCCACAAATGCAATTTCCCAAAGAATGATCCTCACTTGAATAGATAAGTGCTCTAAATATTCTGTATATCAACCTATATAAGTCCCTCAATTAGATAGAGATTTCGAGACTTGCTAACATAATGAAGAGCTATCATAATCGCTATTAAACAACAGTTAAATAAATTGAAAGCAATATAATAATAACAAACAAGGTAAACATGGACTTTTGGTAGCTAAGTCTCCGACGTTTCAATCCAATCCAACTTCCTCGATCCAAAGCATTTGATTTGGTTCGATCCGATTCTCCATATATGTTTTCCTAAGTGATATAATATTTCATTGATGAGCTAGATACAATTCACAATATCAACAAAGCCCAAAAATCTAGTTCAATAAATTACCAATTCGAAACAAGCTACTCTGTCGCAGTACTTTAAAAAATAGGCACTTCCTCAAATACATCTCAATCATTCCATATTTTGCAATAGAATTCAATTCCTAAATAATTCTTATCTCTATCTAACATTTATCTAATTTTTATTTCTGAATGAAGTGATGCTATAAAAACATTTTGGATTTATTTTAGAAATATGGAGATCGATTTGCTTCTTTACCCAAATCTTTGGTTGATAGCATGATTATGGAAAAGTGGAAATTTACTGTAGGAGATACCATCCAATAGCTTCAGTTCAAAGATTATGGAAACGAAAAGGAAGATAAGGATTCTAAGCAATCACTACCTATCTTATATTGTTTCAGCCATGTTGGTGGAATATTGATATAAAGCATCAAATCTTGATCTTATTTACTAGTGGAACATATATATATGTGAAAAATGAAAGGTCGACAAGGACGCAATATTCAAGCAGCATCTCCCATTTTCATGATAATTCAAATATTCCAATTAAAGCTTTAGCTTTTAGTTTTGTAATATATGTTATATATAATAGATTTATATATGGATAGGATTAATAATTTAATAATTCAATTTTCATATTTCATTTATATAGATAATGTATGTTAAATTTAAAGTAAATTTTAAATTATTTATTTTATGTAAAAAAATTTCAACTGTTCA
>CM025249.1:14034683-14061063 GCA_013677275.1 Gossypium schwendimanii | reverse complement strand
ACAGCCATTTAACTTGTTTAATTGTGCTTATAGGTCAATTAATCATTTAAATCAGTTGTTACATGGATTAGCATTAAAGGGAGGAATGAATTCAGCTGTTATGAAGATTGAATTAAAGGCCAGCAACTGCTATGAGTTTATTAAAGTAACCGTTTGAAGTTTTTAATGGACAGAGAGTTGATTACACAAGCCATTTAGCTTCCAAACATTTTTTATGTGTTAATGGCTGTTCCAATTCATTATTAACTCCTTGAATCAGTTTTCTTCAAGCATTCATGCAAAGAGGTTGTTCGTGTGCCAAATTTGAGCCAATTGATGTTGCTGTCCATTCAACTGCCCAAGAATAAATAAAAGGATGTTATAACCTTTTTAGCTAATCATGTATTGAATCAAATTCATTCAGCTCATTAAAGCTAATTATCAGCTGAATTGGGAATATTAAATAAGTTGTTCATAGTCGTTACATATGTTAGAGTTTCTCAAAGTTCTTTTAGTTTTAATTAGCTTAATTAAGTTCATCAATGACTCATTTAAGCTGATTAGTTTGTGTCCATTCGGCTGGAACATGTTCAGCCTATAAATAGTTTGTTTTTGCGATTATTTAATAGACTTTTTGCAACTTGAATGAAGTTGTGAGATTCACTTCTCTCAAAATTTGTCCAAAGACTTAGTTTGGCTTATATGTAGTCAGTGGCATCAATATTTGTCTATTTTGAACTTATTACTCTAAACCGAGTGTGGCGTTCAACCCAATTTATACCTCTGGTTCTTAGCTTCATAGGTAACGGGTCAAGGTCTTTTCATACTTTCACAAATCACCTTAAGATTCCTATAAGTTTCAGGTCAACATTCATATATAGTGTTGGTTCATACTTGACCCTTAAGTCCAAATCGTTCCATAATCTCCCAAATAAATTTTCCTTCTTTATTTTCCTTGTTAGCCGAACCTAGATCTTTTATGCCTAGCTATTTTGTACCTATCTTTGTTAACATACTCCATACATAGCCTAATTCCAACCTTATTTCAAAATCGAATGATACTTTTTCATTTGATGATTGGGCACCTAAACAATTCCGGCAACTCTACGAAGCCAAATTTGCCTCATTTGGTATCAGAGCTACTTAAAGTGAAAAGTAGGGACGTTCAGAGTAATCCCAAAGTAAGTTCGTGAAAAAAATTTGACCAAAAAAATTCAAAAAAATTTAAAAGTTGTAATCTTCTTTTGTAATTCCCGATCATCAATTTCTTGCTACTATCACCATCTACCTTCACGCTACACTCAAACCCAAATTAGTTTCTTTCAGCCCACTCTGCACCCAACATCATTACCATTGAAACCCTTTTGAAGCTGACCCTAGATTTTGATAAAGCCTTAAATGAGTCTTTTTATGAAATCACAAGAGGAGAATGAGTGGAAAAAGGCACGAGTGTTGTGAGAGATTAGAGAGAGAAAAAGCCATTAAAGAGTGCAAATACGAGTGGGAGTGACATTTATTTTATTTTCTAGTGAATAGTAAGGATTTGCTATGAGGTTTATTTTTCATGTCTAGAATTCTTGAACACAATATGGTGGAAGGAGGTGGATGACAACCGATAAGAAACGTTGCATCCATAGGAGGTGGAGTACCCAACTTTGCTCAACAAGCCCTATTGCGAGAGTTCCAACGAATGTTTTGAAATGAGTTGAAATCAATCAACGAGCTTTTGGATAGAGTTAAGGAGGGGGGTCAACGAGAACAGACCCCCCAAGGTCCACAAAGAGGACGAGCCTGCCCAAAAATTGACCAAGAAGACCTCTATGACCCAAGTGAAGTCAAAAGTGACCAAGGGTCAAACCAAAGTGAAAGGTGGAGAATTCCAAGAAACCATGACCAAAGAGAATGTGGATGGATTGACGATGACCTTAAAAATATCAAGCTTTCTATTCCACCATTTCAAGGTTGATCAGACCCGGAAGCTTATCATGAGTGGGAGAAGAAGATTGAACTAGTGTTCAAATACAATAACTACTCCGAGAACAAAAAGGTGAAGTTGGTCGCAATAGAGTTTTCAGACTACACGATGGTTTGATGGGATCAATTATCCACTAGCCGTAGAAGGAATGGAGAACCACCAATACGTACATGGGCTAAAATGAAGTCGGTGATGCGGAGGCGCTTTATTCCATCTTATTACCACCGTGAGCTTTATCAAAAGCTTCAAAACCTTACCCAAGGATTGAGGAGCGTGGAGGACTACTACATAGAAATAGAGATTGCAATGATAAGAGCGAATGTTCAAGAAGATGGAGAAGAAACTATGGCACGCTTCTTGGATGGTCTCAACCGAGACATTTATTATGGAGTTGCAACACTACGTCGAGGTGGTGGACATGGTGCACATAACCATCAAGGTGGAGAAGCAATTGAAGCGTAAAGGCACTGTCTGAGGCTATTCTACCACAAATTCTTCCAAATGGAACCAAGGTGCTAGCAAAAACACTCCACCAAACAGAGCCAAAGAGTGAACTGTGCCAGCAAGGTCGAATAAACCCGTGACTGAAACAAGCAAAGGTAAAGCTGTCGAGAGTTTTCCCAACCGTTCAAGGGACATAAAATGCTTTAAATGCCATGGAAGGGGGCATATTGCAAGTTAATGCCCAAACCGAAGTACTATGGTGGTGCGCACAAACGGAGACATCGAGTCAGAGGAAGAGGTTGAAAATGAATCTGAAACGTCATCCAACGTGGAGGAAGAAATAGAACATGCTATTGATGGTAAACTTCTTGTTGTCAAAAAGAGCCTTAGTATCCAAATAGTGGAAGACGAGCAACAAAGAGAAAACCTTTTCCATACTTGGTGCCAAGTTCAAGGAAAGATCTGTAGCATTATCATCGACGGTGGGAGTTGCACAGATGTGGCGAACACTCTCATGGTGGAGAAACTAGGTTTGTCGATCACCAAGCATCTGAGCCTGTACAAACTCCAATGGCTCAATAATGGTGGTGAGTTAAAAGTGACGAAGCAAGTACTTGTCTCTTTCTCCATAGGAAAATATTCTAACGAAGTACTTTGCGACATTCTGCCAATGCATGCAGGCCATTTGTTAATTGGATGCCCTTGGCAATTTGATAGAGGAGTTCTCCATGATGGGTATACCAATAGGTATTCGTTCAAACATATGGGGAAAAGCGTGACGTTAGCACCATTGACAATGAAGCAAGTCTACAAGGATAAAATAAAGTTGAAAAATTCTGTAGATCAAGTGAGAGAAAAAGAAAAGAATGAAAATGCAAAAAAGAAAAAGAAAAATGAGAAAAAGAAAGGAAAAAAGACAAAAGAGAGTAAAAAAAAGATGAAAAAGAAAAAGAATGCGAGAAAATGAGCGTGTTTACAAAAGCAAGTGATGTTCGAAAGGCTTTGACTTTGAGACATTCTCTTCTTGTGCTCATGCACAAGGAAAACTTGATTATTACTAATGAATTAATCGAGAACTTGCCCTATTCTATTCTGTCTCTTTTGTTGGATTTTCAAGATGTGTTAATAGAAGAAACTCCAAGTGGTTACCACCTCTTCCCGGGATTGAGCATCAGATTAATTTCGTGCCCGGAGCTATTATCCCGAACTGGCCAGCCTATAGAACAAATCCTGAAGAAACCAAAGAACTACAATGGCAAGTCAACGAGTTGATGGAGAAAGGCAACATTCACGAAAGCATTAGTCCTTGTGTTGTGCCTGTCTTATTGGTGCCGAAGAAAGACGAAACTTGGCGAATGTGTGTTGATCAACATTCACGAAAGCGTTAGTCCTTGTGTTGTGCCTGTCTTATTGGTGCCGAAGAAAGACGAAACTTGGCAAATGTGTGTTGATTACTGAGTTGTGAACAAGATTACCATTAAGTACCGACATTCGATACCTCGCTTAGACGACATGATTGATGAACTTAATGGAGCCAAATTATTTTCAAAAATCGATTTGAAGAGTGGTTACCATCAGATTCGCATACGAGAAGACGATGAATAGAAGACGACCTTCAAAACCAAACACAGTTTGTATGAGTGGTTGGTCATGCCGTTTGGCCTACCAAATGCTCCTAGTACCTTTATGAGGCTAATGAACTATGTTTTAAGATCCTTCATTGGTATGTTTATTGTTGTGTATTTTGACATTATTCTTATATATAGCAAATCATTGGAAGAGTGTATAATACACCTCACGTCTGTTTTGGAAGTTCTTCAAAAGGAGACCTTATATGCCAATCTTAAAAAGTGTACATTTTGTTCTAACAAGCTTATTTTTCTAGGTTTCATGGTCAGCTCGTAAGGTCTTGAACTGGACCAAGAGAAGATAAAAGCGATTCAAGACTGGTCGAGACCAACAAGTGTTAGCCAAGTACGGAGTTTCCATGGTTTGGCGAGCTTCTATAGGTGATTTGTGCCCTACTTCAGCACTATGGCCGCACCTTTGACAAGCGTGATTAAAAAGAATTTAGCCTTTCATTGGACCGAAGAATAAGAAAAAGCTTTTGTTTAGTTAAAGATTGTTACTAACGCACCCTTACTTGCATTACCCGATTTTACTAAAACATTTGAAATTGAGTGTGATGCATCAGGTGTTGGAATCGGTGCTATGCTTACTCAAGATGGAAGACCTGTAGCGTATTTCAGTGAGAAGCTCAATGGAGCCGCACTCAACTATCCTATTTACAAAAAAGAAATGAACGCATTTATTCGAGCCTTAGAGACGTGGCAACAATACCTATGGCCAAAGGAGTTCGTGATTCATTCCGATCATGAAGCATTGAAGCACATTAGATGCCAGCAAAATTTGAATAAGTTTCATGCAAAATGGGTCGAGTATCTCGAATCTTTTTCTTGTGTTATCAAGTATAAGAGAGGTAAAGATAATATCGTAGCTGACGCACTTTCGCGAAGGCATTCTTTATTATCGACTCTTGATTCTAAATTGCTTGGTTTCTCTTTATTGAAAGATTTGTATACTAACGATGATAATTTTGGTGAGATATTTGCTGCTTGTGAGAATGCTTCCTTTGAGAAATTTTATAGGTACAAAGGCTTCCTTTTCAAGGAAGGAAAATTGTGCATTCCACAAAGTTCCATTCGAGACTTGGTTGTACTTGAGGCGCATAGCGGTGGCCTCATGGGACATTTTGGTATAAGTAAGACCTTAACAATGCTCCAAGAACACTTTTATTGGCCGAGAATGAGAAGAAATGTTGAACAAGTGTGTGGACATTGCATAACATGTAGAAAGTCCAAATCCAAGATTCAACCCCATGGCCTATACACTCCATTGCCTATACTCGAAGCTCCTTGGATTACCGCAAACAAAAACGGGGAATGACTCTATTTACGTTGTAGTTGATAGATTTTCTAAAATGCCACATTTTATTGCATGTACAAAAAATGACAATGTAGTTCATATTGCTTGTCTCTTCTTTAGGGAAATCGTTCGACTTCATGGAGTTTCGAGAACGATCATGTTCGATCGCGATGCTAAGTTTTTGAGTCACTTTTGCAGATCATTATGGGGGAAGCTCGGAACTAAGCTACTATTTTCAACCACTTGTCATCTCAAAATCGACAGCCAAACTGAGGTGGTCAATCGCGTACTAACAACATTATTTCGAGTGATCATCCGAAAGAATTTGTAGTCGAAGGAAGTATGTTTGTCACATATCGAGTTCGCCTACAACCGATCAGTTCTTTCGGCAACTAAATTTTTAACTTTTGAAATAGTTTACAGATTTAATCCTTTGACACCTTTAGATTTAGTGCCTCTGCCTAATGATCAACTTATTCATGCAGATGCTAGGAATAAGGCCAAATATGTGAAGGATTTACATCAAAAGGTGCGAGCCAATATTGAGGCAAGAACTGAGACTTATGTACAAAAGGCAAACAAGGGCCAAAAGAGAGTTATGTTTGAACTAGGTGACTGGGTTTGGGTTCATATGCGCAAGGAGGATTTTTGCGCCCAACGGAGGTTTAAATTGTTGCCTCGAGAAGACGGACCTTTTCACGTTCTTGACAGAATTAATGAAAATTCATACCAACTTGATTTACCAGGTAAGTATAATGGAAGTGCAAGCTTTATTGTTCTTGATCTATATCCCTTCAATGTAGGTTCTGACTTGAGGACAAGTTGCTTTGAAGAGGGGGAATGATACGATCACACCTTGGAGTGCACCTAGCTCGAGTAAGGACCCATTGATGTTGCCCCAAGGACCAATTACACGAGCTCAAGCCAAGCAAATTAATGAGGCTGTTTCAACTTTAGTTTATCAAGTATGGAGCGAAACATTGGCTGGAAACATTGGGGGAGTTTGGACCAGCTCTACAAATTCACCATGCGTCCTTTTGCAAGCCAAACTCAACTCAACTCAACCTCAGCTCCATGAGTTCGAATCAGCTCAATGAGCTCAATTTCAGCTTGATTTAATTTATGCATAATATTAGTTGCTGGAATAAATTAAACATGTTTAGTTAAATTAGTTTAATTAATTAAGTTGTTTTTAATTTTCTTTAGTTGCTTAAATAATTTCATCATTTAATATGTTCCAGCTTAATTAATTTGCTATAGCCATTTAACTTGTTTAATTGTGCTTATAGTTCAATTAATCATTTAAATTAGCTATTACATGGATTGGCATTAAAAGGAGGAATGAATTCAGCTGTTATGAAGATTGAATTAAAGGCCAGCAGCTATTATGAGTTTATTAAAGTAATCGTTTGAAGTTTTTAATGGACAATGAGTTGATTACACAAACCATTCAGCTTCCAAACTTTTTTATGTGTTAATGCCTATTGCAATTCATCCATTAACTCCTTGAAACAAATTTTTTCCAGCATTCATGCAAAGAGGCTGTTCGTGTGCAAAATTTAAGCCAATTGATGTTGTTGTCCATTCAGCTGCCTAAGAAGAAATAAAAGGCTGTTATAACCTTTTTAGCTAATCAAGCATTGAATCAAATTCATTTAGCTCATTAGAGCTAATTATCAGCTGAATTAGGAAGATTAAATAAGTTGTTCATAGCCGTTATGTATGTTAGAGTTTCTCAAAGGTCTTTTAGTTTTAATTAGCTTAATTAAGTTCATCAATGACTCATTTAAGTTGATTAGTTTGTGTCCATTCAGCTGGAACATGTTCAGCCTATAAATAGTTTGTTTTTGTAATTTTTTGATAGAATTTTTACAACTTGAATGAAGTTCTGTTATTTTGTGAGATCCACTTCTCTCAAATTTCATCCAAAGACTTAGTTTGGCTTATTTGTAGTCAGTGGCGTCTATCTTTCTCTATTTCAAACTTACCATTCTAAACTGAGTGTGGCTTTCAACCCGATTTATACCTCTGGTTCTTACGTTCATAGGTAACGGGTCAAGGTCTTTTCCTACTTTCACAAATCACCTTAAGAGTCCTATAAGTTTCATGTCAACACTCGTATATAGTATTGGTTCATACTTGATCCTTAAGTCCATGTCATTCCATAATCTCCCAAATCATTTTTCCTTCTTTATTTCCTTGTTAACTGAATCTAGATCTTTTATACCTAGCTATTTTGAGCCTATCTTTGTTAACATACTCCTTACATAGCCTAATTCCATATTTATTTCAAAATCGAGCGATACTTCTTCATTTGACGATTGGGCACCTAAACAATTTGAGCAACTCTACGAAGCTGAATGTGCATCACATTGTAACAGGCCATATTGTGGTGAGTGTCGAGTGAAGAGCGTAGCATGTTTCAAATGTGGTTCCGTCGACCATTATCTTAGAGATTGCCCTAAGAAGTCTGAGAAAGAAAATGCTCAAACCACAAGGCTGATTAATACTGCTGCTAGAGGGAGACCACCTTGAAATACTAGAAATATGAGTGGTAATTAAGGTGCAACGAAGGATTCGATTGTGAGATTCAAGGTACGGGCACTAGCTAGAGCTTACGCTATTTGCGTTCGCGAAAATGCATCGTCACCATATATTATCACCAGTACTTTTTCTCTTTATAACACTGATGTAACTGATTTGATTGATCCTTGATCGACCCATTCTTATGTCTGTACGAAGTTAGTGTCTAGTAAGAGTTTACCTGTTGAGTCCACTAATTTCGTGGTTAAAGTATCGAACCCCTTAGGTCAGTATGTCTTAATTGATAAAGTTTGCAAGAACTGTCCTTTGATGACTCGGGATTATAGTTTTCTAGCTGATTTGATGCTTTTACTGTTTGATAAATTTAATGTGATTTTGGGCATGGATTGGCTGACTTTGCATGATGCTGTTGTAAATTGTAGATGAAAGATTATCGAATTAAAATGTTAGAACGGTGAGACTCTTTGTATTGAATTAGAGAATTTGAGCTGGTTGCCTATTGTGATGTCGGCTATGCTAGCATAGAAATATGTGAGAAAATGTTGCAATGCTTACCTTGCATATGTACTAGATACTAAAGTGTCTGAATCAAAGATTGAATCAGTGCCAGTAGTTTGTGAATATAGAAATGTGTTTCCAGAAGAGTTACCTGGGTTTCCACCGATCAGAGAGGTCAAATTTGCTATTGAGTTAGTACCGGGAACATCATCAATATTGATAACTCCATACAGAATGACTCCTACAGAATTGAAAGAGTTGAAAGCTCAGTTGCAAGAGTTAATAGATAGAGGTTTTGTAGGACTTAGTTTCTCGCCTTGGGGTGCACCAGTTCTATTAGTCAAGAAGAAAGATAGGTCAATGAGATTATGTATCGATTATCAACAACTAAACAAAGTTACGATCAAGAACAATTATCCATTACCGTGACTTGATGATTTGTTTGATCAGTAGTATTTTCAAAGATTGATTTACGTTCTGGTTATTATTAGTTGCGGGTTAAGGATTCAAATGTGCCAAAAACTATGTTCAAACTAGGTACAGACATTATGAATTTCTTGTTATGCCATTTGGGTTAACTAACGCTCCTGTACCATTTATGGATTTGATGAATATAATCTTCTGACCATCTTTGGACAGATTTGTTGTGGTATTCATTGATGATATCTGGATTTATTCTCGAGACTAGTTTGAACATGTTGAGCATTTGAGAATGGTCTTACAAACCTTGTGAGATAAACAAATATTTGCTAAATTTAGTAAATGGGAGTTTTGGCTCTGAGAAGTTGGGATTTTAGGACACATAGTATCGGTAAAAGGCATCAGAGTTGATCCGAGTAAGATTTCAGCAATTATTGATTGGAAACCACCAAGAAATATATCATAAGTCAGAAGTTTTTTAAGATTAGCTTGTTATTATCAGAGATTTGTAAAAGGGTTCTCAATGATAGCTATGCTGATAACGCGATTATAGTAGAAAGATGTGAAATTTGATTAGTCTGAGAAATGCCAACAAAGTTTTAACTAGTTGAAAGCACTGTTAACCGAAGCACTAGTTTTGGTTCAGCCTGAGTTGGGTAAATAATTTGTCATTTTCAGTGAAGCATCGTTGAACGGTTTGGGATGTGTTTTAATGCAAGAAGGAAAAGTAATAGCTTATGCTTCTAGACAGTTAAAGCTGCATGAAAAGAATTATCAGACACATGACTTAGAGTTGGTCGTTATTGTACTTGCATTAAAAATTTAGCGACATTGAGTGGTATGAAACGCGAGATTTCTGACTTTATATCTAGATGTGTGATTTGCCAGCAAGTTAAAGCTAAACATCAAGTGCCTTCAGGATTATTACAGCCAGTGATGATACCCGAGTGGAAATGGGATAGAGTTACGATGGATTTCGTATCGGGGTTACCCTTATCTTTCGAAAAAGAAAGATGCTGTCTGGATCATTTGGCGAAGTCTGCACATTTTATTCTGGTACATACGAATTTCTCACTTGACAG
The DNA here is from genome assembly GCA_013677275.1 of Gossypium schwendimanii. Taxonomy (NCBI): domain Eukaryota; kingdom Viridiplantae; phylum Streptophyta; class Magnoliopsida; order Malvales; family Malvaceae; genus Gossypium; species Gossypium schwendimanii. The sequence continues at coordinate 14,051,196 of CM025249.1, read as the reverse complement.
ATTAGCTGAGCTATATGTTTCTGAGATTGTCAGATTATACGGACTGTTAGTCTCTATTATTTTAGATAATAATCCGCAGTTTCCATCATGATTTTGGAAGAAGTTGCAAGAGGCTTTGGGTACACGATTGCATTTTAGTACTGTATTTCACCCTTAAACTGATGGTCAGTCTGAGAGAGTGATTCAGATTCTCGAAGATATGCTTTGTTGCTATTTTTTAGAATTTGAAGGCAACTGGGAAAAATATTTATCGTTGGTTGAATTCGCGTATAATAATAGTTTTTAGTCGAGTATAAAGATGGCACCATATGACGCTTTATATGGTTGTAAATGTAGAACTCCATTATACTGGACCGAGCTTAGTGAGAAAAAGATACATATGGTTTATTTGATCAGAGAAACTAAAGAAAAAGTGAAAGTGATTCGTGACAGTTTGAAAGCAGCTTTAGATCAATAGAAATCGTATGCAGATTTGAAACGTAAAGATATTGAATTTTAGATTGGCGGCAGAGTGTTTCTGAAAGTATCGCATCGGAAGAAGATTCTTCGATTTGGTATATCGACTAGCTTTATTAGGTCATACGAGATTATCAAGAGAATAGGGCCGGTGGCATATCGACTAGCTTTACTGTCAGAGTTAGAAAAGATTCATCATCTATTTCATGTATCTATGTTACGATGGTATCGATCAGACCCTTCGTATATAATTTCTCTAGTAGAGGTTGAGATTCAGCTCGACATGTCGTATAATGAAGAATCGATCAGAATTTTGGCTCGAGTGATTAAAGAGTTAAGAAATAAGAGAATAGCCTTAGTGAAGGTTCTTTGGCAACGTCACGGGATTTAGGAGGCTACTTGGGAACCCGAGGAAACTATGAGAAAGAAATACCCTAATTTATTTTCTGGTAAGATTTTCGGGAACGAAAATTCCATAGGGGGAGAATTGTAACAGCCCGTTTTCAGTAAAATTAAAATATTGGTTTTGGGTCCACAAATATAATGTGAGAATATTTGCTTTAATATTATTTTAATGTTTACAACATGTTAGTAGTGTCGTATAAAAATTTCGTGAAGAAATTTTATCGTTTGCATGCTTAATTTGATAAAAAGGACTAAATCTCGTAAAGTGAAAAACTTGTGTTCTATTAGTTAAAAGTATCAAATGGCTATAGAACTTTAATGTAAGAGTCCTTATGTGGTAATTACCCCAATATTTTATTTAGTGGACAAAGTTGGACATAAATTAAGCATTTTTAAGGTATATAAGTAAGGTTAATATGGTAATTACTAAAATAACTTAAAAATAAAATGAACAAAAGAAAGATACCATCTTTCTTCTTCTTCTCCAACTGAAATTAGAAACAAAAGGAAGCCATTAAAGACTTTTCAAGGTTCGGCCATAGTTCTTGGGTGCATGTAAGTGTATTTTTGCTCGGTTTTTAATGATTTCTATGTTTTTGGAGTCGTTGTAGCTTAATCTAGCTAGCCCAGAAATTAATTTGCAAAATGGTTGAATGTCTAGGGTTTTACCATGAGTACATGTTAGTCTTTTGTGAAGTTTAATGAAAGAAAATGAATCTTTTTTTGTGAGTTAAACAAGTTTTCTAAAGTGATTTTTGATAAATTTGTCATTTAGGGGTTAAATTGAGAAATGTGATAAACTATGTGGTAAATGTGTGAAATTGTGAAATGTATGGGCTGCTATGGACATATATATATTCGGCTAGGCTTGGGTAGGGATGAAATTGCATGAATTTCACTTTACGAGACTAGGGACTAAATTGTAAAGAAGTTAAAAGTATATGGGTAAAATGGTAATTTTGCCAAAACTTGATTTTTGGACTAAATTGATTAGAATGAAGTTTGAATTAGTTAAATTTTATTATATAGATCAAGAAAGCAATGTAAGGAATTAGATCGGGGAAAGGATAAAGTTTTGGAGTGATCGATTGATTTTCTCTGAACGAATTCAAGGTAAGTTCGTGTAATTGAATTGTACCTTTATATGTTTTAAATTGAATTATATGTTTGTGAACTTAGTAATTGCCATGCATGAATACTGATTGCATATTCGATGACGTATAATGAATACTGAGTCCCGTTTGAACCTTAGGAATTCGTAGGATACAAGTGACATGTCATTAGAGTTACCAATATGATTGAGGTCTTGCATGTGTTGCGGACACACCACAGCCCGTATGAGCTTACCAATTTGTAGCTCATGAGAGCTTACCAATTCTCAGCTCGTATGGGCTTACTATTACTTCAGCTCGAAAGAGCTTACCGTTTATAGCTCATATGAGCATACATGTACAGGAATTGACAGACTATAGTTCAGTACACCTTGTGTGTACTACCCATGTATCTAACAATATTCTAAGTGGTTCATTGGGCACAGTTTTGTTACGAGTTTACATGAGTCCATTACAGACTAGTATAGGTATTTACATAAATTATAGGGAAATGATTTATATATGATATATGATTACTTGGAATAGATGTTACATGTATATGGAATTTAAATGGTTGTTGAACTCATACATGATTTCTCGATTTTTATATGAATTACATGGCTAACTTGATTGATGAATATGTGTTAGGCTTTTGGCCAAATTGAGTTGTGATATGCTTTGGTTTACGTACATAAACTATGGTTAAATGGAAAGTTAAATTCTGTGTTATTCAAAATTATTAAGCTTAATTGCTTACTCTATTTATTTTTCTGCATTTTATAGTGTTTCGGAAGCTTGCTCGAATTAGAAGTTGTGGGAGATCTCATCATACTATCTATCAGCTACTTTGGTACTTTTTGCTATGCATTTTGGTTTTAATGGCATGTATAGGTTATTTGACTAATGGTAGCCTATTTGTTTTAGTATGTTTTAGCCATTTGATTTGGCTTGTATTTGGAAATATTTTGTTGTATATATTTGTGTATATGGCCATGTCATATTAATGTATGTTTATCATGTGAGTGTGTACTAGTTATGAATTGGTATTTTGATATCATCTAGATGAGTTTAATAAGTGATATACATGCTAAGTTTTAGACACAATGGTGTATTTGCCTATTTAGATGGATTTTTGTAACATAATTGGCATGTTTTGAATTGTCAATTGAGGTGCATTATATTGCATGTTATAGGCTTAATTTTTGTAGCATTATATTCGTTGGTGATTATATTGCATGTTATAGGCTTAATTTTGGTTGGTTTGAATGCCTATTTATGTTTTGGTCATATACAAATGGTTGTGTTTTGGTTGGTACCAATTTGGGTGAGAAATATGGCTTGGAAAATGACCTATTTTTGTCCACACGGGCAAAGACACGAGCGTGTGCCTTAGCCGTGTGACACACGGCTAGGTGACATGGTCATGTGTCCCCTCATTAGAAAACAAGTCACTAGCCTCACACGATATAACACATGGGCATGTGTCTCGAACGTGTGGCACAAGTTAGTATACCCTCTAGTTTTTCATGGCCTAGCACATGGGCATGTGGCTTGGTCGTGTGACCCAAGTCAGTGAGTTACATGGGTGCAGGCACAGGCTGGGACACGGCCGTGTGTCCCTATTTCGAATGCCCACACGGCCTGAGACACGAGCATGTCTCTTGGCCATGTGAGACACACGGGAGTGTGTCCCCTGCATATTGAAATGTTTCAATGTTTTTCCAAAAATTTTTTTGAGTTCACGATTTAGTCCCGATTTGTTTTCAATGCCTATTTTGGGCCTCGAAGGCTCGTATTAGGGAGAATATGATTGTTTATGTATGTTTTTTGATTTGAATGTGAGATGATAATGAAATGTTTGTTTGTTGATTGTAATTTTGATAATGCTTTGTAACCCTATTCCAGTGAGGGATACGGGTTAGGGGTTTTACAACACCCATATCCCGTTTCCGTTGCCAGAATAGGATACCGAATGTTACTAGTTAAGTAAGAACATGTAATACCATTTACATTCAATAATCAATTCAATTCTATAATTACAAGTAATATTCAATGTAAAAGAGATCATTCGATTTCGGGTCTTAAATAGAGCTTTCGTAGCTCTAAAAATAGCTTAGAAGCAAATCAGGACTAATTTGAAACAAAATAGAAGTTTTAAGAAAAATATGCAAAAATGTGGAAACAGGGGTCACATGGCCATGTGGCTAGGCCGTGTAACATTTGAACAAGGGACACACAACCTTGTCCTAGCTCGTGTCCTCACCCGTATAACCCACTAAGTTAACCCCACACGATCGTGTGCTAGTTTGGTTGCTAGGCCGTGTAATTCAATGACTTGGAACACTAAGAAATTTCAAAATGACAGGCCGTGTGTGTCACATGGCTATGTGATAGCCCGTGTCCCAGGCCATGTGAACCCAAAAATTTTCCTAAAACCAAGTCATTTCAAGGCAAAATCATGCATAACTAACCATTTCATTTTGGGCACACATTCAATGGCTTTAAACACCATTCAAACACACCTAAAGTTGCCATTTCAAACATCCTTCAAGTTGTATATACAAGTTATAGTTTACACATGAAAACATCAATTTCCATTTCATACCATAGTTCATCATAATGTCAATATTTTCATTCTTAATCAACAAGACTATCTTAGTAAAACATGCCTAATTCCATTTATTTTCAAATCACACAACACAAGTTCAAGTAAAACTAGCTCAAATCTAAGAACCAATATCATACATACAAAAGGGTCCTAATACATGCCATATATACCAACTAAAATCAAATTCTACCAAAGATTTGCCAGATAGTGTGATTTCTTGTGCTGATGCGATCTTTTGAGCCCTGAAAACATAATCTACAAAATGAAACAAATACGGGTAAGCTTGACTACAGGTTAGTAAGTTCGTTTAATAAATCAGTAAGCCTTTCCAACCAAACATAGTAATCAATTTAAAATTAAGTAATGAAATTTTTTTAAATTGCAACCTTCAACTAAGAAGTAACAATCTATACAGTATTTCAGTATATTCAGTAAGTAATGCTCATTTGAGCAACTTTCAGTAGAATCAATAGGTATGGCTCAATAGCGCATACGTTTCAGTAGATTCAGTAGGTAATACTCATTTGAGATTCATTAAGTATATCGGTGGACATCGCTCGCTGAACTTCATTTGATATATAATATAACATTCAATAATAGTATATTAATAAAGAATATAAAGATTATTAGAAGCTCAAATAAATGCACAACTTATAGGATTGATTTGCAGTAACAGCTCATAATATCACAATCAGTGATCGATGTCATTTCAATTCACTATTTCTGTTTCGAATCATACACCTCAATATAATCCAACATTATGCAATTAAGTTCATATAATACATATATAAATGTAATAAAATTAAACTGAACGAACTTACTAAGTAAATTGCAGCAACGACAAAAGTATAGGGCTACTTGATAATTTTCTCTTTTCCTCAATTTTTCACTCGTTTAGGATCTAGCACCAATCTTGGTCCCACCATGTCTCACATCTGTGGACCTACGATGCCACCATAACAAAGCAACACTAGTGAAATACATAGCAACAATGTATACCTTGGTAGCTTCATTCTCGATGATATTGCTCGAAAGTATTGCTCTATTGCCAAAAAATGTTGTCCACTTCTTTCTTGGACCTTGCCCTCTTCAACGCTTTCAGTCCAGGAACATTCATTGCTTGTTGATTCGGCCTTGAAGCCAACATTCCATTACCCAAGGTAGCCTTATAAATCTTGAGCTCCCCCTTAAGCTCAACGATCTCTTCCTTCAAGGGTAACATTATAGCCTTGAGAGCATCATCCTTTCCCATCGACTTATTCTCCACTGAATAGAGAGAATCCCACACATGTCCCTGACCTGCTCCTTCATGGATTTCAATCCTTCAGTGAGTACTCCTTTGACTTCCCTGAGTGTCTCCATCATGTCCATATGGACTCCTCGAGAGTGAACACTTAACCTTCTAAAGCTAATAACGTGCCGCTCGATCTATTTGCTTTTCTGGCCCTTCCATGGGTCTCTATTGGCTCACTCTAATCGACAACTTCTTTTGACATCTCTAATGGTGCCTTTGCAACCTAAGCTCTAATACCAACTATCAATGGGCTAAAAATTTAGCCTCGCAATCCGTGCGGTCTTAGGTGATTCCTTCATTTCAAACATGCCTAAGTCAACCTAACCACCAATAATTAAGGATTCACATAGGATTCCTCTAAGGAACTAATTTATATAGCGAAATCAACACAAAGCCAAAAGAGTGCTCAAAGAACAGAATAGCCACAGAAAAAGTATTTTTGAGAGGTGTTTGAGTAAATACTCTCAATTGTATTCACTCTCAAAGGATACAGAAACAATTGATGGTTTACAATTGAGGGGGAGGCTCTATGTTTATAGTTAAGCTCCCCCAAAACAGACGGTATAGATTGAATTGCATCAATGAATGAGATGAAGCCTACCACTACAATTAATGGATTTAAAAGATGTATATAATCAAATAAAATCTAATATTATTAGATATGATTTCCCTAATAAAATAAGATCTAATATTATCATATATGATTTCCCTCAATCTTCTAAGATTAGTTTCCCTGTTTAACAAGGTAGTCTATCTTTCTATATCTATTTCATTAGGCCACATAGGCTTCAAATAGATAGGCTTGTTTAATAGGTCTTTGAATTGGGTCAATTATTATGGATCAAATGATCCCTATCTAACTAATAGATCTCCATGGGATGCATTTTGTGCGATGGTCACGGCCTTTGTACTTTCACCCCTAACATTAGGAAGACCTACATATATAGGGATCAACAAATCTTATTAGGTCAATTAAGTTCATTTAACAAATACACAAGTTTTAAAACATATATGTTCACTTGAAGTATATGTCATGTTAATATGCTTAATTTAGTTATTAGCTAACATAGTTTTCCTTGTTCTTATGCACACTTTATTAATGTTAACACTCAAATTAATCATAATTGCTCTATTCATTCAAGTTATTATGTGTCATTTTTCATATTTACATTCAACTCTTTTTTTTTTTAGCTTATCATATAGGGAAATTAATCTTCTCATTAAAGCTTATTAGCCTCTTATCTTATAAGCTTTTCCACCCAATGCAAACTTAATAAGACCTAACTGGGACACACAAGTGAACTACACCATGCAAAGATAGCTCGAAAGAGCGTTAACTACACCATACCAAGACACGTAAAGTAAGAATTAACCAATAAGTCCTATCCATAGCCACAATGACAATTATTCACATTTTTACATTAATAAAATAATCCCGACATATCAAAACATTCTTACTAACACTTCTATGGCAATTAATATCTCCATATCATATATATAGTTAACATAACATTTCATGGCTAAGAATTTCAACAAACACATCATTGTCTTATTTCATGCCGTTTAAGCTATGGATTTTACATGTAGTCATTTTATAATTACACCATGTGTATCACATAAACATTATCTATTTCATAAACTTTGAAATGAGATAAGTAAGAGTATCCAAGGTAGTTAACTTTGGATTCTCCAAAATACAAAACCATATTCATTGAAATAAAAAAACTTTTCTCACCATTATCACATTTTTCTATATTCATGAAAACAACAAAAACTAAATATATGAGCTTCCAAAGCTTTGTCAAATAAAAATTCTCAAATACTAAGCTTGGAGAATTAGAAAACACCATCATTTACCTTATTGAAGCTTTATCTCTTTAGCTTTAATTTCTCACATTAAAATTCATGAAAAATATTTACTGAAATTAGGGGTTTTTATGGTGAACACTACTTTGGAGGTTGTTTTCTAAAGGATTTTACTAAAATCTTAAAGTTTGGGTGTCGGGTCTTTAAAAATTTTAAAGAGAAAAAGAAGGAAAATGAAAAAAAGAAAGAAAGTGAAAACCATGAAAGGGGAGGGACTATAGCAACAAGAAAAACATTGATGGGGCTAGCATTCTCCTTTATTTTACTTTAAAATACCCTAAGTGGGCCCAAAGGTCTAATTTCAACAATTCCAAGCTCATAATTTAAAAGATAGTGATCTACTAACTTGATCCAGTCCTCAATGCCCAAATTTATTTTATACACCAAACATTTCATATAAATAATATTTTTATCAAAAAATTCTTGATAATTGACCAAAATATCCTTTCATGGCCAAATTATCTTTTTGCCACTTTATGTCACTAAATTCAATTTCTTTACAATATCAAGCAATTATCCAAACGAAAGCCTTAAATTTACATATAACCTTTAATATGAATCTATAGATAGAGAAAATTGCAACTTTGCTCATTTATCAGTAAAATTAAAATAAATTATAATTGAACAAATGAAAAATTTTCCTTTTTTTTTTATTTTTGTACAAATCTATGATTTGATAAACTGATCAATCTCGTGTTTTTGCATCTCAAACATTATTATCGATTTATGGTGTTACCAAAGCAAAAAATTCGGTCGCTTGGTGCTGGTTTTGAAGGTGCTTAAAACTATTTTCATTAGTCAAAACTAGAAAGCCTCATTTGAGTTTTTTTATCTAATATATGGTAAAAGATATTATCACAACTACAATAATTGCAAAAATTTCAACACCTTCAGAACCAACACCAAAGTGACCAAACTTTTTACTTTGGTAGCACCGAAAATCGTAAATCAATCATGTTTGAGAATCAAAGACTTGTATTGATTAGTCTATCAAATCATATATTTGTACAAAAATCACAAAAACCAAAAAAAAAATATTTTTTCAATTGGATCCTTAATTTTTTATTCTGTTGCCACAAACAAAGAGCAAGCCAATGATGGTGTTGGTGGCGGTAGGGTGGCCTGTGGGCTCATCAAAAAGGGTGGGATCATGGTCATGGTTTATCATTATCATCGTCGTCATTGGGTTCCATTTTCTTAAAGACAATTCAAATGTTAATAATGTCACAATTAAAATCTTCATGTTGCAAATAAACCAAAGAAAAAATATTTTGGATTAATTATGGAGAGGTCCCTAGCTTTAGTTAAAAGTAAAAGAAATGTCACGGTAGCAATCCATTAGTGGATTAACAAGATTTTTAACGGTGATGAACAATTCGAGAAAATATCTTAATTAGAGTGACCAAATTGACAAAAAGAAATAGACTGGTCAACATAGGGATGACGCTACTTTAGAGGTGTAGTGTACCTTTTATTTTATTTCATCTTATTTTATTATATTTTTTTGCCTATTTATTTAATTATTTGAATTAATTTTGGACATTTTGAATTGTTTATTGTTGGTAGATTTGTGTATTGAATGTAAGATATTTTGTTTTACATTATTTTTATCTTGTTTTAAGGTTTTGGTAAATTGTGGATATTTCTTGAATTTATTTGATTTAGATATAAGATGTTAGTATTTTGAGGTTCTTTTAGAATTTCAAATGTTAAGTTAAATAATATATGTTAGGATTTCATATGATAGAATTTAATTTGTTCTTTTTAGATTTTAGGTTCTAATTTGTTAAATTTTAACTTTCTTATAAATTAGATTTTAGGTTATAATGGTTTAGATTTTAATTTTCTTATAAATTCAATCTTAGGTTTTAATAGATTATAATTTAAGTTTATATCTTAGTTCTTGGTAAAATTAGAATTTTGAATATTAATTAGATGTTAAGATTCTATAGGTTTTGAGTTTTTTTGGTCTCTCAATCTTTGTGTCATAATTTACTTTTATATGTTCACACATTCAATTTCTTGAGACATAGATTAGATTTTGCATATGTCATATGAGCATTACATTATCTATTTTATGCATTTTTGAAGCCTTAACACATTCCTTGATCTAATGGTTGGGTTGTATAAATCTAACATCATAAGCTAAAAATCTAGTTAAAAAATTTAAAAAAAAAAGAGCTTGCATAGCCAAGTAGTTGATGGACGATAATAGTGGTTAAAAAACATGCAACAATTCTGTCTGTTAGGCCCAAAAATACCAAGAAGGGGGCGAATTAGTATTTTACAATTCTTTTCAAACTTTTCTAAATGATGAGGAAAGGAAAGAAAAGCTTGGACAAATCAATTTATAGTGGTTAGATCCCAATTGCCTACATCTAGTACCTTGATATACCTTAACCTAGGATTTCCCAATTCACTATAAGAATTGCTACCTTTCAATGAAAATGTATAACCTTTATAGTCTTTATCTTTTACAAAGGATAAGATAGAATCTTCCCCCTAGTTTTTCTGGTAAAACTAAAACCTCTAGCTTTAATGGCTCAACTAGACACCCTTTACAATTCTCTTAAGGTTTTATACCTAAAAAAACTTAAGTAGCTCTTTACAACAAAGATGAAGGATGTATGTAATGCTCTAAACCCGACCCAATTCATCGGGCCTGGATCTCGAGTGTTACTATTCACATTAAATAACAATTTAACAAATAGTTAACAAATTCTCATTTCTCTAATTATTTTATTTAACGCTTCATTGAAAAAAATTATCATCTGAAAACAAAGGAAGTGTTATAAAATAACTTGTTACACAAGACTTGATATAGGTCTTTACAATATAATAGATTATTAAAGACAGAAACAGAAGACGCACTCCTAAACTATTCGTAACAACCTGTTTTTTAGAGGTGTTAAAACTAGTGGTTTCGAGGCCACAAGTCTGAGTAGTGAGTTCGTAAATATTATTATTTAATATTTATGAGTCAAGTATATAATTATGTCTAAATTTGATTTAATGATTTTTTAATTGAACAAATAATTAGGTTCAAGTGATATGTCTTAAAAGTTAAGTGGTTTTAAAAAATAAGGTATCGAGACCTTGTTTCTGTAAAATAAGCTCATAAATATTTAATAAAAATATTTATAGAGAGTTATTAAGGTCGTATTAAAGTTTGGTTAATAAATTTTAACGATTAACTAGTTAATTAATTAAAAAGGGCTAATTTGAAAAAGGTGCAAAACTTGATTTCTTTTGTTAAAAGCATTAAATGGATGTGGAATCTTAAGTGAAAGGACTTAGATGGTAATAATACCACATTTAAGTTAATGGATGTTGGTGGTTTGGTATTTGTGTAAAATTTGATTTTTTTTAAAGGTTAAAATAGTAAATATGTAATTAGTAATTAAAATAAATACATAAACAAATAAGTAAAGTGAGTGTCATCTTCTACCTTTCCAAGTTTTGACCGAAAACACCATGGGAGAGTAGAGAACAATTGGCTAACTTTTGTTTTACATGCATGGTATGTAAATTTATTATGTTTTTAATGTTTTTTTATGTTTTTGTTACCATATTAGCTTAATCTAGTGTGTCCGGGGGTCAATTTGTAAAAATGTTAAAAGTTTAAGGATTTTCCATGAATGGTTTAAGTGTGTTTGTGAATTTATTGATATATTATTAAACTTAAATGTTAAATATAAGTATTTTGTTAAGTATTTTTTGATGATAAATATGGGCTTTTATGAGGCTAGGTAAAAATTGGCTAACATGAATTTTAATTAAAAATGGTAAATTTACAAGTTTTAAGTTTAGGGACTAAATTGTATAAAAGTTAAAATATTAGGGGCAAATTTGTAGATTGTTAATAGAAGGGTTTAATTGCATAAAACTACTCGTTAGAATGCTGGAAATGTATTACTTGGGTTGAATTATTATTTACATCAAGAAATGCCATAATTGGATTTAAATAAAGGAAAAGCTAAAGTTTCGGACTAGCTGTCGACTTCATTTTAGTAACCGTTTCAGTCAAGATAAGTTTGTATAAGGGTTGAAATAATTATTTTCTATTTTGGATGAATGTAAATGGATATTTATGCTATGTTTAAATTAAATTGATAAAGGTGTGATAAATTATTATTATGGATCAATTAGAGAAATTAATCAAATTAAAGGATATGTGAACAATTATTAATGTGATTGGTGAAATTGTATTTGGTGATCAGGAATTTTAGATTTCCTTTTCAAATGTTTACTTTGATTAAGTTAAGTTCCTAGTGAGTTGTTATGTAAATTTAAGTTAATTGTGATTACACCATTGTTTCTACTTAGTTGCTAGTATATATGTGAAATTCTATTGGTTATTTACATATATATTGGAATTTGCAAATTAGTACATATGAACTTAAGAAATTGATAGTTGTATTTCTTAAGGTTGCATATTAAAGATATGAAAGTAATTAAATTATAATATGTGTATGAAAAGGATAAAGTGCCTCTGAATGATGGAAATGTACTTGAGTAATGAAGTTAAATGTGATGCCCAGTTGAATATATTAATTGCGTAGGACATGCCAATAGGGTTAGTATGTGTGCTTTGGTTCCTATGTTTACACTTTGATGCCTCTAATTGCACATTTGTGCCTCTGTCTACACTTCGGTGCCTTTGTTATGCATTTATGATGCCTTTGGTGTGGTGTAGTTACCCAAGTATCCGGGTCGAGTTACATAGTTCATTGGGCTAAATGTTAATAAAATTTACGATTTACTTATGTGTTTAACTGTTGATGCATTTACAAGATATTAGAAAGTGTTAAATGTTCAATAAACTATTTGTTTACACGTGAGTACTTGTGCTTATATGTATTATTGCATATTTATAGTGTTGGTAAGTGAAAGATGTTTTGGTATATTTGGATTGAAAATGTAACATTTGAATTATGTGGACGAATTGTTTATATAGTGAAATTCTTTTCATGATATGAATGGGTAATTAGAGCTTTACAGAGTATATGACTATATGAAATGATCTATGAATTAAAATAAGGATATGGAATATATAAGAATTATAGTTAAAAGAAAATGAATGTATAAGGTAGTCATATGATAGATGAATGGTGAAATTGAAATGCTTGATATGTTATATGCCTTGATTGGGTTGGGATGTTTTGGTAAGAGTTGATAAGTTTATTTTTTCTGCTGACTTTCTTGTGATAGACTTTGAAATAGATAAGGAAGTTCTGATCATCCTAGGGAGACCTTTAGCCATGGGAAGAACGTTGATAGATGTAAAAAAAGGAGAACTTACAATGAGAGTTCATGACAACCAGGTAACATTTAACATTTTGAAGGTCATGAAATTTTCCAATCTAACGAAGGAATGTTCAGTAATGGAGGAATTAGAAACCTTAGTTTCTATGGAATGGGAGAGCAATCTTGAAGAACCGTTGGAGAACACTTTAGGGTCTGAACCATTGGAAGATGAAAAAGGTAATGAAAACATGGCTTTGATGTAAGCCAATCCGAGGAGTTATGTTCAACCACTGCGGTTCGAACCGCTAGAGTTGGAAGTTCAGGAATTTACACAACTCAAGTTTTCAATCGAGGAATCGCCTAAGCTTGAAATAAAGGTACTTTTGTCCCATTTAAAATACCTTTATTTAGGTAAATGTTCTACTTTTCTTGTGACTGTTTAAATAGAACCGACGGAACATTAAGAGGAGCAACTGATTGCTATTTTAAAGAAATTTAAAAAGGCAATTGGTTAGACCATAGTTGACATTCAAGGTATAAGCCCTTTCTTCTATATGCATAAGATTATTTTAAAGGAAGGTGAGCGAGGTAGAATTAATAGGCAAAGGAGACTTAATCCTATCATGAGATAAGTAGTATGGAAGGAAGTGATTAAATGGTTAGATGCAGGAATCATCTACCCTATCTTAGATAGGTCTTGGGTAAGTCCGATACAATGTGTACAAAAGAAAGGTGGAATCACGATTTTCGAGAATGAACTTAACGAGTTAATTCTGATGAAAACTATCACGGGTTTGAGAATCTATATTGAAAACAGAAAGTTGAACAAAGCCACTCATAAGGATCATTTTCTGATCCTTTTTATGGATCAAATGTTAGATCGACTGACAGGTAAGAAATTTTATAGATTTTTAGATGGATATTTGGGATACAACCAAATAGTTGTAGCCCTAGAAGACCAATATAATACTACTTTTACCTGCCCATACGATACATTTGCTTTTAAGTGAATGCCTTTCAACTTATGTAATGCACCTGCCACATTTCAGCTATGTATGATGACAATTTTCACTAACATGGTAGAAAATTTTGTTGAGGTTTTCATGGATGATTTTTCTATTTTTGGCAACACTTACGATGTTTGTTTGAGTAATTTGGCTAAGGTACCAAAAATATGCGAGGAGACGAATCTTGCCCTTTACTGGGAGAAATGTCATTTTATGGTTAATGAGGGAATTGTCTAAGGACATAAAATTTCCAACAATGGAATTAAAGTGGATAAAGCAAAGGTGGATATAATTAAAAGATTACCACCTCTAGTTAGTGTAAAAGGAGTTAGAAGTTTCTTAGGCCATGCTGGTTTTTATTGTAGGTTTATCAAAGATTTTTTAAAAATTTATAAACCTTTATGTATGCTTTTAGAAAAAGATATTGCTTTTTTATTTCAACAAAGCATGTTTAGAATCTTTTGAAGAATTAAAAAGACGGTTAACCACAGCCCCAATAATTATTACACCTAATTAGGACTCACCTTTTGAGTTGATGTGTGGTGCAAGCAATTTTGTTGTTGAAGCTGTGATGGGTCAAAGAAGAAACAAAGTATTTCATCCTATCTACTATGTAAGTAGAACTTTGACAGGAGCCTCGCTCAATTATATAGTAACTGAAAAAGAACTCTTTGCTATAGTTTTTGCTTTTGACAAGTTCCATTCATATATTATAAGCACCAAAGTTACGTTGTTTACCGATCATACGACCATTAAGTAGTTACTCATGAAGAAAGATGCTAAATTGATGCTAATTCATTGGATACTTTTACTCCAAGAATTTGACCTTGAGATCCATGATAGAAAAGGTGTTGAAAATCAAGTAGCTGATCATCTATCGAAGCTGGAACAAAATGGGGTAACTTCTTCACTTTGTCCAATTAATGAGAATTTTCCTGATGAGCATATCTTTGAGGTAAATCGAATTCATGAAACACCTGGATTTTATTATTTTACCAATTATTTAGCATGTGGAATAATTCCTCGAGAAACGACATACCAACAAAGGAAGAAATTCCTTCATGATAGTCAGTATTATTTCTGGGAAGATCTATTTTCGTTTAGATAATGTGCAAATAACATAATCAGGAAATGTGTAGTTGGAATGAGATTGACAAGATTTTGTACCACTGCCAATCATATCCAAGTGGGGGACATTTTGGTGGTTCTTGCACTGCAGGAAAGATTTTGCAAGTAGGATTCTTTTGGCCTACAGTGTTTAAGGATGCGTATGCATATTTGAAAAACTTCGATAGATGCTAAAGAACCTAATGGGTGATTAGCTCGCTTCTTTTATATTAATCAAATGTTGTCTTGGGTTCTTTTGTTCAATCAACTAGTTAATATCCTAGTAGGAACTTTCGATACGTCTACTAAAATATGGAGTGGACAAGAAATACTTATCTTCTGACCTCACAATCTAGACTAATTCAAGGTTAAGATGTTCACGGATAGGCCATACCAATTTTGGGTTCATTCCCACCATGATAACTTCCTAAAGTTGTCAGGTCTAGGGTTTAGGTTCTTTCTCTCCTAGACAGTTGATTCTTTAAGAAATCCTTACAAAATAGTTAATTACCCATACCTCCACTCGTTAATCCCCCACTGGAGAACATAAAAGAATAAACATAAAAAATGATTTCAATAATAGAGTTTAGAAGAAGTCTGATTGTATTGAATTAAAGTGTAGAATCTTCATAAAATTTGAGAAAATTTTCAGAATCTGATTTCTTATTGAATGTAAATAAAATCTAAACTCTAAAAGAAAATAAAAACTAAAATCTAAAACCAAAGAGAAAATTATACAAAGGAAAAGGTGTCTACAATGTTAGAGTATTCCCAAAGATCAATCATAAGATAATTGTAATAACATACTTGTTTTACCTCATTTATTAATACAAGGCATTGCCATTATTATTTCAGTTTCTTTTCTATGTATATAAATAAACTATTTTATAATAATGTCCTGAGAATAATATTATTATTCTTAAAAGATCCTTAGTCGACTATTATTGTGGGCTTGGACAACAATAATGCGTTAAGACTAACATATATTTTATTGATGACAAAGTGTTGTCATTGACATGGGATGTCAAAATCAATAAATGAGTATGTGTGTTAGAAAAGAACATATTGGACTGACTCGCTATGAGTATGTTTCTTGGATTATTATGTAATTGTCACAACATTACTCGTAGTGATTACTATGTATACAATCCTCATACTTGAGATCATCATTATCCCAACATCGTGAGTCATATATTTTGATACAGTCAAACGTCCATCATAATTAGTTGCTCTATAGAGGCTGATGTTAGATATTCCACAATTATGTAGTGGGATATGATTGATCAATATAGGATTTTTCCCTTCTACCTAAAGGGAGCAATATCATAGGCAACTTGATTGAGTGAGACTAGAAATGCATGGTCATGCTTGAATAAGTTGATATGAGATATCATACTTATTTGTTTATCATAGTCTACTCAAGATATCAAGA
>CM025249.1:14008620-14026991 GCA_013677275.1 Gossypium schwendimanii | reverse complement strand
TTATTATTAAAATATGTAATTTTTATGATTTTATTTAAATTTAAATTAATAAATATTTAAAAATGGAGTTCGCATGATTTTAATTTACTTTTAAATTAATAAAATGTCCATTATTTATTTAAATTTAAAAGATAATTAAACTTGCTAAAAAAGGTTAATTAAACTCTCATTTAATTAAGTAATCTTTATTAATTTACTTAAAGTTAAATGTACTAAATGTATATAAATAAATTTCATTACTTGAATTAAGATATAATATGTTCACTTACAATGAAGTTAATAACTGTCACGCCCCAAAATATAGGGGTTAATTGAAATAATTTACTAAGTAATGATCTAGGCTTAATGATTAAGTAGATAGTGTACACCTTAGAGGTCCTAGGTTGTATCCACTCATCTCCCATTTCTTTCTTTTAATTTTCAGCAAAACTAGGATGAAGAATCACACTAAAATAAATATTATTTGGGGTAAAATCATCAAGAAGTGGGTAGTAGCCCAATGGTTAAGCATTCATTCCCCCTTGAAGGAACTAGGTTTGAGTCACCCTATTCCAAAGGCTCTTTCAATTTTATTTCGGTAGAATAGGGGAAATTACAATGCAACCCCTCAAAGTTTGAAAACCTTAGCTATTTAGTCCCTTTTCCCCTAATTGCAGTGGGATTATGTTTCTTTTTCCACTCCAATTAGAATTTATCTTCTCTCTCCCTATTTCTTCTCAGATTTCATTACAACAAAACAATCCTAAGACGACACTTTTCGGTCGACACTTTCCTAAGCGTTGGGATAGACTTGCGGACATACACTTCAACTAACTCTTTGTATAAGGGTCGAGATAGGCATGCCTAAGGCAACGTTTAAATAAGAGTCGGCTTTGTCCAACACTATGTTGACACTTTCCTAAGTGTTGGGATAGACTTGCCCACATAGCTTTGTCCAACTATTTGTATAAGGGTAGGCTTTGTCCAACACTATGCGGACACTTTTGGACCGACGCTTTCCTAAGTTTTGGGATAAACTTGCGGATATAAGCTTTGGCCAACTATTTATATAAGGGTTGGGATATGCATGCCTGCAACACTAAAATAAGAGTCGGCTTTGTACAACACTTGCCGACTTTAGTTATACCTTTCCCAACTATATAAAAGTGTTACCATATGAAAATCCTAAGATGACTCTTTTTTGCATACACTGACCCTTTTTTTGTGTCGTTTAAATTTGTACCTTTAAACAACTTTTTTGGTTGTTGGCAAAATCTAATCATATCTTGACTTTTTAGGATGAGTTGGGAAAATGTTAACCTATCCCAACTTTTATTTTTCGTTGGAAAATATTTTATCTAACCCAACCATTTTTCTATTTCCTTTGTTTGCTCATGATTTATCCTAACCTTTTTTCTTTTCGACAAATATTTGGCCTAGCCCAACCTTTTTTGTGTTGTCTTTGTCTACTTTTGATCTTTAGCAACATGTTGTTATTTTGGTATTGTATGTTCTCAAGTATGTTGTCATATTCGATTATTTATTATCGTTTTTCCATCATTTATTAACATTATCAGATGAGCGGTAAATAGTACAATAAGTTTTTTAGACCTTTAGTTTTTTTTTATTTTTAATATGGAAAAATAGTAAATAGTACAATATTTTTTTTTCTAGTAAAACATATTCATAAAATGATTGGAAAAACACAAAACATCATTGTATCAACAGAGTAAAACACCATAGAAATAGCAGAGAAAGAAAATCCTAACAAAGATAAATGAGCAAACATAAAATCAACTCTACTAAAGTGAGGATTGAATTTTGATCCCGTGCTTTTAATTTTGTTTTGTAATCTTTGGGCATAAAGTGCCATATTTTTTTTTAAATATTTTACTATATCATTATAGGACACTTGTTAATCCCTTGATCCTAGAATTTAAAAATTCCATTGATAGTGTACAAAATATTTTCTCTGATTATAATTCTAAAAACTTTTTTATGTCAACTTCTACATCTATTATAATTATTTTAATAGATAATTATAAATTAAATAATAATTATTCTTAAATATATAAACACAACATTAATATTCAAAATAGGCTCTTCAAAAGTCGAGAAAAAAGACATAAAAGATATGGGACCTGAGCCAACTATGTAAGGTGTTAACACAGACAAGGTCTATCCTAACCTTTTTAAGGTTGTCTGAGACGAGTCTATCCCAACATTTTTTTCAGTCGATTTTGATTGCGTCTAGTACAACTTTTATAAATTTTGTGTAGGCACGACCTAACCTGACTATTTTTAAGTCGCCTTTGATAGGGGCGTGAACCAACTCTTTAAAATTCAACATATGAATGCTTTATCCCGACCTTTTTTGGGTCATCAATTTCCTTTTATCCCAACCTTTTTTAAAGGTCGGCCTTGACTAGGTCTTTTCCAACCCTTCAATAAAGGTCGGCCTATGTTGAATTATGATAACGCTTTTTCAAACACATTGCAGCACCTATGCTAATGGCACTAAAAATGACTTTTTTGGAAGCACTGGGAGAAATGTCGAGATGACCTATGCCAAACTTTTTTGAGTCATCCTAAGTAAAAAAAAAGTGTCGTGATAGGTCTGTTTGTTGTAATGTTTCTTTTCTGTCCTCTTATTTTCGTCAAAATTTCTATCTATTGCTGAAATTATTTTTGCTTTCAATATCAAATAAATCTCTGATCAATCGATGCACTATCAATTGTTAAATTCATCATTGATAGCCTTCGTAATTCAATCAAGTTCGGTAAGTACATATCATTCTAAAATCTAGACCAAAAATTTCGTAGAGTTTCTATCCCATATTAATCTTTCAAATCAATTAGACAATCTTTCATGATTCTTGACAAATCTTTCATTAAAATCAACAAGTCTTGATAAATCTTGGATATCAAACGTTAACCATATGAAATTATCATTTGAAGGACATATTTTAGGAGCATCAAACTAGATTTGAGCACGACGAACGTTGTTCAGGATACTGGTGACAAGTATGTGTTCTTTTATAAGTGAATTGGGGCAAACCATGCTTTAGAATAGGGCCACACAGTCTCCTACACGGGTGCATGGACCGCACAACCATGTGCCCTTGAATCCCCAAGCTATTTTGTGAACCACATGGCCTATAGCACCCCACACAGCCTGACCACATGGTCATGTACCCCCTTTTTATAGTATTGTTTATAAATTTATGTTATGTTCACTTTAGTCCCTACTTGATCCCTAAATTGTTCCTAGAAGTTTTTGTGCATTTAATTGATCTTTGCATTAGTGTTTATACAGAAATCCATGATTTATATGCCTGAAATGCTACTATTATAATGGGTTTATTGGTATTGATTAACTGAATCACTACGGTGCTATGAGTAAATATGTGAGATTAATCATGCCTATTGCTAACTGTTATTGATAAATTGTGAGTGTTAACATTGTTATCACCCCACTGTATACAGGATGAACATGTCTATTGCTAGTGTTGAATAAAATAAGTGTGAAGCATGCCTACAGATTTTTGCATTATTATGTTATAAGGTATGTCATATTGCATTGTATGGGGCAAGATGATTCGTACGAAGGAACAGTGGCAGTTTAATATGCAAACAAGTGATGGCTTGTCCACATACCTAGTGGCAGTTTGTTTCATTTGTAAATATGCTTTGCACTCACAACAAATGGCAGTAACTAAAACTGTGCTTCAATCTCGAATGAAGTGGCAGCTTAGTTACAAATGTTTTTATCTAAAAATTCCAATGGTTTGCCCACGATTTTTACAAACCCAATGACAACTTTCATCTATAATTATGTTGTGTATCCACAACAATTGGCAGTTATGTCACACCCCAAAATAGGGCCTAGAAGTTTTGAGGATATTTTAGGAATTTTAGCTTAAATATGCTCAGAATTTCATAAGGTTGGTATTCGATAATGCTTTCGACAATGGCTACTAGAAAATTGATTCAATTTCTGAAAAAGAATTTTAAAAACTTTAATTTTTGAAATAGGACTATTTTTAAAAGAGTCAAAATTTGGAGCATTTATGTTGCAGTTTAACCAATTTTTGAAATTGAAACTTTAAACTCCCCATTCTTAGTTTTGTTTAACGATAGATTTCTCCCCATTGCCCTACTTATCGTCCATTGCTCTCCCTTACCATTCCATTCGATTTTTTATTTTCAAACAATATATTTTTTATTTCCCTCATTCTAAAGTATTATACCTCACTAAATCGTCAAGAAAACACCCTAAAATTCCATCAATTTTATCTTCTTCACTTGTGGGTTTTTAGGATTTTCATTGAAAACTCGCTATTTCTTATATAAAAGGTAACTATTTGCATTCTCATTAGTTTTTAATGTTATCTAAACTTGAAAGTTGAGTTTTTAGTTATGAAATTGCATGTTTTAATTAAAACTCGAAAATTGGGTCATTAATGATGAAATTCAAGATTGTGGATGAAAATGTAATTTAAAAGTGTTTTTCAACTTGTTTCAACTTGATTAGAAGATTTCTAAAATTACTTTAAAGTTTCGTTAAGGATTTCTCGTTTTAATAAATTTTCGTTATAATAGCCAAAACTTGTCGTAAAATTTTGATACCTTGAAACGCTTAGTTTTGTGTAATTTAAAGGTTGGGAATTAGTCGTAGATGATTATGTAGATGAATGGATATTGTTCCATGCAAAAAGGTTAAGTGTAGATTGAAAGATTTGCGTTTTAAGTCCATTATGTGAAAAGGTTTGGTTATATGAGAAGGTAGCTTACGCTTGTGTTTTGGTTAATTTAAGTGGGTCCCTGGTTGTCATTTGACTATGCATATTGTGTGATTGTTATGTGTGAAACCTAAGATTCATTAGAGCCTTCTATGAGTTAGAGGAACAGCTAGTTCGAGCTCTTGGTTTTTGACGAAAGTTGATATTCAGTGAATGTTTTGGAATAGCTGCATGTAAGCAATTGATTGTGTTATTTAGGGATTTAGAGGTAGCCAAAGCCCCTTCTCTAAATTCTGAGTGTAAGTGTTCTCTTACATTTGCTCAATATGTGATAAATGTGCTTGTGAATTGTAATAAAGAGAACTAGGGTGTGATTTAATATGAATATTTTGTGATGACTGCTGTGACAGTAAATATGACGGTATGATATTCATGCCATGTGACAGTGTGTATAATATGCTCATGATGTGATTACGCAGTGAATATGTGTGGATAGTCGGTATGTAATATATGATGATTATGTGGGTATTTTGGCATTGTGAACTTCTGAGACTGTTAGATATAGTTGGCATGCCAAAGGATTGTGAGTACTCACTTATATGTGTTGCGATATTTGGGGCGTTGAGGCCTGGGTCAATTTTTAGAGAGATAAGGGAATGTGACCTAAGCTTCATTCACCAGGATATGTATGTTTGGTGTGTTGGAGAGGGTAGCTATAAGCTTCACTTATGGGATATGTACGACTCTATGGGTCTATGTAGTGTGTTGGAGATCCGTGTATCTAATGAGTGGTGATAGAGTCTAGTTTATGTTTTGTAGCCCCAAGAGCCAAACTATCCTTAAATACGTTTTACATGTATTTTATTATATGTACTTGAAAAATCTTGTAAGGAATAAATAGAGGATTGCATGAAAATTGGTTAAATGTGTGAAATATGATATCAATATAAAGATGTTGAAAATATGTTATGATTTTTTTCTTTGTTGCATAATGACTTGACTTCGTAGTGGTTATTCTGAGCATTCACTGAGCTTGTTAAGCTCACCCACTCCATTTTAACCATTGCAGACACTTAGTGCCAGTGTAAGTGGTATGGTCTCGAGGGGTGATCTAAGCCGATTATTTAGCTTCTATTAGTAGGTGTTATATGCTTATTTATGTTTGGGGAATAGGGGCAATATGATAGGCTAATGTGATAGACTTTTTGTCGGTTTGCTTAGTTATCTTTGGAATTATTTGCATGCTATTTATGTTTAAAGGTTTATGGACTTGAATGTGATGTTTGGACTATTATTTTGGATATTTTGATGTTTATTAATCTTGGTGGATGAAGCATGTTATTTAGGGCTAAGTTTTAATGGTTTTATTTCTGTTATATGTTAAAATTTAGTAGTCTAGAGTAGAGGTATCAACATGTGGGTATTAAAAATAATACTTCTGTAACTTTAAAAGTGCAGGGAGTTATCGACCTTTATCTCGAGTACCGATACTCGTGGTAAGTTTATCGATACCTTGCGAAGGTACCGATAAATTTTGATGTTTTTGGAAATTGGGCGAGAAACAAAATGCAAGTTTGGTATTGATACCCTTGAGACAGTATCGATACATACGTAACATTTTTAAGAAAATTGCGAAATGGTCTCAATGCTCAATGTATGTCCATTTTATGCTTGTTTGTCATTTGTTAGCATGGTTAAACATTAATTTGAGCTTGCATGACTTAATATTCTCATAAATGCTATAGTAATAAAAGAAAATAAAAGAGGCATGTATATTAAACATGACAATTGTGATAAAATTTATGTGAGATGGTGGCGTAGCATCCTAGTATTCTGGCTCAACGACCGAGCCAGGTTTAGGGTGTTACAAGTTATCTAAAATTAGTGGTGGTTCATCCATAACCTAGAGTGATATGGTAGATGAGTTTTAGGGAACTCATAAGTGTGGTGTATAGCGGAGTTGGGTAGGACCTTTTTGATAATTTGAAATTACATTGTCATTCATTATCATGCATATATAAAATGTGATTTCTGAGATAGTATAGTGAAACGATGATATGAAAAATCATTAATCTGAAGTGCTCTTTGATTGTGATTATTTTTTGAATTGTTAAACCTATGTGCTTTGCCTAATGTTTTGTTTTGGTTTTCTTGTGGCCAAACTCAGATTGAGCTTCATAGCTCACTTCCCTTGAATTTACATCTTTTCAGATAACCCACCAGTTTAGGAAACATAATCGGTGTAACACCCCAAAATTCTTGTTTTTGAATTGTTAAAACATGTCAAGTGTGTTAATTTGGTCCGGTGGCTAAGTGTTAATTAGGTGTGTCTAAGGTTCTATGCTCAAATCCCTTCCCTTAATATTTTATTAAATTTTTTCAAACCTCTAACTTTGAATATCTAGCTTACCTATTTTATTTTCTCAACTATTAATAAGAATGAGTCTATTGGTTCAGTAGTAAGGCTTCAGCATACCCAAAGTTCCTGTGTTTGAATCTCGTGTATGGAAAGCAAAAATATTTTTGGCTATTCTATGTTTGTGCTATCCATATGGTCAGAATTTCAGTTAAATTCAAATTTTTATGCTGAGTAATTTGATAATTTAGGATTTAGTGGGATTTTTTTAAAATTTTTGAAAATAATTTTCCCCAAAAATCTCTCATTCAATTATCCTACACTCCCACTCTCACTCTCACTCTTATCATTCCTTCTTCCCCCATTTCTCTCAATCCTAATATTTCTTTTGTTATTTTTCTTTTTCCTCCTTTTGTTCTTTGAATCTTTCCTTTCTCCCAATCGATTCTGGTTGGTTTTCTTCCCTTCCTTTCTAATTGCCTATTACGTCGTTATGATTTTGTTTTTTCCTTTTTCCTCATTTGAGCACCATCTTCTGTTTTTGGTTGTCATTGTTTATGTGTGATTTTCTTTGAGTCACTGCCAACCTCTGGATTTTGGGTGTCAATTTTGAGCATCCAGAAGTATTTAGCTTTGTGGTTGCATCTTTGTGTAAGTGTTTTCTACATTTCCTTTAGAGGTGAGTGTTTCTTTCGGGTTCATGTGAATGGGAGGTTGTGTTTGGGATTGGTCGTTAGTATGTAAACGTGTAAAGTTAATTATTTTATGTTTTCGTTAGGTGCAAATCGGGAAGCCCATGACACCCCTCTGGTGAGTTAAGGTTTTCATCGTCTTTTCATCAAAGGTAAGGGACTATTTTGGTATGTTTAGGCTGATTGCCAACATTTGTGACTGGATATTTTAATCGAGTAAGGGCCGAATAGTTATTTTGGACTTGGTGTGGTTGTTAATTAGTGACTTTGGATTTTTTTTTGGTATTGGAATTGCTACAGTTGCGTATGCATTGCAAAACAGTCAGGTGTGTACCTCAATCCCGAAAATCCAGTGAAGGACGTCCCGAAAAACCCACTGTTGATGCCACACAGGCGTGTAGGCACATTTCAAGTAAATTATAGTTAAGGCCTTGATTGAACTATGTTTCAATGTTTGCTACTTCATAGGGTCTATTATGCGATATATAGGACTCTGATATATGAAATCTATAATGCCGATATTGTATAACATTTGATAGCATGTATGTATATAATCTTTATGTTTGAGTTGTAAATATAAGTAATTTGTTTAAGCATGACTCGTCTGTGTGCATCTGAGCATGTTTTATATTGTAGCATGTGCATTGGGGCAGGATAATGATACAATGGAGGAAGTGTTGACAATTTAATGATCTACCTTATATGGTGGTTTAAGTCACATATTTGTTCTGGTGGCATGGCCATACTTATTTGATTCTGGTAGATTACTGCATTATTTCTTGTAGCTTGCCTGCACTATTTTGAAAAGTAACATACACTCACTATTTTGGTCTGTAGGGTTGCATGGGTATTTATTACCCTAATTGATGTGTAGAGTTGGACGAAGATAATGTGTAACGGATGGGGGTAGGATTTGCATCTTTATCTGCATCTGTATTAGTATTTGTAACTGTATCTACATTTGTATTTGTAACTGATCTATTTGACATATTGCATCATGAGATATGTCATGCATTTATATTTGTTTGAACCATGATTTCTTATATTGTTTTCAATTTGATCTGTATGTAAGGCTTGACTTGCACACTAAGCTTTGTCAGCTCACCCTATATTTTATCTTTTCAGGTAATCAGTAAATTTAGGATCGGACGGTGTGCAGAAGCTTGGATTAATTTCCCGGTTAATAATATAAAACAATTTATGTTAATTCATTTATGGACTTTTGGACTGTAAATCTATTTTTGGATTTTGTTTTATAATTTTTTTTTCATTTTGTCAAATTTTAGTATATTTAACATAAAACTGTAATCGTACGAGTTATAAAATTAGAATTCGATTTTCAAAACTAAAACTCTAAAAAATTTCTGTTGCTATATTAAATAAGTGATTAAGTGCTTTTACTATAAAATAAGTGTTTTCAAACATGAGAATTTCTAAAATTGCATATGAGGTTAGCTAAAATTAAAATATTCAGATCACATGATTTCTAAAACTAGATTTTAATTTGGCTTTTCAAACGGGAAGCATAATACCTCACGATCTAGCCATAACATATAAGACGTGTCACACCCCATATTTTTATTTATTAATTCATCAATTTATTGAACAAATTAGTTTGTGGTCAAGTGGTAAGGGGCTTAATTAAATTCTTAAAGATCCTAGGATCAATTCCCCTGACCCACTTATTTTTTATAGAATTTTTGGCATTAAAAATGATGGTCAAACCCCTCTTAGTCGTCTACAGCGATTGCCTTAATGGTAAGGATTCGCTTCCCTTTTTGCTAATCAACTTACCATAAATAGCCCCCTTTTCACTCCACTGAACCACTTTTTGTGCCTTTGTCCACCCTATTTCCATTTTATTCCCCTCACCATACCATGGCCAGCTAATGCACCTAGGCACTTCAAAACTTCCATTTTATTTTTATTCACTTTTCTCTCATCTTTTTCTCTCTTTTTCTCCTCCTTCAACAACAATTTCTTTTACTTTTTGCCACCATACCACCACCATTGGCCATCATTTCTTCACCAATTAACCACCATGACACCACTATAACTCTCCATTTCTGCCATGCCTCCTCCTTACTCATCACTATCACACTACTACTGCGCCACTGTCGCACCTCCACCATAGTAAATCAACATTTCTCACCTCCTTCCATCTTCTACTCATTTCTTTTGTTAAAAATGAACTTCTAATCCTCTTCTCTTATTTTTTTCATAGACTATTTATGGTTCTAATATTTATTCATTTTATTTTTGAATGACGATTTCCTTAGATAATATCCCATTGTAAACGAAATATTGTGGGATCAAGGACTCACCCATTCCTTAGGATTTTTTGTAAGTAATCCTTAAACTTCAATAATAATTTTCTCATTTCTACTTCTTAAGGCTGAAACTAACAATGACTGTACACTCTCGTGAAGTGTTCTCCTTTGTACCGTTCGGATTCTTATTTTTGCCTTAGGAAAAAGTATTCTTACTTGGATGATAGATAAGTAAGTCTTCTCCTTTGACTTTCGTAATAGGACTCTAATGGATCATTTTAGTGTTTTAACATGGTATTGATTTATTAAGAAAGGGATTCGAGACCAGATTTCTTCCCTTAGAGTTGGAATCAGAATTGGAATCGAGTTATCAAATCAACCAATCTAGGTGTGGATTTAGCTATTCAAAAAATTTAATTATGGGTTTTTTGATAAAAATAATAATATTTATTAAGATTGAAACGTTGATTAAGATCTATATTTTGTGAAATATTGGAGATACATTAAGTATTCCAAAGAGATGATAAATTCGGGAAAAAACGGGAAACCACAAGTATTTCAAACTGACTATTTTGGTGAATGTGTGTTATAAGTTATGTGATTAAATGATTAATGTGAAATGATGTGTTTATACCAATTCTCATGACATGTGAATTTATGGTGAAATTAATATGTATGATATATATTTTGATCATGCCACTGTTTCATTAACTAAGATTTGATTTGCATGTTAAGCATGCCGACTATGATAAACTGAGATTTGATTTGCATGTTAAGCACGCCAAATATGTTGATCTTATATTTGATTTGCATGTTAAGCATGCTGACTGATAAATACCGTTTATATGCCATATCATATGCATGGGGTTGAGATGATTATGAAAAGTGGAAGACTTGGCAGGTTTACCCCAAAATTGAGTGACTTGTCCACAACGATATTGAGTGGCATGACCACAATGCTATGAGTGGCTTGTCCACAACACTAACGAGTGGCTTAACCAGAACGATATTGAGTGGCTTGGCCACAACATAAATGAGTGGTTTGACCACACCGTGCAGCTTGACTGCAATACTAAGTGGCTTGGCCCACAACATGGAGTGTTATTGGATGGACGAGTTTTGGGGAACTCTTTATTGGTTTGTACCAGAGATGAGTAGGAAATTTTTGTAAAACTTGCATCGATTTTTGCAAAAGTTGCATCAACATTCTCATGCATCTTGTTTTATGTAAAATTATGTTGAAATTTACATGTTGGTATAATTATGATATGTATGACTTGATTATTTCTTCTTTTATGTTGAATTCATACTGGGCCTTACAAGCTCACTATTTCAATTTCCTGACTTTTCAGATAACCCACGAGGTTAGGATATGGGTCAAGCTTACGAAGGACAATTCAAATATTTTGCAGAAAAACTATTAAACTTATTTATTAGTATTTTTGGGACTATTTTATTATTACGGACTGTGGTATTGATTTTGGGCTTTTGGGGATATTTCCATGATTTGATTTGAAAACATTAAATAAAATGATTTATCAAATCAGTACGAAAAAATGAATCTTTCAATACAATGATGATTTCGACATATAAACTTTATTACAAAATCATGTAGCCATTTTTACAAAAAATAAAACCTAATTTTTTAAATTTTCAAACATTTTATCAAGTAATGATTTGTAATCAACAAATAAGATGTTTTGTTAAGTTTTCCATTACGACAATTTCAAATTAAAACGTTTACTTTAAATGCTAAAACTTAGATTTCAAAATTTATTTATTTTTCTAAAAATATCTTTACCAGATATTCAAAGGGTTTACCTTAGTTTTCCTCAAGCAAATCAACACACTGATTTTTAAGAGGTAACAATTTTTGAAGAGAATATAGCAAATTTTTTTTCGCGCCATTATCATGGCCAATGTGATCTTCAAGTTTTGGCCATAATGNNTGGGTTTAGGGGTTCACAGGCCTGGTGTGGGGTGTTACAATCGAGAAATCGAAAGGCTCGGCTTGGATTGAAGATATATAAATATTTATTTTTCCTATTATTATTTAAAATTCAAATTATTTGAGAACTTAACGTTTTATTTAAATTACACTAGACAAATATTCTTGTCATTCTCTAACCATAACAATCTCACTACCTTCAGTTGTTTAAAAGGTTACCCTCTTAGTGGCACAATCTAGGGTAACTTGACGTTCAACTAACCATTTCATGCCCAAAATTAAATTGAACTCCCCAAATGGTAATTCCATTAGATATATGGGAAACACTACCCCTTGAACCTCCAACTGACATCTTCTATAGAATTTATTTACAGCAACAGATTTTCCTAAGAGGCTTACTACAGGTACATCAATAGTGGTTTCCTCTACCCTAACACCAAATTTTTTAGATGTATTACAACAAACATAAGAGTGGATGGATCCTATATCGATTAAGGCAAAGTACGAGATAAAATTAATAGTAAAGATACATGCTATGACATTGGACGCATCTCTTTACTCACGTCCCCTAAAGCCATAGATAAGAGCAGGTTGTCTAGCTTTAGTTTGATTCACGTCAGTAGATACATTATTTCTGGCCTGGTTTTGCCTATGGCCCCTTATAGGTAATTGGTCCGATATCTAGTTTTGGGCCTAATTTTGGGTTGGAGCTTGCGTCTACTCATTTCATTGAGGACATTCCCTTGCCATATGCTCCATTAACCCATATTTAAAAGAAGCACCCAATTGCTTCCAACATTCGCCCGAGTGTCGCTTAGTACAATACTTACAATAGTTGGGCTCATCCTTAGTGTTACTCATTATAACCCTTTGTTGTAGTGTACCATCTCTAGTTTGCTTTGTAGGGCAAACGTTCGTACCAACAAAACCATAATCCATTCTAGACGAAACCCTACTTTTTTCCCATTGCTCACGGCCCACCTGTTTAATTTCCTCGATGAATTTAGCCTTCTCTACTAGGTTTTCAAATACCCGTTCATGGTGTGGAGCAACCTATATCTTAAGGTCAAATCGTAGCCTGTTTTTGAACCATACGCACTTGTCTTGTTCTATGACCACCATTACCTGAGCATATCGGTTAAGCCTTAAAAATTTAGCTTCATATTACACCATAAATTTTTCTCATTGCTTTAGCTTGATGAAATCGAGCCTGCGAGCTTCTACGTACCTCGTGCCCACATAGTTCTTCTATAAGGCCTCTTGAAAGTATTCCTAAGTGACCCACTCAGCCTGTGTACCTCTTACCACAGGCTACCACCAACAATAGGCCTCCTCCCTAAGAAAGGACACAGTGCCCTTCAATTTCTGCTGTAGAGTACAATCTAACTCCTAAAAGATTCTCTTAGTCGACTCCATCCAATACTGAGCCACAGTGGGAGTCATACCAGTAATTCACTTGAACATTTTTGCCCCATCTGATCGGAGTCTCTTTGTAGCAGATCCGCTGCTCCCTAATTAATTTTAGGCTCTAGCAACCCATTTCAGGACCCTCAGCATCACTCGTGTTACAAAATCATTTTTGTTCTCAAAGCTTCCCCACCATTGGCGATAGAGTTTTTGACATACTCCTCCTCTAAAACTAGGTCCCTGCCCTGAATAGTAAGCGGCTCTACAGGTACAACCCTACGAGGCCTACCCCTACGACGTCTACCTTTAGTGTTCATTCTAATTGCAGTAGTTTAAAGTTTTAAGATATATCAGTTTTTAAATAAAACTTCAAGCATTAGCTAAGGCATATCCATAATCTAAAAACATTATTTCATCCAAAATCTCATAAGTAATAATAACTACAGTATGACCGACACCGGAGTCTCTGACTTAAATTCATTGCAGGAAAATCAATTTTTCAAAAGAATTTTTTATAGCATAGTTTTTCCCAAAATATCTTTTTAATGCATGCATGCAACTTATTCAAATTCCTATGTTTGAGTTTAGAAAAA
The DNA here is from genome assembly GCA_013677275.1 of Gossypium schwendimanii. Taxonomy (NCBI): domain Eukaryota; kingdom Viridiplantae; phylum Streptophyta; class Magnoliopsida; order Malvales; family Malvaceae; genus Gossypium; species Gossypium schwendimanii. The sequence goes on along the minus strand of CM025249.1, from coordinate 14,013,004 downwards.
CTTGACTTTGATACCACCAAATGTTTCCTTCCCAACCCGGCGTAAACGTTAGATCCGAATTTGGGAGATTACATTAGCCACTGAGATGGTCTAGTAGGGTTATCGGAGTTTTTTTAAAATAGTTATTTTAAAACATCTATTTCATTAGTAGAAAATTCAGTTACAACCATTCTATTATTCCCTTAAGTTTTAAATGTAAATTAGTCGAGGAAAAATGGTATTTACTTTTATATTTAAATAAAAAATCGAGGTTCATGCATATTAAATAATAATCAAAGCATAATATCTTAAGAAATCAAATAAAACGTCATGCAGAAAAAAAAACCTAAGTCCTAAATCCCTTAGCATAGTTTTAGATAAAATATTACAGCCCTTGAAAAACAAAAATAAATCAAAAGATTAAGCCTTAATAAGTTGAAAATAAAACGGATTGTGCGGAGACCCTCCGGATGCTGTACTCGCGTCCTAGCTTTGTGGGTTATCTATAAGGATGAAGATTTAAAGGTAGTGAGGTTTGACGCTCATTGTGAGTTCATCCACATCAAAATCAATACAACAATTATTAAGACACATTAATTAACATTGCATAAAATAAACAAAGATAGCAATTTAGTTTAGAGTATTGGTTTTTCAAGAGCAACTTTCATTATTATATCATTACTCACAAAAACAATTTTTAGAATAATCAAATTCTTAGATTTTCCCACAATAATCATATTCATGCACATATATACATATATACATATATACTCATGCATATCTTTCATAACATAAGTTTCAAGATTTGTATGCACATTATTTAAATGATTACATACAATTTCAAGTTTAAACAGAATAAATTCTACCCACCTCTACACACCATAATGTGAGTTCCCCAAAACTCCCTTCCTCCAACATACCGGGATGTGGATAAACCACTATTGGTTCGCATATAATAACTGCCATTTGGTTGTGGATACATAATAAGTCCTTGCGGTTGGAATCTGCCTTTGGCTATAGGTTTAAAGCAAAAGTCCTGCAAATGAAACAAATTTTTTGGTTGTAGATTTTACAGTGTAAACTCGCCATTGGAATAGACGTTTGGTTGTGGGTACACAACAATTTGCAGATAAGAACTACCGCATGGCCGTGACTTGCACCACCATTTTTCTTGTAGATAGATAAATTGAGCTTCCTCCATATATATGTTGTCCCAACCCATGTAATGTATTATAAAATATTGAATACAAACAATATATAACAATGTTTAATGTACTAACACATGACAAATCAGTAGCAAGTCATCCTTTTATTAGGTATTTGGGTTAACAGTATCATAGAGCACGTCGTACATACATTCACAAGTATAGATTCAATAGCAACATAATTTACTCATGTCTTTATGCAAATATTCATAAATAAAAATAATTACTACAACAAATTAGTTGATCCAGAATTCTAGCATATTTCTTATCATCAATGACCTAATTGCATAATTTAATTCACTAAATATAGTTTGGAACCTATATAGGGACTAATATGATTAAAACATAAAGTTTTGGGTCAAAACTATAAATTCTGAGTTACAGGGGACACACGATCGTGTGAATGAACTGTGTGAGAAGCCCTGGGCCATGTGGAGAGGGTACACGACCGTGTGTCTAGGTCATGTGAGAGATTGTGACAGTATGGCATTCGAAACTACAACCTACATGGAAGACACAACCGTTTGGCAAGCTGTGTGGAATGTCCTAGGCCATGTAAAAAATGAAAATCTGAGGTTTCAGAGGGGACATGGCCATATATGGTGGCTGTGTGGTCCACACGGACGGCCTACATGCCCATGTGGCTGGCCACGTGGTCTAACATAGGTTTAAGTTTACCTTGAGTTTCTCATAAAAGAATACACGCCTGACTTCTGGGGTCTCGAACGGTGATTATCACGTCCAAGTCTATTTCAGGATACCTACAACGAGTCTTTCAAAAAACAAATATGCGAGAATTAATATCGATTTTCAAGATTTACAAAAAGTATTAAGATTTTCATAAAAACTCGTAAAAGATTCATAACCGATTTGAAAGATTTACAAGAACGATATTAGTCCAGAATTTTTAGGTTCTATCTAATTGTAAACAAGAATACTTAATGGTATTTGATGGGAGTTTGATTGTTATCGATGATAATATTCAATGCTCGGAGGAAGAATGAGTTAAATCATAAATTGATTTTGATTTGGGTTTTCAAGTGATTGTTTTCCACTATAGAATGTAATTTTTTTATGAAAAGAAGAAAAAATAATAAAGGAAAAATATGTATTTAAAGAGAGGAGAGAAGAAATTCTAACTAGGGTTAAAAAAGAAGTAGAAATCCACATGTAATTAGGAAAAAAGATTAAATAATTAGGGTTTCAGAAATTTAAGGGGCTGAGTGATAAAATACCCCCTTTTAATGAGAAAGAAGAAATGGAAGAATGAGTTTTGGCATGATTCAAACCTAGGCGCAAAGAGAGAAATGGATGCTTAATCAATTAGACTGTTGCCCATTCTTGATATATTTTTACCACATTTAATATATATACAAGCTTGAGTTTATTCCTTAGTTGCTGAAAAAATAGAAAAAAAAATGAGGAAAATTGGATTTGAACCTTAGTTCTTTAAGCAATATACTAAACTCTTAACCATCAAAACTATAACTCGTTTCTTAGAGACTTAATAAATTTCTAAGGTTATAATTTTGGGGTATTACAAACCACTTCCATCACTAATTTTTAACAAATAAAAGGAAAAAATTTCGCTTATTTTGAAGAGGTTTTATGTTTTATGTTTTTTTTTTTGTTTGCAAGAGTTGTTATTGATCTTTCTAATTTCAAGTTTAAGTTTGTACTAATTAATTTTTATTTTATATCTAACCATTATAATACATATGTAATAAATAAACTTTTTTCTTATTTTACAACACTAATAACCAAACGACACATTAAAATATTTAATAATAGTTGTATACTGTAAAGATGATTATGTTTATAAAAAAAAATTTATATTCTTAAAAGTGTACAATTTTACAAACTTTCTTGTAACAAATTTTATTAAAAAATCAAATCTAACAATTTGCAATTTAATCACTTAATTGTAAGCTAACATAATATTTTAATTAAAATGGTATGTTTTCATATATTTAATTCATTTAAATTAAATACATTAATTAGAATACATACTTCAATATATAATTTAATAAAATAAATTTAAATAAATTTAAAAAATTAAATTTAATGTAGATTAAGATCATATAAAGCATAATTTTAAACATTTATTAGTTTAACGTTAAATAAAATAATAATATTAAATATTTTTGTATAAATATTATTATATATTTAAATTGGATAACTTCATTTATTTTAAAATTTTAAAGGGTTTACTAAAACGTTTTCAATAAATCATTAAAATTTCAATACTGTTATGAATATCTTGTTAAGTGGATGTTCATCATAATTAAGATAAAGTTTTAATGTACTTTAACTTCTAATAGTTGTTAGAATTAGATCTCTACTTCTTTTATACTTCTTATGCCTATAATTAGAGACTCCAATAAAGCATTGTAATCATCCCTTTTGATCAATAAAGTATATCCTCTATTGCTTTCATATTTTCTTTGTTATTTATTCTCTCTTTATTTTATAACACGCTATCAGCACGATCTTACTCAAAGTGATCGTTACTTTTATCAACGATTGAATTTATCCTTCAAGATTTTCAATATTTTTTATAGCAAGATGATGGTGAAAGATTTGATACCGTTATCTATATGAAATCGAGAAGTAAGATTCACTCTCAAAGTTTACTTTTTGATATTTGCTTAGGGATGATCTCATTTTCTTCATTACAAAGGATGTTTATGATCATTACTTCTCATCCATGGTAACGTAAATTTATCTGATCAACTTCTTTTGAAATTTTATTTGTTTTGATTTCTATTAAAAATTTTAATTTATATAATTCACTATTCGTATCTCTATGAATTTATAAAACCTTTCACACATTTAGTTATTGGGATTTTTATGTGGAGATATATTTTTTTTTCATTTTTAATAGAACTGATTGGTTTAATTTTGATTTTGATTACGATATATGATTATTGTGGAATTTGAGTAAAAATACTTACTTGTTAAGAACTTTGGGATATTCATTCTGTCTATGATAATTTCATATCATTGTAGGATTTGAGATAAAATTATGTCATAAGAGGTAGATGTTAGAAAATGTTTATGTTTAAACTTTTATAGCTATAAAGTTATTTTAATTTGACACTATAATATTTTGTATTTTGTTGTGGTAAAATATATATTATCTAACCAAAATGATTTATTAGTGACATGAATTTATTATTTGTTACATTTAATATATGTTT
>CM025249.1:13990592-14007096 GCA_013677275.1 Gossypium schwendimanii | reverse complement strand
AAAAACTTTCAGTCGTTCAATAAATATTAATATATAGTATTTTAGATCGATGTGATAAAAATATCTGATTAATTCAAAAATTTACATTCATGACAAATATAATTATATCAATAAATTCAATTGTTAAATCGTTAAAATATTAATCATATCAAAAAATACCAAAAGAATATAAAACTACTTTAATTCTACACTAATATAAATACATCCCATGAAGTCATGCACATCCATCCCACTTACAACGATATTTTGGGAATCCTCGCAACATCAGATCAACTTCCAAGCATCTTTTTATGCCCGCTCCTTTCTAGAAAATTATGAATACCTCCAAGATTCTAAGTATAGCATATTTCCGTTCCTTATCAATAATGTGAAAAAAGAAAGACAAAGAATATAGGTAAGGTATTTGCTTTTTCATAAAGACAAGTCGGTTTATTTATTCCTTCAGTTTTGGTGAAATTGATTAGAGGTTATATTTGTTATACCATTACCTGTAAAGTAATATTGTCAGTGCATCTTTAAATTAATCATTTGTACTTAACTGATTTGATGCTTTTAAAAATTTAAAACTTAATTAAGATTAAATATTAGAGTATTTATCTACTTGTGGTGATGAAATGATGATGGAACATTTTTATTGATTTTTAAATGTCAAAATGTCATTTTGACCACATGTTATATTTCTTGGACTTGTTGACTAATTATCTTGATGTGTGTGCATTGAGCAAGGCAAATATATATAAAGAAGTGAAGTGCGTTATTTGCAAGTGAGACAGGTCTCGTAGTAATCAATGTGTTATAATGGAACACTGAGTATTTCAAGGATCGAATTCAACGGAGATCGAGTAATTAAAATGCTAAGAACAAAATACATGCAAGGAAAAGTCTACCAAGCTACTAAAGTAACTATGTAACACCCCATTCTGGCGGGATCTAAATTGGGCACGTAAATCAAAAAAACAGTAACCTGAATGGCATAGTGCTATCCGCCCAATTGATGCTTTTGGCGTGTAAAGTTTGGCGCATAGCAGGCGTTGGAATATCATGAGGAGTTGTTTCAGAATGTAATGAATTGTTAAGCAGAGGGGCTTAGCAAAGCATTAAGGAACTTTGGGCAATTGGGTTATCTCCGAAAAGTTTTGTATGCCAAGGTTGGGATAGTTACAGTACTGGTTACGTTCTAACAGAGTGGTTAGGAACGAATGATGGAATTGACCTAAATGTATTATATATATAAATATTGGATTTTCGCACATGTTTCTTTACAATTGTAAACCACTTATACGACAGATTCAAAAGGATTATGACGCATGTCAAGCTCCCATAAGAGCAAGGGTTGTATATTTAGATAATTAGGTTAGAAAATGGGGAATTTTCTTCTTGCTTCTTCAAGAAGTATTTCTGTCTAGATCTTGAGGAACCTAGAGCATTTCATTCTTTCACTTAAGTTAAAGATGTAGATCTGGATCTTATCCAGTGATTACTCTTTGACAAGGTAAGATTTATGGCTTTACATATTGTTTGTAAGAATATATCTATTAGACTTGGTAGATCAATAGGATAAAGGATATATGGCCTTGCTTAAGGATTTTCAGTGTTAACAATGATTGAAAAAGGGGGTATATGTATAGGTCTTGATGAGTTTCCATGTTTTGTAGTAGTAATTGTTGTCATTTGCAAGATGGAAGCCTGGATATGAAGTTTTGTGCAATAGAATGTGAGAATCAGGTAAGTCCCCAAATTGACTCTTATGAGCATAATGTTTACTCTAGATAATTCTGTGAAGAATCATTTGAACTATGAAGCTGATACTAGTAAAGTATGGTGTGATGCTCATACTATTGGATGTGTGTGTAATGGGCTATGTCTTTGTAGTATGTATGGAGTCTGATGAGTTAAGTGGGTAGTACGGGTTCTAAAGATATAAATCATGGTTGTATGGATACGTTTGGAAATGTAAGATGAGATGTGAAACAGGTTCATTGTTTATATGAATTAAGTGTCGAGTACTGAATATGGTCAATACAAGAGGAGTCTGTCAAATAAGTCTGTATCTGATCACTGCAATGGAATTGCCTAAAGAGGTCTATCGAAACTTTAAACATGATATTTGAAAGGAAAAGCCCATGGTCGTAGCCATGGAATCATATCGTGTAACACCATAGCTGGTGGGCCATGGCATCATATAGAAAGACCTAAAGGAAGGTTATTACCTTATGGCATTCTCTATGTGACCCAGAATGATGAGGGGTAAACCTTGCGAAATATCAGTCTAGGTGAATCCCTATCATAAATACACTAGAAAAATAGAAGTCTTTGTGGAAATCTATGTAACGAAAGACCTTGTGGTAAACGATGAAAGGAACACATTCGTGGCGCACTCTAGAAAATGACCCTTGTGGCAACCATATGAAGGGAACATCTCTGTGGCAGACCTTGAATGAAAGAAATGAAATTCTTGGTGAACTGTGAAGAAATGGTTGGTAAGGCGACCACTGAAATCAAAGTTGGTAGTAGCGTATGAAGGAAATGCCCTTGCGAAAAATTATGAAGGAACAGTCTCTATGGCGAATTCCTAAAGAGAAAGTTTTTATGGCAAATAGGATGGGCTATTCCTGTGGCGTGTTCTGGAAAGACTCCCAAGGATAAACCATAAAGGACCCTCTTGCAGTGGATTCTTACCTGAGTAAACGATGTATTCCAAGTTGCTCCAAAATGTAAATAGTGAAAATAATAAGTATGAAACGTAACAATGGATATCATAGTAAGGAATTTTATATGACTAAGATTTGTACAAAGAAATGAAATTTAAGAGATATTGTGAGTTAATAAGAATGTATTTTGAATGTGAATGTAAACATCGTATAATCGGAAGCAAGTATCGATTACCCATGTAAGGGTTCTTCTTGAGATATGGGGAGGTTATGGCCAAGTGATTGAAAAATGTATGTCAAGCCTCAAAGGCATGAAAGAGAAGGAAATGGTCTGAGAGTAGATTGTGGTAATGAACAAGTGTAAAAGAAATGAAACTGAGGAACTAATTGGCAGAGAAAAATTGAAAGATAAGAGTAAAATGATAGTCATTGGAACACTTGATGTGTCGAGCAAGAATGATTCAGGTAATTAGTGTTTGACTTACAAAGTTCTCCTGAACTTACCCCTATGTATTATGTTACAGGTAAACTGATTTGGGTCTATGCTAGGAGAGATGAATCCAAAGTAGTGGCAAGACGAGCTATTATGCATATAAAGCAAGCTTGATGGTAGGAGCGAGTATAAGTTGTTATAAATATGTACAAAAATCTTTACGTGGAATAGTTATATTAAACCATAGCATCAATTTTAGTCACACTGTAGTCAAATTTTCTATGTACGCCAATTGAACTTCCTCTTTGTATACACTTATGTATTATATTAAGAAATTTAAAATTTAGCAGTTGTATTTGAGTGTAATTTGAATTAGTAGGTTTAAATACATTGTTCTTGAGTGGTAACACCAAAGATTTGAGTCTGGTTTATTGGATCGGATTTGGGGTGTTACAAACTAATTATTACAACAATTTGAAAATTGATGATTTTCTAAAATTCCTACAAAAAAGGATTAAACATGCATTTATTCGATTAATGAAAATAAAAATCAAGAAAAAAATAGTGATTGGTCAATTTCCATAATAGCAGTGAATTTAGGTTTAAGGGAAATTAATTTGTAATATTCTTATCTAATAAATTTTCACCTCTCGGTCTCAATTTAGTCCAAATAAGAAATTAATCAAGTTATCATCTTGACCTTTCTCAATTAAACTGAACTAAATTATTTTTTACTCGATAGGGTCTCCACTCGATCTCACCTATCTAAATTTTCCCTTAGAGTCATAAATTCTAAGTTTTATTATTTTATTCAATTTAATCCCTAAGCCAAAAATTCACAAATTAGTACTTAAATCAATCAATCAAGAGTCTCAGTTCATACCTATTATGCAATTATACCAAAAAATTAATTTTATGCAATTAACAAAGAGTAAAATGGATGAAATTTAAATGTTTAGAAATGCTTAGAATTTGTTCCAAAATTCTTGATTCAATGAAATAAAAACTTCATTCCACTAAATAATTGTAAGCCCAAATTCTAGAATTTTTAATCGAATAACGAAGAATGCTAAATTGAAAATAGAAATGGTTGAAATTAGCTATCTTAAAAACTGGTCTTCTACCATTCTAAAGAAAAATAATTTAGCAGTTGGAAAAGTGAAACTTTCATCTCAAAAACTAACCTAGTTTTCTGACTCAAGAAAAGTCTTTTAAAAGTAGTATTTATAGGTCATAAATTCTTAACCTAACAATTATAAAAATATTCCCACATATAAAATTGTTTATGGAAGCTTTAACCCAAGTTTCCTTCATGGTATCCTTTTAATTTGTACTTCGTCAGGCATGATGTTGCGACATTTCCAAGCCAATGTCGTGACATCCTCTTTAGGAAGGGCTTTAGGTCACTCAAAGTTTCGATGTTCAGAGCTTGTGGTCATGAGTTTGCTTGGCTTGCTTGACTCTTCTACTCGAAATATGGGTATGATGTCGCGACATTCACAGGCCAATGTCACGACCTTGACATCAAGGGACTCATATTACAACTTTGAGGTACGAAGATGTTGCTCATTTGGAAAGCAAGCAATGTTTTGACATTGAGAAACCAATGTCACGAACTTGATAACAACAACCCCTAAGTGCATATGGAATGTCATGACCTTCATAGTCGATGTCATGACCTAGAGAGTTGAAGACTTCAGGTTGCAACTTTCTTGTTTCCTCATTAACTTCAACCAAGTCCCTACAAATGTCTAGTCCAAAAATATGTTCATCATGCTATATAATAATCATTTTATTCAAAAATAAAACATAAAACACACTGAAAATTGCAATTGAAAATGAATTCTAACCTAAGTACGGAAAAACACTAAAAAACTCCACTAATTACTCAAAAACAAGCTTTTTAAGATAAAGAGCTTAATTTTTCATATCAAAATACAACACATCAAACACCCTCACACTTAATTCTTTGCTTTTCCTTAAACAAACACACCAAAACACACAAAAGACGTCCCTTGAAATATACTGATACACATGACAAACAAATATCAAAGATGACTAAAACTTTTTCCACATACAACTTAAGAATGATGATTAGTTAATTCACTTGCTCTTAAAGTAAACCTATTTAGTTCAACAAGTTAAAGAACAAACAAATTTAGAGGTAATTTATGAAAGAATGCAATCAATCATGTTAATCCATCAAAATAGGCTATGTAGATGCAATGTCTATACAAAAACAAGAATCTAATTCATTTACAGTTCTATGTATTAACCTAGAATTCCTATTTTAACTTGTGAATAGTTTTCTTAGGGGTGAATAGGGAACAATTTCATGTGATATACTATTTCTAGAGCTTGAATAGTTTCGATGCCATCTTTCTCTTTGAAATCGAATCGTCCTAAGCTTCAGAATGTTTAAGCATCGAAACTGTTCAAGCACTAGAAATAGTATATCACATGAAATTGTTCCCTATTCACCCCTAAGAAAACTATTAAGGTCACCACCTTACTTCTCTTTCTCTTACCTCATTTATATCTCCATAAATGTGGAAAATAAGGTTGAATATTAGTAAGTACAAATATGTTTCATCATTTGAGCAAATTGTTCTTATTCACTCAGAAATTTTTATTTAAGAACATTTTAGAAAAAATCTATAATTACTATATCGAACCATTTCTTCACTTTTTCACTCAAATACACATTTTAAAACTATCGTGCTATTTCTACCAAACCCTTAATATCCATAGCTTGACGTCCCAAATCAAGTATCAACAAGCATCTATGCACCTAGTCATCATTTGGCATAAAGTCAAGCATTTTCACACAATTAGATTACCTTTAATCTATTATGCAATTTCACTAAAGGAGCTAAATAGTGTACATCTAAAAGAATTGATTTACCTATCATCAATCAAAATTTGCTTACTCAAAAATTAAAAAAATACATCATATAATAGTAATTAACCTATAACCCATTATCAATACATGCACGCACTAGGCAAAAAAGAAAAAAACCAAAACAAAGAATTTTTTAAAAAATATTGTTCTTTTTGAACATTTTTAGCAAAACAAGAAAATAAAATAAAAAAACACACAAAAGCATGAAAAATAAATACTAATATGTATACCACTTACACTTAAATTACACATTGCCCCGAATGCGTTCTCTTCTAAAGATAGAGCTTAGAACTCCCTTGTTTTATCATGAGGTATAGCAAGGAAATGTGAGGCAGTCCTCCTTTCCATTGAAACCTCGACCTTATAGTGAAACTTTTATGTGGGTAAGCCTTCATAGAAAAACAAAACAAGCAAAACAAAAAATAAATATGCACTAAAAAAAAGATAATAGAAACCACAATCAAATAAAAATCAATTTCAAAAGTAAAATATCCTTTACATTACATCACAAAAACTGAAAATAGATACAACTCCCAGTCATTTGGAATCAGGCTCTAGCTCCGAATCAGTGAATCTTTTCCCTTTGTCTTTTTGTGATAAAGGCTTATCTAAAGGCTTATGAATAGCTTGTCCTAGTCATGGTGATAGCCTTGTATCACAAATGGTGACCCTTTTCACTTGAGGGCATTGAATACCATCCTTCGGTTCCTCTAGTATGATCACATCATCAATATGCTCTAGTTGGCATAAGGGTATCACCGTTAGCCTCTTCCTCTTCTTCATCAGTCAATTAATGTGAATGTTTCCTTTCCAACTCATCAATTTGAAACTTGAATTATGGATTAATTGGCCACTCAACAACATCTGAACCATGTTATTGTGAAGAGTGATCAACATATGGTTGAAACTTAACCAACCATTGTGTTAGGAACACCACTCCCTATGTATCATGTTGATCATTCTCCCTTAGTTGGTGCTTCCCTATGGATTTCTTTGATGATAAAAGGGGTGGCATCTCTATCTTTTTCTTGCGTTGGTGGTTCCAATCAGCTATTTGTTGTTAGTCTATGTTTCAAAATTGGACATAGAGTGAGTCACTGATAATGCTTTTAGTGGACTAATGATATAATCTGTGTGGCTCCATCTCCACCCTAGCTTTACGACACAAGTCTGTGACCAAGTGTGGGAAATTATACCACCTTTATTGTCTGGAGCACAATATTGCATATGTCAATGAATCCAATGTCCATAATCCACCTTTTTTTCTTTGCAATATTTCATATAATAGAATAGCTTGAAAAGGAGTTACATTAGAAACATTTTGCTCATGACAGATAGGAGTGCATATAGTTGCATCCATAATTTTTCCTGAAGAAACATAATTGCTTGATCAAAACTAATTGGAAAGTTTGTTTTTTGGTGGTGTTTCCAAGTCTCCCTACCTTCCGTAAGGTAGTGGATAATGTCATTTGAGTTATTATTTGTTAAAGTAACTAAATGTTGTCAATATAATCATTTCTATAGTAAGGAACACTATTGTATGCCCGAATGGCACTTGGGGAAATATCCACCAGCTTTTCCTAAACAATAACTTTTTCACCTTTAGTGTATTGTAAGTTTGCATAATATTCAAGTACAACTGGGATGACAATGTTACCTTTTGGAAGAAGGAAAAAAATTAAACCAACGATGGTATTATTGTAAATCCAAAAGTTCTTTGCCATAAATAGAGTTCGAGTCAAAACCACTTTCAAGAATGAATGTTTTTCATTGAAGCTCGTAAAATAATTTTCCAGTCTCTTAATAATCAATTTTGAGTTCACCATACTCTTAAAACGTAATCTCTTGAGTTTCGGTGCCATAAACACATATTAAATAAAATAATTTTATCAACCAAAATTCCCTAAAGAAAAAATCTACCAACCAACTAATTAAAATAATTTTATATAAAATTAAAAAGATAAAAATAGTGGAAAAATTTAAAACTTAACCAACATAGAGAAATAACTAAAACTTTTAAATATTATGGGCATTTCACTAATATTGACAATATTCAACCAATAAACCGAAAATAATTATGGAAAACATTTTTTTTTTGCAAGAATCAATTAAAGAATAAGAAAGATATTGAAACCTTTCAACTTCAATTTTTTGAAAAGAATGAATGTTCTTGCCCACTACTTGTTGTTTTCTCCTTCAATCTTTAACTTTTTGTTGAAATCTTAAAGTAAATTCAAATAAAAAGATCAGATTTTAACAGAAAATTTTATTTTTTAATAACCCTAGAATGTTATAAAATAGGACAAGAGGGGTATAGGGGTTTTAAATGTTTGAAATTGATGAAAAATAAGAGAAAAAAAGGTTATAATAGTTGAGTTTTAATGATAAAAATTGAGCTAGGTTGCGACATCAAATTGAATTTTCTAAAAAACTTGCGTGAGATGTTGCGACACCACTACCCTAATGTCTTAACATTGGTTTCCTGGGGCAAGGTCATGACATTCATACCAATGTTGCGACATTCATTGCATATCCTGCTCTGTTGAGTTTGGTAGTCTTACTATTCTCTATGTCACAACATTAAGAGTTCAATGTCACTATATTGGATCGATTATAGGCCATTTCTCTCATTTTCAACAATCATTTCCCAAAGCATCTAATTCTAATCAGTTTATGCAACAAAAATTAAAAATAATAAAAATGAAAAATTCAAAAGAAATTAAAAATACCAAAAACAAATTAATATATACTTCCAAAAAATTCATGAAAAAAATTTCATTTAACATCTCCCAAGCAATCCATCTCGCCCCAAAGTGATTTTGAAAAGGAGTGCTCGACACTTGAGTCCTTCGTTTATTCTTCAAACGAGTGATTTGAAGTCCTTTCTTCAATTGAAATGACATTGAAATTTGTCCTCTCATGCACTTTTCTCGTGAACATGAAGTTAAACCTGCCACTTCAAACCACTCATAATAATTTCAGCAAATATATTAAGAAAATGAGGATGTAAAAGGTCAATAGTATTGTGAGCTTTAACTGGATAGAAGGATCGTTTACCTCATCAGATTGATCTTTGACACACTTAAAACTTCTTACCTCATTATCTATTTTCATTGTAAACTCTCAAATCTCTACGTCTATATTAGACTTAGACGTCACTAAAAATAGTCTCCCTAAAATAATAGGAAAGTTCAAGTCCTCTTCAAAGTCTAAGGCAATGAAGTCAATAGAAAGAATGAAATGTATAAACTCAGATTTTACATCCTCTAAGATACCCTTAGGATACACTAATGACCTATCAACTAGTTGTAAGGTTTTTGATGTAGGTCTCATTTCCCCCAAGCCTAGCTTACATAGGTAGAAGCTTAAAAGTGAGCTAATATACTTTGTGAGTGCGTAGGAGACCATTAGAAGGTGTGCTGAACTGATACTGGTCACTATGTTGCAACACAAAGGATATGATGTTGCAACATAATCATCAAAATAGAGGATTCTGGGATTGCCTTCGATGTCGCTACACAACCTGAGGGTGTCACAACATACCCCTAAAAAGGAACGTACTAACTTCAATTTCACGACACAAGTTCTGATGTGTCGTGAAATCGACTCTAAACAAGAATTAATACAAACTAGAGGCATTTTTGTCCATACAATCCATCTTTAAGCTCGGGGATGTCAACTAAACTAGGGTTAAGGATGACGGCCACCTCATGGCACATGTTATGAACATCAATTACATGGCTTAGAATTTTACTTTTGTTTTGAGTTTTTCTCTTTTCTTATTTTTTTTAGATTTACTTTCATTTCATCTTTGTTTTGTTTCGGGAGATCTAATTTGTGGATATGAATCAACTCTATTAAATTAATCTCATTCTTAATACAAATCAAGCTATTTCTTAAATTCTTTACTTTCGATTCATTTATCATGTTTACATTTTACATCGATTTTATACTATTTATGAAAACCATGAGAAACTAATCCCTCTATGGGGGATTAACGTATGGAGGTATGATGCATCAACTGTTTTGTAGGGTTACTCAATGGATCAACTACTCGAGAAAGGAAGAACCTTAAGCCTAGGCTTGACGACCCTTGGAAGTTATTAAGATGAGAATCAACACAAAATTGGTAATGACCTATCCATGAAGACCTTGACCTCGAGCCTGTCTAAACTGTTAGGTCGAAAGATAAGTAGTCCTTGCTAATTTGTCATTCTAGTGAACGTATCGGAAGATCCTGCTAAGGCATCAACTAGTTGATTGAAAAGACACCCAAAGTGACAATTAATAAAGATTACCAAAGCAAACTAATCACCCATAATCAAACTTGATCAATTTTACTCTTCAATTTCTTGATATTTATTTGCCTTTATATTATTATTATTATTATAAAACCCCCAAAAATCCCTATTATTTATATCTTCGTAATATAACTTATTCTGATTACTAATTAGATCTTTTGGTGTTTAGGTTGAAATTGACCTAGTGCTAGCCTCCATTGGGTACGATCCTTGGAGTACTCACCTACTCTATTCTAACAATATTGCAACCTAACCCGTATACTTGCAGATCTTTTATATATATATATATTTTGTTGCAATATTTACGTTCTGGACGTTAGTACATCCTAAGGCGATTAAGTTGTTGCTGCTGTTGCCGGTGAGGCAACGTCACCAGTTCGATTTTACTCTTTTCACTTTATGGATGCTTATGTAGACGTAGGAACTGATGATTAAAATGCCCTAAAAAATCGGCAAGGTGTAGCATTCATTTAGCAATAAATAGATACTAACAAAATTATTAAGGCCTTAGGGACATTATTTGATGTGGACTGGCTATAGTCCAGCACTACTTGTCCTGTCATTTATAGTTCACATTTTGAGCTAAATATTTCTTTACTAACAAGGATTTCTAATAATGTCATATTCACCTCTCACAAAACTAAGGATCCCATAGCATTTCTATGACAGTTTGATCATATATGTAGTACTATCACTTACGTGAGTGTTCTACTAGATACTATCAAGTTATTATTAATTCAATTTGCATTGGATGGGAAGGAAAAAATATGGTTAGATGCACTTCCCCTAGATACCATTAATACTTAGACTTAATTTGTGTAGTTATTTCTTTGCTGAGTATTGCCTATGACCAAGGTACTGAGTATTTACACACAATTATTTTATTTTAGGAAAAGTACCACTGAAACAATAAGGTAGGCATGGGAGAGGTTTAAGACAATCCTCAGATCCATATTAGGCAGGGGTATACACTTCGTAGTTCAGATTCAACATTTTTACTTTAGGTTGGACAGTCAGAATAGACGAAAATTTGATATTATGACGGGGGAAGTATTTGGACAAAAACACAGAAGGAAGTAATGGAAATATTGGAGAAATTTAGTGCAATGAATCTACCTAAGAGGAATGTCGTGTATTAGAAACCAAACAATTAGAACAAGTTGGAAATGAAGAACAAGAATGCAACTGATTAGAAGAATTAAATGATTATGAAGCTGAAGAAAAGTGGGATGGTGCCGAAGAAGAAAATGATCACATGGTATCCTAACTTGATTGGTAGAGGCAAAGTAAGGGCAGTCGTAACAATTTGTCTCAAACTCAACAAAAATGATGCCATATGTTATCAAACCTCCCGAGTTAGAATTGAAGCTTCTGTCTGAGCTGTTAAAATATGGATATCTGGGAGCATTTAAAAGACCATTTCCCACTGCCCTTTATTGACCAAATGCTTGATTGATTAGTAGGAAAATATTACTATTGTTTTGTTGATGGGTACTCAGGGTACCATCAAATCCTAATACCTCCAAATGACCAAGAGAAAACTACTTTCACGTGTCCTTTTAGCACTTATGCTTTTAAAAGAATGCAATTTGACTTATGCAATGCTCTAGCAACCTTTATGAAGTCATGACAACTATCTTCACTGATATGTTAGAGGAGAGGTTAGATGAGTTCATAAATGACTTCTCAGTTTACGGGGACTCTTTTCAAAATGCGTGGGTAACCTTGAACATGTCTTAAAAAGGTGCAAAGAGATTAATTTAGTACTTAACTGGGAGAAATGTCACTTCATGGTGAAAAAAGCATTGGTATTGGGACATCAAATTTCAAGGAAAGGTATGGAAGTCGACAAAGCAAAAATTAAGATTATAAAACACCTCCCTAATCCAATGAATATCCTGGGTGTTAGAAATTTCTTAGGCCATGCTGGATTCTACAGGAGATTTATAAAAGATTTTGCTCACAAATCTAAACCATTTAATCAACTTCTTCAAAAGGAGACACCTTTCATATTTGACCGAAACTGCGTCAAAACCTTCGAGGTAATAAAAGAGAAAATAATATCTGCACTAATAATCATTACCTTAAATTGGTCAGAACCTTTTATTATTATGTGTGATGCTAGCGACTACATGGTAGGCGTAGTTTTGGGGCAAAAGAGGAATAACATATTTGGAGCTATTCATTATGCAAGAAAAACTCTCAATCCAGCATAATGCAATTACACTACTTCCAAAAAGGAAATGTTGGTAGTGGTGTTTGCCTAAAGAAAGAGACAAAAATAATGCTGATGAGATGGGTGTTACTACTTCAAGAACTTGAGCTATGGATAATGGATAGAAAAGAGACTGAGAATCTAATTGTAAATGATTTTATCCAGAATTAAGAATAACTTAAAAGAAGAAGCTATTGAAGAAATTAAAGAGACTTTCACAGATGAGTAATTATTTAGGGTAGACATTCATCAGACAAGGCCAAGGAAACACATAACACCCTGGTATGTAGATTATCTCAACTATATGTGTTTCAACAAATAACAATTGAGAATAACTTAAAAGAGATTTTCCACCTTAGGTATCATGGCAACAGAAGAAGAAGATAGTTCGCGAATCAAAAAATTACAGTTGGGAGGATCTCTATGTGTTTCGACAATGTGCGGATCAATTGGTTTGAACGTGTGAAGTAGAAGAAGAGATACACGACATTTTATAAGGATGTCATACATCTCTATGCAGGGGACATTTTGGCGAAAAAAAGGACAGCACTAAAGGTACTACAATAATGATTTTATTGCCTAACTATGATCAGAGATGCCTACAAATTCGTACAAGGATGTGATAGATTCTAGCGAACTAAGAGTATATCGAAAAGGGATAAAATGTCATAAATAGGGATAATCAAGGTAGTAGTATTTGATGTCTGGGGGATTGATTTCATTGGACCATTTCCAAGTTCTTTTAGAAATCAATACATTCTTCTAGTTGTTGATCATGTTTCAAAATAGGTCGAGGCTGTTGCTTTGCCTACTAATGATACAAAATCAATAGTGAGATTTCTAAGAAAAAAACATATTCGCTAGGTTTGGCACACCCCTTGCATTGGTTAGTGATGAAGGATCTTATTTCTATAGGAAGTAGTTTGAAGTTGCTCTAGCTAAATATAACATAAGACAACGAATGATAACATGCTATCACCCGCAAGCTAATGGGTAAGTAGAAGTGTCTAACCGTGAAATTAAATAGATCTTAGAGAAAATAGTGAACCCAAGTCAAAAGGATTGGAAAGCAATGTTAGACGATGCAGTATGGGCTTACATAACAACATATAAGACTCCTCTATGTATGTCCCCATACAAGCTAGTTTACGGGAAGAACTGCCAATTTCCAATTGAATTGGAGAAGAAAGCACATTGGGCAATCAAAGAATTAAATTTGGATCCAGAATTAGCTAAGAAAGAAAGATTATTCCAACTACAGAAATTGGAAGAAGTTCGTTTTATGGCCTAGAAAACACTAAAATGTATAAGGAAAGGAGTAGACTTCGACATGATACAAAGATCCAAAAACGCTAATTTTTGCCTGGAAAGAAAGTTTTGTTGTTCAAATTGAGATTAAAATTATTTCCTAACAAGCCTAAATCGAGATGGGCAAGCCCGTACGCTATACATCAAGTGACACCTCATAAGGCAATAAAGCTGATCGGAAAAGGAGGGAAACTTTTTTTCTTTTGTAAATGGCCAAAGAATAAAACATTATTTTAGGTGAATGAAAAACACGATAGTCGATAAATAATTTTTGCAATGCAACCCAATATGGGATTCAGGAGAAAACAAAGGGATATTGTCAAACGAAAAGGGCGATAATGAAGAAAGTGACCAAATTGTTGATTTCACAACACAACCGAAACATAATGGAATCTAGCTTGCACGTTGCGACACCTAAACTAAATGTCACGATAGTAGACAACATTCAGAATAGGGAAACTACTCTCAAAGTTGCGACACCATTAAAGGATGTCACAACACTCCTGCGTAACTTTGTTTTTTGAACTAACACTAACTGCTGACATTTTTAGTAGTTTAATTATACTAGGTTTGTAGTTCTTTCACTTCTTGCTAAGTAGAAATAAACTATAACTCTCGAATATATTATTCTTTTCTTCTAAAGCATAAATAGTTTACATCCATCCTCTTATTTTTACCACTAACGGAAAGAAATACCAATTTGCAGATGAAGAAGATTGTACAAGGGACTCCAGTAAAATTAGATTACTGAATAGCCAGTTTTAGTGTAAGCGCTTCTAGTCCATCTATTGAATTCTAGGGAAGCGGCATGGATATATACTTACAACAACTACAGATGTATACTTTCATCCAAGAGCAAGGATTTGGTCCTTTAATGTGAAATTGTAAAGGCATATGGGAGAACTCAATAGAAAGAGAATGAACCAATTTTTCCTTGTTTTTTGAAGAGCCTACAATAATTCTTATGGGAAGCAGGCAGACCATTCTTTGGGATGTGATCTTTTGTGAAGGTTAGAGGGATTAATGTCCCAATAACTGAGATGTGTATGTTTCAATTTGATGATGCATCATATTATTATCACGACTATCTATATAAAATAGCTTTGAAGGAATTCAAAAATGTAAACATGAAGGAATACTAAGATTATTGATGGAAGGGAAAGAGATGTGGACATATCAAACGGGAACAACAATACGTAAAACATTCAATCAAAAGTTAACGACACCAAAAGCCAAGATGTGGATAAAATTTATCTGTTCAAGAATTTTGCCTACAACAGATATGTCCGAGATTTGTCCAATCCATACTATCGTAACATATGGGATAGTCCAAAAGAACCAAATTTGCATTAGTACATGGATATAAAAGAATATCATTGAATGCGCAAGAAATATTGGAAAAAAGGTATATTTTTCCCCTATTTCATAACAGAATTGTGTAAAAGAGCAGAAGTACCTATCGAGTAGTTAGATAGGACAATGAATCCTCAAAGGAAACTATTAGGGGATGACATATGATCGATTTTTTAACTTACAGCAATAATGTGCAAGCGTACACTGTTGATGCAAGTATAGTAGACAGATATGAGTCTATCGAATATTGATCCCACGAGGATGGTTGTCTTTTGTCTATCTATGTCAGTGCAATAAATATATAGAAACGAGAAAAATTGTCAGAGTAGTTGTCGAAGCAATAAATTGAAAACAATAAGATAAAATATGATAATGATAAATTGGGATCCCCAACGTGAATATTCAATATAATACTAAGTGCTTACAAGGTATAAAAGGATAGGTGATTGTCGATGCATTAAATTGCAATGAATATCTTACCAAGCCTAACTTCTATATTTAATCTAAGACTTTAGCATGCACATTAACCACACTTCCCGATGATGGCAATGGAACACTATTAAGAACAAGTGGATTAAATTCCTCTAATCCTCAAGCAACTTCCGTTGTCATGCTTGTTAGCTTGAATTGTTGCTACACTTTCCAGTGTCAGTGACCGCAATAATACTTCCATGCTAAAGACATTCAAAACCAAAGATTAAATAGTAGAAGCAAGATTGAATAAAATAACATTTAACCCAAAAATCATGTGTACTTTTGTACAAACATGAAATAGAAAGCAATCACCATCGTTTAGAAAAGAAATATAAAAGAAACAAGTGGAGAATACTATTCCTGATAATCTCGACTTGAATCTCTCTATTCCTTCTTGTGTCGCACTCAAGGCTCCTCGTCAAGAGTTGATTTATGTCCCTTTCACGTTGGTTCACCCATAGGGGACTTAAGCCGCCATAGCCAAAAAGCTTCAAAGGATAGGTTAAAGAAGATAATACCCCCAAAAAGACCCCTCTTTTTCCTTTTCACGTGCATGTTTATATTCTTCCAAATAGCACAAGTGTCCTTTCATCAGAATCATGTTGCCTCTGTATGTACAAGTTGGTTACACCAGACTGGACAGCTCATAATTTTTGTTCTTATCCGGACAGCTGTCAGGTCTGGTGATAATTCTGGGCGCAATCTGAAAATACTCATGCAGTGACATTGGTACCAAAACTTGAAATAATTAAGGATAAATAGGCTAAGATCCACTAAGTTATAAAATGTAATTTACTTAACTGAAAATGCTAAAATATGTGCTAAAGATAACTAAATGGGGACAAATTAACCAATAAGTAGGGAGAA
>CM025249.1:13966893-13990542 GCA_013677275.1 Gossypium schwendimanii | reverse complement strand
AGATAACTAAATGGGGACAAATTAACCAATAAGTAGGGAGAAAACATATGTTCTTTCTAGTACTATCAACATGTTTAAGCAATTTATTCTTCTATAGAAAAACAAAAGGAAGAAAGAAGGAAAATAGGATTCCAAGAAGATGATTAAGAATATTTTGAGTTAATTTAGTAGGATTTTAATTATTAGGAATAAATGGATTTAGGAAAATAAAATTATTTTATATTACTAGGGTATTGTACTTTATTAAATTATTGAATTAAAATTCTATATTTATTTTTATATATACCCTTGTATATAAAAAACATCCCAGGAATAAACAAGGATGAAGCACCCACTAATAACCTATGGAACAACCACAATCAATTGGGTAACTGCTTTTCTTATTTTTTTTAGGGCTTTACATTGAGGACAATGTGTTTTCTAAAATGTGGGGGTTAACATAGGAAGTTTTTTTATTTTTAATTTGTTTCAATTTTTATGCTTTTCTTTCGATTTTTCTTGTTAATTGGGTGCTTGAGCTTGTAGAAGTACAAATGATTGGTTAGGAGCATATACGTAGGTTGCTTTTGTTTACAATTGAATTTTGCATGATGCTAGGTGATTTTAAATTTGTGATTATTAGACTATTAAGTTCTATACATTACACTGTAAATAGGCATTAAGTAATCAACTGTACCAAATGATATAAAAAATACAAGGAAACAAACATGCTAGTATGAATGATAAATGGTTGAATTTGAGTTTGTTTGGTTGATTAAATTTGTGCATATTGAGATATTTAGGGTTGACCTAAGGCATTGTTCAGAACATATCCAAAGCCAAAAACCTGACCTGTACCACCCTTAGTACCTATTTTGAACTTGTAAACACTTCTTAATGAACCTTATTACAAAACCCAAGCCTGAAATGCTAATTTGTATTTTCCTTATTTCTTTGATCCTGAACTACACGACTATAGATACCTGGTCATATGCACTGAGTGTTAAGTAGAAACATCATGATAGATTTTGAAAATAGAGTGAAATAAGAAAGATCAATGTGATATAGGAACTATAGGTTAGCCTAAGGTGTAAAACAAGTGAAAAATTTAAAAATAAAATCAATACAAGTAGAAAAAGTACTTGAAAAGAAAAAATATTTGTGAGTGAGATGTATTGAAAAAGGAAAAAAAGAAGTGAAAAAGTCATAAGAATAAGAAAAAAATAATTCATTAGTGCACAAAAAAAGTTGTGATTTCTTATGTGGAGAAATAAGGAAGGTGAGAGAAGGAGAAATAAGACAATGAGCGGGTAAGGGTTACTAAGGTGGAAGAATAGGGATCGATACGATGTGCCAAACTATTTTCGTGTTTAAAGCCATTTTGATGCTTACTATTTTTGAAATCCATACTTGTTCTAAGCCTCAGAACGTTCCAAGCTGAAAACTCCTATGTGATTTAGGTATCCCTAAGCATAAATGGACATTATACTAAACAATCACATAAGCAATTATTTCTATTCTACTAGGATAATCAAATTACTTGTATGATTTGTTTATGGACTTTTACATATGAGACCCTTAATGGTTGTATATTTTGTAATGTACTGAACTTAGATGCCTGTAGTCAATAGTAGTAAGTCAATTATTCATCATGTCAAAATTATTTGTAAAAATGAAATGCGTAGTCATGTGCTCCAAAGTTAATACTTGTATCATATTTGCTTAAGGGTCATCTTTTCCATTTCTTGTTTTTGTTTGTGTTACTTCAGGACAAGTAATGACTTAAGTGTGAGGGAGTTTGATCTGTCATAATTTGATGTAGCAGATTAAACTAGTTTTCATACTTTAGGAGCTTGAAAATAAACATTTTTGTTAGGTTTTAATTATGTTTTAGTAAGTTTAGTTAAATTCAATAAAATGTGCAATGTGACTCTTTTGTTAACCTTAGGGGCAGAATAAGGCCTAAAGGTGAGCTAATATACTTTGTGAGTGTGCAGGAGAGCATTAGAATGTGCACTAAACTTATACTGGTTGCTACGTCATAACAAGGAAGATTCAATGTTGCAACATAGGGAGCAGAATAGAGAAATTCTGAGACTACCTTCGATGTCGCGATATCATCTCTAGACAGGAATTAATACAAACCAAAGGTGTTTTGGTCCACACAATCCAACTTTAAGCTTGAGAATGTCAACTATCCTAGGGTTAAGGATGACGACCACCTCAAATCTATAAATAGGCTCATTTGGCATATGTTATGGACATCAATTACTTGGCTTAGAATTTTCCTTCTATTTTAAGTTTTTCTCTTTCCTTAGTTTTTTTTAGATTTACTTCTGTTTAATCTTTGTTTTATTTCAGGAGATCTGATTTGTGGATATGACTCAACTTTGTGTAATTAATGTCATCCTTAATACAAATCAGACTTTCTTAAACACTATACTTTCGATTCATTTATCATGTTTACATTTTATATTGATTTTATACTGTTTATGAAAACCATGAGGAACTAATCCCTATATAGGGGATTAGCTAGTGGAGGTATGATGTGTTAACTATTTTGTAGGGTTACTCAATGCATTAGCTGTTTGGGAAATGAAGAACCTAAACTCTAGGCTTGATGACCCTAGGAAGTTATTAAGGTGAGAATTAACTCAAAATTGGTATGGCCTATCCGTGAAGACCTTAACCCTGAGCCGGTCTAGACTGTGAGATCAGAAGATAAGCAGCCCTTGTTGACTCGTTATTCTAGTGGACGTATTGGAAGATCTAGCTAGGGCATTGAGTAGTTGATTGACAAGGCACCCAAACTGACAGTTAATAAATAGTACCTAAGCAAGCTAATCACCCACAATCAGGCTTGATCAATTTTACTATTCAAGTTCTCGATATTTATTTTCTTTACATATTATTATTAATATTATAAAACCCCAAAAATCCCTATTATTTATTGACCAACTCCAGACATACTAATGTCCAAAGTGTGAATATTGCAGTAAAAGATCTATAAATGAGACGGTATATTCAAGTATGAGGGTTCAATTGTAATATAGTTACAATAGAATATGTGAGTACTCTAAAGATCTTACCTAAGGGAGGCTAGTGCTAGACCAATTTAAACCTAAACACTGAAAGAACTAATTAGTACTCTACATCAGTTATAGTACAAAATCATAAATAAAAAGGGATGTTTAGGGTTTTTATAATAATAATTTATTAAAAAAATAAATAACAAAATATTGAAAAGTAGAATTAATCAAATCTGATTATGGATAATTAGCTTGCTTCAGTAATCCTCGTAAACTTTCACTTTCGGTTCCTCATCAATCAATTAGTCACAATCCCAGTAGGATCTTCCAATCTTTCACTAAAATAAGGAGTCGGCAAGGACTACTTATCTTCTGACCTCACAGTCCAGACCAGCTAGGGGTGAAGGTGTTCACGGATAGGCCATATCAACTTTGGGTAATTCTTACCTTGATAACTTCTTAGGGTTGTCATGCCTAGGGTTTAGGTTATTCCTTTCCCGAATAGTTGATCCATTGAGTAACCATATAAAATAGCTAAGAGTTCATACCTCCACTCGCTAATCCTCCATAGAAGGATTAGTTCCTCATGGTTTTCGTAAACAATATATAATCGATATAAATAGTAAACATGATAAATTAATCAAAAGTATAGAGTTTAGGAAAAAGCCTGATTTGTATTAAGAATTAACGTGAATCTACACAGTTTGATTATCTCAACAAATTAGATCTCTTGATATAGAACAAAGAACAATTGAAAGTAAATTAAAAACCTAAGAATAGAAAATACTAAATTAAAATTAAAAGAAGAATTCTAACCTAAGTAAATTGATGTCTATCATATCTGACAAATGAGCCTATTTATAAATTTAAGGTGGTCGTCACCCTTAACCCTAGGTTAGCTTACGTTCTTGAGCTTTAAGTTTGGTTGTGTAGAGCAAAATGCCCCCTGAATCGTGTTAATTTTTGTCCAGAGTCGATGTCGCGACACACCAAGACCTATGTCACGACATAGGAGTCAGTATACTCCTCTTTGGATATCTTCAGGGGTATGTCATGACACCCTTAGGCTGTGTCTCGACATCGAAGGTAGTCCCACGATTTCTCCATAGTGACTAGTATCGGTTTAGTACAACTTCTAATGGTCTCCTGCACACTTACAAAGTTCATTAGCTCACCCTTAGGTCTCATTTGGCCTCTAATGTCAATAATAGACTACACGTTTTATTAACTTTAAGAAAACATAATTAAAACTTAAAGAAAATGCTTCCTTTCAAGCTCCTAAAGTGTGAAAATTAGTTTAATCTGCTACACCAAATTATGGCAGATCATTTATATTTTCGTAATATAACTTATTTCGAGTACTAATTAGATCTTTTGGTGTTTAACTTGAAATTCACCTAGTGCTAGCCTTCGTTGGGTACGATCCTCGGAGTACTTACCTACTCCATTGTAACTATATTACAACCTGGCCCGTATACTTACAGATACCACCTCTTTTATATAGTTTTTACTATAGTATTTAAGCTCTAGACGTTAGTACATTTGGAGGCGGTCAATCCTCATTTAAGTCATTGCTTATCCTCGAGCAACACAAGCAAAAACAATAAATGAAAAGATGACCCTTGAGCAAGTATCATACAAGAGTTAACTTTAGAGCACATGAATAGGCATTTCATATTCACATATAATCTTTGCATGAGATATAACTGACTTACCACTTTTGGTATCAAACACCTAAGTTTAGTATGTTACAAAGCATACCAGCATTAAGGGTCTCAAATGTAGGAATCCATCAATAAATTATACAAATGGTTATCCTAGTAGAATACAAATAGTTTTAAATGCAATTATTCAATAGGATTTCGAATGTGAATAAATCTACCTAGATCACATAGAACTTTTCGGCTTGTAATGTTCTGAGGCTTAAGACAGGTATGGATTTCAAGAATAGTAAACATAAAAAATTTTCGAGAATGAAGATAATTTGGCATATCATATTGTTCCCTATTCTTCCCTTTAGTAACCCTTTCTCGCTCACTGCCTTATTTCTCCTTCTCCCACCTTCCTTATTTCTCTACATAGGAAGTCATAGCATAATATAAAAACCATCATTAGCTCACAAGTTTTTATGCACTAATGAACGAGCTTTTCTACTTTTGTGACTTTATCACATTTTTTTTTCTAACACATCTCACTCACAAATGTTTTGTTCTTTTTAAATACTTTTTCCACTCGTTCAGATTTTCTTTTTGAAATTTTCTTTTTTTGCACATTTTGTCTAACCTATAATAACTATATCACACTAATCCCTCCTATTCACTCCATTTTTACAAAATCCACCATAATGTATCCACTTAACCCTCAATACATATAGCCAGATGTCTATAGTCATCCAGCTCAAGACCAACGGAAAAGGATAAGTATAAATTTATATTTTTGGTTGGGTTTTGTATAAAGGTTCATCAAGAAGTGTTTTTTGGATCAAAAATAGGTACTAAGGATAAATAAAAGGGTTAGTTTTTCAGCTTTGGGTGTATTCCAAATAATGCATTAGGTTATCCCTAGGTATCTTAATATTCACAACTCCAATAATCCAAACAACCACAAATTTAGAATTTATCAGTCATACTAGTATGCTCGTTTCCTTGTATTCTTTATATCATTTGATACATTTAATTGCTTTAAATTTCTATTTACAATGTAATATAAAGAACTTAGTATTCTAATAATAAAAAAATTAAAATCACCTAGCCTCATGCCAAATTTATTGTAAATATAAGCAGCCTATGTACATTCTCCTAACCAATCACTTGTATTTCTACAAGCTCAAGCACACCAATGACAAGAAAAATCAAAGAAAAGCATAAAAATTTAAAACAAAAATTTTCTATGTTATCTCGCCACACTTTGAAAACACATTGTCCTCAAAGTGTAGCCCCTTCCAGAGTTAAGGAATGAGGTTACCTGATTGATCATGATAGTTCCATAGGCTATTGGTGGGTTTTTCCTCCTTTGATCATTTAAAGCTCAAATTGTTTGTGCCTCTTCCATGTTGGGTTCCTACATAGAAAATCAGAACAAAACACAAAACAACTAATAATCTACTATTAATCCTACTCCTACAAAGTTACATTAAAATCATCAAAAAAATAATACAAATATTTAAAAATAGAATTTTAACAAGGTTTGATCATTCTCCTCAAAATCTATCTCTTCATCTCTTTTTTCATCCTCTTCTTCTTCCTCGCTTTCACGCGCCTCTTTGTCTTGCTCAAAATTTGTAGGCCCAAACATGTCTACCGTATAATTAGGTACCCTAATATTGTTGTGTGGTGAAAAATCTTGAAAGATTGGGCCTTAATCTTGCATTCAATTTATCATCCAATCCAGTTTTGGATGACTGATCTCTCTAACTTCTTGTTGAGCGATTGATTTTGCTCTCCTTTGAGGCGAAGCTGGAGTTGTTGTTGCCTCCTGTTGGCATTTGTTCCACTATTTTATCTGTTTTGCCTAAAGTTCAAAGTACTGTGTGAACAGATTGTCGTCGATGATACTTTGGGATGGCTACATTGATTGTTATGCGGATTCCATTGGAACACCTACTTTTTTGCATAAGGCTGTCACTAAGTGGGGAAAGAAAACTCTCACTTTTTGGCCATTGACAAATCTCTTCATATTCTGGTAAATCCATTTCTCGATGCATATTTGTTTTTTTCTGTAAATTGCATAAAGCAGAATCGCTCAAAAATTATTTACATTAGATCCATTTAAAGGAGGAACAACTCATGTGCATAAAAATTGAATCCACATTTTAGCTTCAGGAAACATTATAGCTTGATGAAAGGAGGTTAAGATGTTGGTACCTAAGTGATATTTCCATTCGCCTCTTCCTTCAGTTAAAATTTTTTTGATGTTATCCATATCTATGTCTCAAAAATACTTTAAATTAGTTTCATCAAAAAAAATGTTTTTCATAGTATAGGCCATTATGAAAGTTACAAATAATTCGAGGGGTTACTCGCACTTGTTTCCCTCGTGCAAGTGTAGTTTCCCACATATGACCTTCAGTATTTCTAGACTCTTAGTCCCTTAAAGATGCTTAAAATTCTTAAAAACTAGGGACCACAATGATGTCTTTTGGGATCATCTAGAACCATTCCCACTTATGATATCTAACCAAAGGCCATATTTCCTTACAAAGAATCATGGACGGATCAAATCCTCTCTTGGATAAATGTTTTCCCTTAAAGTTCAACAAATCATTTTTCAACACTGGGTTTGGAAAATTAGAGGGGTTTACAACTATCAATGATTCTAGTTCATTAGTTCTTCGAACTTTTCTAGGAGGCATGGTGTTTTAATTTTAATAACTAATAAAATATCAAGCAAGTAAATACAATGGAACAATAAAAGTTGACATAGAAATCCTTAACCTCGTATAAGTCGTTTAAGTCCTTTTCATGTTTGTTTGTATGTTGTTCCCTAAGATATTCCCGTTCTTTCTTACACTGAGTAAGCTTTGAAATAAGAAATTTTCCATACAAATCAAAAAGAAAAAGATAAAAGTGAGTTTTATGGTTTAAGGGATTTGAAAATTTTTGGGAGATTAAAAGAGTTACGAGATGTTGAAATAATGGAAGAATGTGTATTTAGGTTATAAAGTACATGTTGTAAAGGTTAAAAATCAGTTAAAATAGGGTTTAAGCAATCGGGTTGTGCGATTGGGTCAGGTCAACCCTACAGAAAATTACAGCGATGTCGCGATACAA
The DNA here is from genome assembly GCA_013677275.1 of Gossypium schwendimanii. NCBI lineage: Eukaryota > Viridiplantae > Streptophyta > Magnoliopsida > Malvales > Malvaceae > Gossypium > Gossypium schwendimanii. Next base: position 13,982,765 of record CM025249.1, on the reverse strand, counting down.
GGTTTCCGCGTCGTGACATCCCTACTAGTTTACTATTGTCAGGATATAGAGGTTTGATGTCACTACACAATCTAGATTTTTAGATTTCTAGGTATACTTGTTGTGGTGTCGCCACACACAAAGTCTGTGTTGCGACATTAAAAGGATTTTCTTAATTTCATTAAATCTACCTTTGGTGTTGCAACACGAGGCTACTGTATTGCGACACTAGCTCTATTTTCACCAAAAGTTCCAATTTCTAGAGTGTTACAATTTCTATAAAACATGAAATTAATAAAACTTAAAACCTAAACTACATAATTAATTAATTATATAGTAATTTACTAAAAATTAAAAATCAATTCAAATAAATTAAGATTTGTTGCCAGATTTATCCGGCAATATTACTAATTCACAGATGGACGATTCTTAAGTTCAATTATTATTAGTCCATTGTCTGTCGTTCCACTCGTCCTTTGCCTGCTTGTCCCTTTCCTCAAACATGTTTTTTGACTTGCACACTTTAAAGGAAACACGTTTCTTGACTCGAGATTATCAGAAATAAATAACTTATTACAATGCTCTATTAACTTCCTTCTATACTCCTCACTTAATTAGTGACTACAATTAAAAGTTTCAGTCTCACCATTGATTTACATGGTTAATTTATTTTTCTCTAAATCAACAGTAGACCTAGAAGTAGATAAGAAAGGACTACCTAGTAGGATGGGTATTTCTTGAGGTTCTTCAACATCTAGAATCACAAAGCCTGCCAGGATATAAAGCTGCATACTTTGACTAACACATTTTCTAGTACTCCTTTCAAATGTACTGAAGATCTGTCGGCCAACTATAGTGTTATTTGGGTATTTTTGAGGTCCCTAACCCGAGTTTTTCAAAAATAGATAGAGGCGTTAAATTAATACTAGGTCCTAAGTCACATAGAGCTCTATTAAAATGAATGATCCTTATCTCTATGGTAATAGTAAAACTTCTCAGGTCTTTCAATTTTTGGGGAACTTGTCTCGAGATAATAACACTGCAAGAAGTGTTTTACCTTAATTTTCCTACGTCTAGACATAATTTTCTTTAAAAACTTGGCATACTTAGGAACTTTCTCAATTAGTTCAATTAAGGGCAGGTTAAAGTTTAAAGTTTCGAACAAGTTCAGAAAACTTACAAACTTGTTTTCATCCCGCTTTTGCTTTTCCTTTATTCTTAAAGTGAATGGTATTTTTGCAACAATAGAATCTTTAGTTGCTTCTTTCTCTGGCTCAAATGTTGGTACAATTACTTTCCTTAGTTCAGGCTCATGATCAACTTCTAGGGGTCTCTTTTGAAGATTGTTAGTATTCACCATTTGTGCCTCCTAAATTGGGTTTTTTGGGTTATATAGTACATTATCGGATCAAAGTGCTATTGCTTTCACGTGCTCCTTCCCTTCCCTACGAGGATTATTTTCCTTATTGTTGGGAATTCCTGTGCCAATTTGTCTTTTGATATCCCCTATCATGCTCATCAGTTGGCTCATCTAATCTTAAAGTTTGGTCAATGTCCTTGATGAATTGGTGCACTTAAACTACACCTGCTTTACATCTATTCTCATTGACTACACCTCCCCCTCGATACTATCCAGACGTTGACTAGACACAGTATGGTCACTTTGGTTGGCCCTTTCCTGAGGTTTCTACAAATAAAGAGGTTGATAGTTAATGTTTTTAATTTGGTTAGAACTATTACCCCCTCATTGGTTTCATCCTTATCTTAGGTTAGGGTGGTCTCACCATCCGGGATTGTATGAATTTGAATAGGGATTTTGACCCCTATTCTTGACGTAGTTCACATCCTCAGTATAATCATTAATATAGTGGAAGAGCAGTTTGTCTCCTCTATAGATGTCTGGTGCACCCTTCTCAACCTCTATTCGGTAGGTTCTGTCTAATAATTACTAGTATCTATCATCTTTTTGGAGAACCCTCATCGTCGATGGTCTTTGGCCATATGTATGACGTTTAGTTCGCCATTGGTAGGAATTCATTGCCATATTTTCTATTAGCTTATATACATCTTTGTACATCCTATTATCAAGGCTCCTCTTATTGCTCTATCTAATCCAAACCTCGAATGCACATCCAACCCATTGTAAAAAGTTTGTATTCGTAGCCACATGGGTAATATGTGGTGTGGGCACTTCTAAATCAACATCTTGAAATGTTCCCATGCTTTGTAAAGGTTTTCTCTCCTAATTGCTTGATTATTGAAATTTCCCTTCTTAGTTGGACCATTTTACAGATGGGGAAAAACTTTTGTAGGAATTTTCCTGCGAGTTCGTCCCATGTCGTGATTGATCTTGGTGCTTGCAAATCTAATAAAGAAAAGGCATTATCGATTAATGAAAAGGGGAACAACCGAAGATAAATAGTATCATCAGTGACCTTATTGTATTTGAAAGTATCACAAAGCTGGAGAAGCTGCAAATTATTCTAAATCATCTGGATCATAGCTGGCTTTATTTAAAAATTATTGGCTGTGATAACTGGCCTCGTTATGCTCCCTTGACCCATGTCTAAATTTTGCAAAGCATACTCTCTAGGAGTCCTCTTGTTACATTCCATGTTTATATTTGTGGGTAGTTATGACTGGTTGTATAGGTTTTCTCCTACTACGAGTCATACACTAAACCAAAAATGATAAGATTAGTAGAAACAAGAAAATTAAATTCATAAATATAACCTAAAATTTTCCTTATTATTCTATTAATATAAGAAAACTAAAACTAATATAGTGACATTGCCTCCCCGGCTATGGCGCAAAAAATTTGATCGCTTCTAGACATACCAACATCTAGAGTAGAAATCCTGCACAAAATATGTGGAAAAATAGTATCCACAAGTATATAGGTTATGTTGTAATAGAGTTTCAAAAGAGTAGGTGAGTACACTGAGGATCATACCCAAGAGAGGCGAGCACTAAATTAACTCTAATTTTAACATAAATAGATCTATTTAAAACTCTAATCAAATTATAGTACAAATAATTAAAAGAAGAGTTTTTGGATTATAATAATAAATTAAATAAAGGAAAATTAAATGACTAAAAAGCAAGAAACCAATTAAAGAAATATATATCTAATCTTGGCATGGGTGATTACCTCGCTTTGGTAATCTTAATCAACTGTCGTCTCGGGTTCTCTTGTTCAATCATCTAGTCAGTACCCTATCAGGATCTTTTGATATGTCCACTAAAATACAGAGTCATCAAGAACTACTTATCTTTTGACCTCACAGTCAAAACCAGTTCACGGTTAACGTGTTCATGGATAGGCCATACCAATTTTGGGTTAATTCCCACCTTGATGACTTCCTAGGGTTGTCAAGCCTAGGGTTTTGGTTCTTCCTTTCCTGAACAGCTGATCCATTGAGAAATCCCTACAGAATAGTTAATTATTCATACCTACACTCGCTAATCCCCCATAGGAGGATTAGTTCCTCATGGATCTAGTAGACCGTATAAACTTGAATGAAAGAATGAACATGAAGAACAGTTTCAAGAGTAAGAGTTTAGATGAAGCTTGATTGCATTGAATTAAAGTGCAGAATACTCACAGAGTTTGAGAATAGTTTCTGAATCTAATTTCTTACCAAAAGTACATAACAAGAATGGAAATAAAGTCTAAACCTAAAATAAAAGAAAAACAAAAGTCTAAAACTAAAGAGAAAATTATATAAAGGAAAAAGTTGACTATAACATGTACTAGTTGAGCCTATTTATAGCCTTAGGATGGTCGTTGTCCTTAACCCTAGGTTAGTTGACATTCCGGAGCTTAAAGTTGCATTGTACAGGTAAAAAAACCCTTGGCTTGTATTAATTCCCTGTATAGAGGCGATGCTGTGACACACTAGGTCATGTGTTCTGACATCGAGGTTGATGCTCAACTTTAGGGTGTCTTCAGGGGTATGTCACGACATCCTCAGGCTATGTTGCAAAGTTGATGGAAGTCTTGGGTTTTGTCAACTTTGCTCCCGATGTTGCGAGATCTAATGCTCTGTGTTGCAACCTAGCAGCCACTACAGAGTTATTATCCCTTCAAATGGTCTCCTACACACTCACAAAGTGTATTAACTCACCCTTAGGCCCGTTCCAGCCCCTAACGGTAATAAAAGACTCAAATAACACATGTTATTAAACTTAACTAAACTTGTTGAAAAGTAATTAAAACATAACTAAAATCCTTATGTTCACGATCCCAAAGTGCGAAAACTCGTTTAATCTGCTACACCGAATTAAGACAGATAATTATATAGAGCCTTTTTGGCTGATTCTGTTATATGACTAAACAAAAGTAGATTGATTCGACATTTGATTCAAATTTTCAAGTTGGTTTAGACGACAGTTTCTACTTCAAAAATAGAATTTGTGTTCCAAAAAATTATGATATCATTTAGAAGATTTTATAGGAAGCTTACAATAGTAGCTTATCGATTCATCTTGGTAGCAATAAAATGTATGGCGAATTGAAACAGATGTACTAGTGGCCAGGTATGAAATGAGATAGTTTAGAGTTTGTATAAAAATGCTTGATTTGTCAGCAAGTTAAAGTCGAGCATTAGGTACCTTCTGGCTTGTTACAACCTGTGATGATTCCAGAGTGGAAATGGGGAAATGTTGCGATAGATTTTATTTTGGGATTGCCTTCATCTCTAAGAAAGAAAGATGTTGTACGGTTCATTATTGATCGTTTGACAAACTCCGCGCATTTCATTCTAGTGCGTACAGATTTTTCACTTGAGAGATTAGGACAGATGTATATTTTTGAGATTGTTAAACTGTACGATGTGCCAGTTTCTATTATCTCTGATAGGGATCCACGGTTTACGTCTCAATTTTGGAGCAAGTTACATGAAGCCATAGGTACTCGATTGTATTTTAGTACAACATTTCATCCACAAACCAATGGTCAGTCTGAGCAAGTAATTTAGATACTCGAAGATATGCTTCAATGTCGTGTTTTAGAGTTCGAAGGTAATTGAGAGAGATTTCTATCGTTGGTTGAGTTTGCATACAATAAAAGGTATCAGACGAGTACAAAAATGGAACTGTACAAAGCTTTGTATGGTCAAAAGTTTCAAACTTCGTTATACTGGACTAAGCTGAGCGAGAAAAATTTATTCAGTGTTGATTTAAATCGAGAAATCGAAGAAAAGGTCAAAGTGATATGTGATAGTTTAAAAGCGGCTTCTGATCGTCAGAAATCCTATGCGAATTTGAAAAGAAAAGATATAGAGTTTCAAGTTGTCGACAAGGTATTTTTGAAAGTATCTCCTTGGAAGAAATTTCTTTGATTTGGTCAGAAATGAAAGCTTAGTCTGCTGTTTATCGGACCGTATGAGATCATTGAGATGATTGAGCTAGTAGCTTACCAATTAGTTTTGCTGTTAGAGTTAGAAAAGATTCATAATGTATTTCACGTATCGATGTTATGACAGTATCGATCATATACTTCACAAGTAATATCACTAGTTGATGTTGATATATAGCCATATAAGACGTACACTGAAGAACCAATCAGAGTTTTAGCTCGGGAAGTTAAAGAATTGAGAAACAAATTATAGTTTAGTTAAAGTTCTCTGACAACGACACGGTATAGAAGAGGCTAGTTGGGAATCAAAATAACCTATGAAAGTACAATACCTAAACCTATTTTTTAGTAAGATTATCGGGGACAAAAATTCCTTGGGAGAAAGAGTTTTGACAACCCGTTTTCAGTGAAATCAAAACAGTGGACCACAAATCCGATGAGTAAATTTTTATTTTATTATTAATTTAATATCTATGGGATGTTAGTAAGGTCTTATTAAAATTTCGTTAAGAAATTTGTGATGTTTGCATGATTAATTACGTTAAAAGGACTAAATTGTAGAAAGTGTAAAAGTAGAGTTTTATTTGTTAAAAGGGTCAAATGGCTATGAAACTTTAAAATAAAGGACTTAGATGGTAATTAGACCAATTAAAGTGATAGTGGATATTTATGGACGTTGTATTAATGAAATTATTAATGTTTTTAAAGGTTAAAATGGTAATTAAGTAAATTAAGGTTAAATTAAATAAAACAAAAGTGTTCATCTTCTTCATTTATCAAACCTAACTAATTTTTAGCCATTAAAGGAGAGGAGGTTTTGGATAAGCTTGCTTCTCTTCTATGGTATGATTTTCATCCCCGTTTTTAATGATTTTTATGTTTTTGAGGTCGTTTTAACTTAATCTAGCTAACCCAAGATCAATTTGTAAAATTGTTAAAGATTGAGGGGTATGCCATGCATGTTTTTGTATGATTCTTGATGTTAAATTGTAGATTATGAATCCTTGTTGTTAAATAAACAAGTTTTGTAAAGTTATTTTTGATGAAATTTATATTTAGGGATTGATTTGTAAAAATGGTAAAATTTCATGAAAATTTATTAAATGATGATTTGTATGGGTTGATATAAGTCCCTAATAAATTTTGCTAGCTTGAATGGGGGATTAAAATGCTTGGATTTCAATTTATGATCTTAAGGACTAAATTGTGAAAAGCTAAAATGTTAGGGCAAAATAGTAATTTTGCATAAATATAAAATGTGGACTAAATTTAATACTAGTGGTATTTAATGGATTTAATTTGTGTATTTAGATCAAGATAGACCATGTACGAACCTAGATCGAGGTAAAGCAAAAGCTTCGAAATAACTCGATTTACCTTCACATCCCTAGTTATCGAGGTAAGTTCATATGAACGGTTTTTATATTTATGTTATTCAAATGTATATTATTATCTATTCAAAATGTAATTGAATGATGTATCTTCAAATCGATGCTATGATAGTTATTGAGTCCCGATTGAACCTTAGGAATTTGTAGGACACAAATGACATGTAATTAGAGATTTCATGTTTCGGGTGTTGGTCTTGAATGTCCTACTGATGACTGAGGTTCTGCATTTGATGCAGATACTCAATAGCTCAGGTGAGCAGCATTGTGTAGTTTACATTTCGATTCACAACTCGTTTATGCAGGCCATTTCACAGCTCGTGTGAGCAATGATGTAAAGGAAAGATTACAGTTATATGTTTAAGCACACTTCGTGTGAGCTTTCCTGAGTATTTGATGTATTCTAGATCGTTCAACTGGCAAAAAAAGGGATGTAAATGGTAATTTTTTCAAATGGAAATATGCATATGCTCATAGAAAGGATGAATGAATCAAATGATGTATTTTCATATGAAAATGGCTTATCATATGGTTAATTCAAATGAGTTATGTATAAATGCACTAACTTGTGCATTGATGATGATGTATAGGTTTGTGCCAAGCTTGTGGTTTGGGTTATATTATTCTTATACTTATTTTTATATGAATGAAATGGTAAGTTATGTTTTATTTTCTACGAACTTACTAAGCATTAAGTGATTACATAGTTTCTTTCCTATGTTTTATAGATTACTGGAAGCTCTATCGGTTTGGAAGCTTTTTAGAGATCTATCACACTATCCAACATAAATATCTGTAGTTTTTTAATGTTTTAGCCAAGGTTATAATGGCATGTATAGGTGGACTTATAATGATGTTTAGTTGAAAGTGTAAAGGGTTATTTGGTATGTATAAGTTGTACAAGTTATCTTGGTTGGTACCATTTGATACCTTATTAGATTTTGTCATTTTGGCTAACTTGTGATGCATGTTTCGAATGACTCATATGGTATGTTTTGAATTGGTATGATAATTGTTAATTTGTGGCATGATTGGTAAGTTTTGAGCTAGTAAATGATTACTGAAATGTGGTAAAATATGCATGTTTAGGTAAGTGTTGTTGTGTGTGTTTGAGGTGCCTTTTAAAGACATATTGGTTAGTTGAATTAGGACTTTTGGAGTGGAAATTATATGCATGTTTAGGTATGGTTTGATACCTTGTAAGTGTGCACAAGTTATTCAAATGGTTATTCATGAAACGGTCTTGAGAATGGATTATTTTAGGTGAATTTTAAGTCCACACGGTCTGAGACACTAGCATGTAACAAAGCTATGTGTGACACACAACCTGGGACATGGGCATGCGACACAGTCGTGTGACCCTACTCAGAGAGGTACACAGGTGAAGACATGTGCTGGGACACGACCGTGTGTCCCTAGTTTGAAGATTACACGGCTTGAGACACGGGCGTGCGTCTCAGCCGTGTGAAGTACGGCCTGGCCATACGGGCGTGTGACCCCTGTAGTCAAATTTTTGTAACTTTTTCTTAGACTTTTCAAATGTTTTCAATTTAGTCCCGATTCATTTCTAAGGTATTTTTAGGGCCTAAATGGCAAAGAAAAAAGAAAAGAAGAAATTCTAGTGAGAAAAGCATTCCTTTGACCTTCATTCTTGATGGTTGAATGTTCACAAGACATGTGATCATGACTTATAGAAATGCGCAGATTTGGTAGGTCTCCCGCTCGATTTATGGACGGAATGTACATGTATGATTGATATATGATATGTTTATGTTGGAGAATGAAATATTGTTTAAATTTTTCTTATTGTACAATAATGCTCTGAAACCCTAACCTTACGACAGATACGGGTTCGGGGTGTTACATGCTTGGCGGATCAGTCTTCTATACTTAGCACACTTGGCCACTTTTTTCTTCAAACTTCATATTAATTTTTGACCCAATTAATGTTGGATAAAAATTAAATATAAATAATATATAATAATCATTATTGGACCGTCCTTGGCTGGAAATTAATTTAACCATGCTCTTGATTCACTTGATGCAAAAATTACCTTAACGGTGTCATCCGAGCAAATTCTCACCTTTTGTGCAAAACTACCGAAAATAAATCGAATTTGTGAAAAATTATTATAAAAATAATTAAAATTCAATATGTTAAAAATTTAAGGACAAATTAATTATTTTATAATTTAATTATGAATTTCGACAAAAATTACTATGAAACTGCAAGAATTAGAGCTCAAAAGGTGAAGAAAAAGTCTCTATATTTTTGTGTTCCACACCCCAAACTTAATTCGTTGCTCGTCCCGAGTAATGCACAATTTGTAAAGAGAAAGTGCTTTGAAATCACCATTAAAACTATGTCTTTAGAATACATTTCGCCCACAATTTTGAGTTTAGTGTAATTAGGCTCAAAATCAAGAATTTTGAAATTATGCAACTAAAGTATACATATGGTTCGAATTCTTCTCAATTGTTATCATGCTAGCAAGAATAGACTAAATGTGTCCTCAATAAAGATATGCTAATTCTTACCACTTAATTTTTATTCCCTTATTTAAGACTAAACTGCAATCACTAAGTTTAACTTATGTCTTCATATGTTGAACTTAGCAATTTCTATCCACTAATGTAGGCAGCACAGGAATCTGAATCGAAAGGCCTTTTAAATAGGTTGTAACATGTCAAGGCTAGGGGAAGGTAAAAGATAGATAAATTTAAGCTAAAAACCCTAGACTCAGCTTGCATCAGACCTTCGGAATAAGTACCTTGAATACACTAACTCATTTTGCTTTCTCATGCTCTTTTGTACATCTATTTCTTTTGAGTACATATGTTTTTTCTTTCTTCTCTTTTTTTGAGCATATTACTATATGTACTACGATATTTGAGCATTTGATACTTTCTTTCAACTCCCCCCAAACTTATTTTCAGAGAATATTTTGGATAGACTTAGTCTAGAGTTTAGGACAATTTAGAGATAATTATAAAAGAAGTGATGACTTAATATTGTAATGGTTCAAATAAAATCAGACCATATAGTCTCAAAGTTGGGTTTCAAGGGATAAATATTCGTTAAGATTGGTTTGAAAGGCTCAAACGGTTCAAACAAAAGTTTGCCTAAGTCATTTTCAAAATTTCATGCTTCCTAGGATTTCACCTCTAGAAATTACTAAGTCAATTCTAGAGACTTAAACTTTCATGCATGCCTATCTCTCTTAAAGAATTAAAAATTTTATGGTATGATTTACGCACTTTATTAAAAGTAACATTTACGTCATAGTTCAACTAACATAGCAATTATTGAGATAATAGAACTTTATTTATACTAGAATAATAATTATAAGAATAATGTAATCTGAAAAAAAAAAACAATTTCAATTTTTGGTCCCCCCTACTTAAGATGAACAATGTTCCCATTGTTAAAAACAATAGAGAAAACAAAAATATGGTAGTGAATACAAACTATACACTAGATAAAACCCTAGGAAAATGAGGTGAGTGAAGTTTGACTGCTTAAATACCAAGCTTTTCTAAGGTAAATCCAATCCTAGACATGTACATATCTATTGTCACAATTCTTATTTTGCGATTTGTTCAATTTTATTGATGATTTCCACCTTTTATTTTGTTATACGAGAAATAAAATCCTAATCCTACAAACTTTAAATATCCTAAGAAATAAAATAAAATAAAGTACAGATCTCCCCCTTTTTTTATTTGCAGACCCTTCAGAATTTGACTCATCCTTTTCTCCATCATCCTTATTTTTGCTTGAATATTAGACTCCATGGGTCAAATATAAGATCTGGAAACTCAGGCACAAAAATATATAGGTCATGAAATATTTTCGTAGAAGCGCTTCTTATTGAGTCATCTCATATTTTTCAGTATCTCTAGTAAGCTTGTTGCTGCCACTACATATGTTGCAATATGTCCATCAACTTTGACAGCTCATCACGAAGATCTGGGCGTGGCAAATGAGTTTTGAATGTTGAGGTCACCTTATTGCTGACTGCATTGATTCAATCTCTGTGGGATCTTCTTCTTCTTACTTATGGTCCTCACTCGATTCAACTCATTGCTGCAGAACAGAACCACCGACTACTTGGTAGAGGTCCCAATATGTGATTGTGCATTGGCTATAACCTACCTTCTTTAGGTTTGCAAGAATTTTAGCTTTTAAGCACACACTTGTTATCGTAAAGCGAAAGTATGCTGGACCAAAACGTCTAACGGCACAATTTTGAATTTCTCTCAGAATGATTTTTCCCACATCAATGGTCTTTGATTCGCTAATGATGTCAAATATTCTCTGCGACAAGTGTGAGTGCTGTGCTTTGACACAGTCCATTTAGATCCCGAAACAATAAGTTCCTTGAGAATTTCTTACAATTTTTTAGCCTCAATATTTTCCATTAAGGAAGAATATTTGTCGTCTTCAAAATTTTGTAAATCAAAGAATTCATTAATAGTGCTTGAATTTATTAGTACCTTGACTCCTCGGACAAAGACTTCTGTTAATTCGCTTGAGGTCAAGTTCACATAAAATTCACGAATTAACTCTTCATCTGCACTTGGCCTTTTCTGAAAAAACACTTCCCAATTTAAAGCTTTAGTAGCTTGTCAAATGCTCACCATGAAATTAGTATAGTTGCTTTGTTTCAGTGTAAAACCTTTTGCTAGGAGTATTTGTTGAGTTTTGAAAATGATGTCGTATCTTGCCTTGGCTTCTTCACAGTGGAATTTTTTTTGTGATTCTTCAACTTGGATAGAGGCACGAGTTCTTTTGCGAGGCAGGATTTAACCTAAACATCACCATAAATTGAAACAAATACTATTTTCCCAAAAATTAATTAACATAAAAATTTAACAATTCCTGAAATTGGAATGGTAAATAATTAAATTAAATTAAAATTTAGTGTAACAACCCAAACTCGGCCTAGACGTTATGGTCGAATATGGCGATATCACATGGAAAGGGATTTGAAGACAAGATTGTCGAGTTTAAAAAATCGTTACAGTAAGTTAGCTTTTATTTAATTTGGGAAAAAAAACTAGTAGATTTGCTTTAAAACTTGTCTCTTAGTAGAAGCTTTTGTAACTAATTAATTTAGGGAAAATTGTTTCTATTTACGAAAAACCTTAGTTTTTTTTAGAAAAAAAAAACCGTGTTTTGTAAAGTTGCAGTTTTAAAGAAAAACCATAAAAAAATAGTATAAAGTCCCAAATTTAAAACCAACCAGTCCATAGTCCAGAAGATACATAAAAAACCCCAAATAAGTAATAAATTTTAGGCATTAACAAAAAAACAATCTAGAATTTACGTGTGGCCACCATCGAGTCCTCCGCTGTGTCGACCCGTCAAGTCTGGGAATTACCTGTACAGATTAAATAGAGAAAGGGTGAGTTTTTTGCAAACGCAGTGTGTAATCCCCACAGAAAACATGCATACAGATAATCAACAGAATTCAATTAGATACAGTCTGGGGCCTATGCCCATCACAGAATTAGTTTGGGCCTTAGTCCGTTCAGATATAATCTCAGAAATACATTAGGGCCTTGGCCCATACCAGATACAGAATGCAGATACAGTAAATCAGAATCCTACCCACCAGCCTCTACACATCGTCTCCGTCCAACCCCACACACCATGTGGGGATTAAATCAACCCACCCATCCCTACACACCATGCTGTACCGAAATGTGACATATAATTAGAAGGTTGCAACTGAGCTGCCAGATAACAGGCTTAATAGCCTTTCAAACACTTCCTCCAAATATCGTCAACCTACCCTGATGTAATGCAACATACAAAATATGTCATGCCATTATACAATTAATAGTGCATACATTCAGATTTCATAAGTCATGCTCGGTACAGAAATCAGACAGACATATCACACATATAGGGGTCTAAGTAAAGCTTACCTACCTTACAGTAGGTTCACAATCGACTTGGGCGACCCGTGTAGCATTACAGAACTTTTCAGAGGGCTCACACGCCCATGTGGCCCACTCGGCCCAAATTGGCCTTGGCCGCGTGATCCATTTTTAAAGTAACCTGTGCTAGCTAAATATTCATATATGTTCTCACTATTTACTTATGTGTTCCTTCAAAGCTATCTACTTGAATCACTATTACTAAATTTTTTATATCTTGAGCTACGGAATTACAAATTAAAATCTGATTGATTTTCTTGAAACTAGATTCAAATACCTTTCTACCATAAAATTTTTAGAATTTTTGGTTTAGTAAATAAGTACAATAAAATCTTCACACTTACCCCTGTTCTGCTATGTGACAACTTCGACCCTTCTTTGCTAATTACCTTTTGGTACAAAATTTGGATGAAGTTTCCATTTGTTTCTATTGAAAATAGACTAATTAATAATTTAAACATATAAATTTTAACCCCTAATTATTTTTCTCCAATTTTTTATTATTTTCTAAAGTTAGAATAGGGGAACCCGAATTCATTCTGACCTTGTCTCACAAAGTTTATTATATCTCGATATTTAAAATTCCATTACTTACACCATTTCTTCTATGAGAAACTAGACTTAATAAGCTTTAATTCTATATTTTTTTCATCATCTAATTTGATTTCAACAATTTATGGTAATTTTTCAAATTTAGCCTACTGTTGCTGTCCAAACAGTAAGTAATTTTGGCTTTTCGTCGAATCCTTTTTGTTTTGCGTTTCAGGTACACACCTGGTCTTGTTTGATGTTTAAATAGTCCCGAGCACTCCAAAGCCTATAATCAAGATACTCAACATAAATTTAAGTGATTTACAAGTGAATTGACAACCAAGAACGAACAGAAACCCAACTTACCACCAACGATAACCCTCATTTTAACTATTATTAAGACGAGAACACTGAATTTACCAGTCTAAGCTTCCCTCTATGCCCAAATTGCAGAGAAAAAACATTACCACTTCATTCGCTAGGAGATTCATGACAGAAACAAAGAGAAACACTTATCAAAATTAAGCGAGCACTAATCGCGTGCAAAAACGAAAGAAAATAAATGGATTAGGAAAAAATCAAGAAAAAGAAAAAGCAAAGAAAGATGGAAAAACTCAGAGGATTTTGAAAAGAGGAGAGGGAGTAGGATAGACGACAGAATTTTTTTTAAAAGGAGAGTCAAAATTCGATTATGGGAGAAAAATAAAATAAAATCCCGATAAGCCCCAAAGTACCATAATCTTCTCCCTTAATTCCCACTACACACCCACTACTCAGAATCCCCCTATTACACAACTCTATCCCGATATTTGAGCAAAAAAAATATCCTTGCCTGCATAGGGATTCGAACACAAGACTTCCACCATAATAACACACCATTTAACAACCAGACCAGTAGACCTATTCTGATGTAATTTATCAAACAATCAAATAAAAGCCTAAGTCATTTAAAATACCAAAATTTGCCCAAGCGAAGGCTTGAACTTGGGATCTCCCAAACACTCCCAGAACACATAACCACTAAAGCTGATAGATATTTGTGTCATATTTTCACAATAATGAAATTAGAAATTTTGGGGCGCTACAACTCTACCCCCAAAAAAAATTTCGTCAGCAAAATTTTACCTGATCAGAACAGATGAGGATATTACTGACGCATCGCATTCTCAGGCTCCCATTTGGCCTCCTAAGTGCTATGATTAAGCCACCAAACCTTCACTAAGGGAATAGAATTTTTTTGAAGGACCTTTACATCACGTTTCAGAATCTGAACCTGCTCCTCGTCGAAGGTTAAGTCTGGCCTAGCCTCAATTTTCTCAACAGAAACAACATTCGTAGGATTAGAGCAGTAGCTCCTCAACATCGAGATGTTAAAAACATCAAGAATACAGTCCAACTCCGGAGGTAAGTCCAACTGATAAGGACGGGTCCTATACGTTTTAGAATGCAATAAGGTCCAATAAACCCAGGGCTTAGTTTACCCTTGTGACTGAACCTCAGAACCTTTTTCCATGGCGAGACCCTGAGAAAAAACTAAGTCCCCTACAGAATACTCGATCTCTCGCCTCTTCAAATCTGCATACGATTTCTGCCTATTAGAAGCTGCTTTCAAACGATCCTAAATCAATCTAACCTTATCCTCTGTCTCAGAGAACAACTTAGGACCCAAAACACGTCGCTCACCCAACTCAGTCCAACATAAAGGAGTGCGACACTTACGATTGTACAGTTCCTCGTAAGGTGTCATCTGGATGCTTGATTGAAAGCTATTGTTGTAGGTAAACTCCACTAACAGCAAGTACTCCTCCCAACTGCCTCGAAAATCAATAACACAGCTCCTCAACATGTCCTCCAATATCTAAATCACCCTCTCTGATTGACCATCTGTCTGAGGATGGAAAGCAGTACTGAAGTCTAATCTTGAACCCAGAGCCTCATGAAGCTTCTTCCAGAACCAAGACATGAAACGAGGATCCCGATTGGAAATGATCGAGACAGGTACCCCATGCAGTCTCACTATTTTCGATATGTAGAGCTTAGCTAATTTCTGAAGAGAAAAGTTTGTCTTTACCAGGATGGAGTAGACTTGGTCAATCGATCCACGATGACCTAGACAGAATCCTTCTTAGTGGGTGTTAGAGGCAACCCACTAACGAAGTCCATCGTTACTCGCTCCCATTTCCATAACGGTATCTTAACCGACTACAGAAAACCTGAAGGTAACTGATGCTCAGCCTTAACCTACTGACAAGTAAAACAGCGAGCAATGAAGTAACCTCATGCTTCAACCCTGGCTACCAGTACAATTCCCGAAGATCTCAGTACATCTTGTTCCCATCGGGATGTATAGTATAAGGACTACCATAAGCCTCTCTCAGAATCGACTGCCTTAAATCCTTATCATTCGATACACAAATCTGACTGTGGAAACAAAGTATCGCATCACTATTTACCCCAAAATCAGTAGTGCCACCATTCTCAACCTGATTAAAATGGAACCTGAGAGACTTATCCCTCAACTATATACCTCAAATCTGTTCAATCCCTGTCGGTTTGACCTGAAGTTTTGCCAACAAATTTCCATCGTCGAATAGGCTAAGTCTAGCGAACATTGCTCTTAGATCGGTCATAACACTACGGCTCAATGCATCGGCCACCACATTGGCCTT
>CM025249.1:13940898-13951967 GCA_013677275.1 Gossypium schwendimanii | reverse complement strand
ACAGGTATTTACATGAATTACATGGAAATGGTTTGTATATGATATATGGATACATGGTATAGATGTTACTTGTATATGGAATTTGAATAGTTGTTGAACTCATACATGAATCTCATTTTTTATATGAATTAGATCGGTAACATGGTTGGTGATTATGTGTTAGGCTTTTGGCCAAATTGAGTTGGCATATGCTTTGGTTTACTTACCTTAAATGTGATTAAAATGGTAATTTAAATTCTCTATTATACGAACTTACTAAAATTAAATGCTTACTCTGTGTTATTTTCTGTGTTTTATAGTGATTTAGAAGCTTGTTCAATTTGGAAGCTTGTCAGAGCTATATCGCACTATCCATCAGCTCTTTTGGTACATTCAATTGTTTAATTTCGGTTATAATGGCATGTATAGGTTATTTTGACCAATGTTGATATTAGCCACTTATTTGGCTTGTGTTTGGTATATTTTGATGTATATATATTTGGCCTTATCATATTTTATATGTGTTTGATATGGTAGAATGATGGAAAGTAAAATGTGGTTTAAATATGCATATAAGATATGTTATATACCTTGGTGTGATTTAGTGCTTTGTTATGAAAAATTTATAGGTATAATGATGTTAGTTAGAATAGTATATTTGGTACCATTTAGAAGTATTGGTATGTTTGGGTAAGTAAGTTAAATGACATGAAACGATGCAAAATGATTTATCTTGTGAATTGGTATTTTGGGCACTAAATGGTTGAGCTTGATAAGTGACCTACATGATAGGTTTTGGTACAATTATGCATATATCTATTTGGTCATTTAGGTAAGTTGGGATACATGGTTGACATGTATTTAAGTTGTCATTTGAGGTGCCTAAGGGCATATTGGTTGTATGTGATTTTAGTACATGTTTAAAGATATGCTTGTTCTGGTTGCTTGATTATAGCTAGCATATATGTGAATTTTTGGGAGTAGGTTGATGCCATTTTTGGGTGAGTAATGTGGCTTGGAAAATGGCTATTTTCATCTACATGGGCAGAGACACGGGTGTGTGTCTCAGCTGTGTGTGACACACAGTCAAGTGACACGGCCATGTCTCCCCTGTATCTTTTAAAGAATGCAAGTTAGTATGCTCAAACGGCCTAGCACACAGGCGTGTGGCTTGGCTGTATGACCCAAGTCAGTGAGTTACACGGGCATGGACACAGGCTGGGACACAACCATGCGTTCCTATTTCGAATACCCACAAGGCCTAAGGCACGGGTGTGTCTCTTGGCCATGTGACCCCTGCAGTTTTAAAAATTTTATAAGTTTCTAAAAAATTCTTTGTATTTCTGATTTAGTCCCAATTTTATTTCTAAAGTGTATTTTGGGCCTCGAGGGCTCGTATTAGGGCAATATGCATGATTATTATTGGTTTTTGACATGAATGTTATATGTTATGAAATGTTTGAATTTTTTGTCCTTTTAAATTATATACTTCTGTAATACTCCATAACCCTATTTCGGGAACAAATTCAAGTTAGGGGTATTACAATAAGGCACTGAGTGATATCACATCGATGGTGTCCAGATGGCTATTTTACCTCATAAGGATTGTCTGTGTATGGTATGGCTGAACCTTTGAATGTTGAGTCATTTTCTTAGGTGTGGTATTACACCTGAATAACGAGACCTTATTTTTTAGGAAAGTATCCTTAAGCTCTGAAGGGCTCATGTTGGATTAGAAAGTTAAAAGTAATGCTTTCTTTGATACGAGGGTAATCTCTTGTTAAAGAAAAGTTCAAACCATTCTGCAGGAATTTTAGTATGAAGGAAAAAGAGTCTGAAACAATGAATGGAAAGAGGCAGAAGGATTTAATAGAAAAAAGTGAGATTGGCTAAGTAAGAAAGGATATCATTAGAAGGGTTTAGCATACCTCTTTTATAAAAAGGACTAGCCTTACTCGAGAAGCTTGTCTGGTGGAAACTGTTTGACTACACCAAATAGGATTTTGATAATTGTCACAATAGATAAATTTTGAAACAACAACAATAAATGAGGAAAAATCATGTGTGATAAGTTAAGTTCAGGTGATGGTTTCAATTTTCGAAAACGAGTTTGACAATTATCTAAAGAAATCGCGTAAGATTTGCACTTTAGTGTTTGACCACCAGAAAATTTATTTCTTTCTTCAAAAGTAAATAAGTGACAATTTTCAAGGGGATTTTTTAAGGATATGCTCATAAGAAAGAAACATTAAGAACATGATAAGGAAGTTGTGTTGTCTCTGACATGTGGTTGTTTTGAACAACCATCTCACTCAGACAATAAACCTTTTAGAAGGGTGAAAGATTTTGAGAATGAAATTTTCTTTAGTGGGGGGGAGTTGTAACATCCTGCCCGATGAAGTCCTAGTGCTTGAGTCTTATTCTAAAAGTAATAATTCTAGAATAAGTTCTGAATAGGTAAGAGTGAAGCATCTGTTTAAGAAACTGAAGTTTGTGGCTACGCCCCTAGGTGAATTCCATAAATTTTGAAATATTATCTATAAGAATAAGGCTTAAGAAGTTAGTTTTAAGTGTCTAACGTTAAGATTTGATTAAGTGTAAGTTACTTTTTGAGTGTGCCTGTGACGCCTTGGTCTGGCGAATTTTGAAAGAACGAAGCTTATAGCTAACTCTGAGAAAAGGCAATTATGATGAATCAAGGAATAGTGGTAAAAATGTATGTACATATATATATATGAATATAATGCGTAGTCATAAAGAAGAGCGACTATCAAAGTAGAGTTTGCCCAAAAGCCTTTTTCAGCGTATAAAATGGGCAGACTCTAACATGAAAATAACTAGACAAGGATTCCTGGCCAGATAATGACGATAAGTGAAATTGAAGTGGTGGTTACGAAAATGATGGTTAGTAGGTATGATTCCACGCCAAAGGAATGGTATGCTCCATAAACAATATGGTCCCATACTAGTTAATTTCTGAGGTAAGTTAATTAGGAACTAACCAACTGTGAACTAGAATAGTTAAAGGCTAAAGAAATAATCAGATAAGTTTCTCAAAAATAATAGATTTTGGATAGGACAATTCTGTCTTGATGTGACGTTTACCAAGTTCCCTAGAGACCTAGATTAAGTTAGAAGGACACTCAGATTAATTTAATGGATTGCTATCTTTCTTTTAAAGAAATAAGGCTACAGGTAGATGAAAATGTCAACCTAAGATGATTCTGAAACCTTGATTTTTGGTGAGGATTTTCCATTCCATCAAGGTACTTTTCTTGACAATAATTATCAGGGGAACACAAATATATAAGTATTGTTGGAGAAATAAGGCTTATTGATTCGTCTCGGTTAAAGTAAAGATAAAGGTTACCCAAATGGGTTGTAACAAATATCTTTATTCCTCAAGGGAAAGGAGGTTGTAGCATCTTGTTGAATGGTAGATCTAAAACCCAAACTATTGATTTCACAAGGAAAGGCAAGATCTGAAGTTTAAACTGCCATTGAGGTTATCAAGTGAGTCCCTAGGCTAACTCTTGCATGAGTATTATGCATTCTAGAAACTTTCGTAAATCAAAGGTAAAGCTATGGAAATACATCTAAAGAAGTGAAGTGTAACAATTCTAATATGAAATGCATGATTACTAAATCTCATGAAAAGATTGTATAGGTTACATGAAATCGTAATGGTCTAAGTTTAAGGCATGAATGTTTGTCTCTAAATGAATCTGGTGTATATGTGACAAAAAGAATGAAAATGTCTGCCATGAATGAGTCTAAAATGTTTGTCGAGACTAAAATCATGAAACTCTAAAAGTACAAGTCCATGGCCATGACACCTTTATGAAATTATCATATCGTATAAGACCATAGCTGGGCGATGGCATCATATGGGAAATTTAAAGGATGATTATTACCAAATGTAGTTCTTAGAGTGTTCTGGGATAATGAGAGGGACATCTCATGAATGGTTAATCTAGGAGAATCCCTATTATCTAATACACTGGGAAGGAAAACCTTTATGGCGAGTACTGAATGTTAAGGAATGCCTTTGTGGCAAACTCAGTAAAGTTAAGCCTTTCTGCTGAACCTATTAAAGAAATGCCTTTGTGGAAAAATTATGAAAGGAAAGCCTTTGTGGCAAATATTGAATGTTAAGGAACGCCTATGTGGAAAAAATTTTGATAGGAAAGTCTTTGTGCCTAGTACTAAACATCACAAAATGCCTTTGTCCCAAAACTCTGTTAAAGGATAGCCTTTGTGGCAAACCTTTGAAAGGAACACCTTAGTGGCAAAGGTAAAGGAAGCCTTTGTGGCTGTCTCTATAAAAGGTTCCTTTTTGGCTATCTAAGTAGAAATGGCCTTTGTGGAAACTTTTGGAAAGATACACCTCTGTGGTGAACCTCTAGAAAGGAAAGAAGGAAATTCATGGCAAATTCTAAATGAATGGCGTGTAAGGACCTAGGAAAAAAAGAGGGTATGGATCTCTAAAGGATTGGTAAGTCCAATGTTCTGAACAGGTAATAACTATGACTAACACTGAAGGTATTATAAGAAGAAACCATATGTGAAACGGGTCAGGAAGTAATTGCCTGCATGTATAGACAGTGAACTCTGAAGGTATGGTAAGGGTAATGAACTCTATGTTAAATGGTTGGCATATTCAACCACGCCCTAAGAGTAATTTGTAAGCCTAGTAAATGTGAGATAAAATGTTAAGTTTATTAATAGGATGAACAAGGAGGCTATGGTTTGTAATAAGATGAGATTTTAAAGAGACACAAAAGGTAATGATGTTGGAAAACAGTACGCTTGAAAAGACTCAGCTGCATGTGAATGAGATACACTCTGGAAAATAACAAGGTAATGCTTTAATGAGTGAGAAAGTAAGGTAATTCCTTAAAGGTAATCAAGAGAAAGGAAATGGTCTTGAGGGAAGAAAGGTGATGTCAGTATGAAGAAGGTAGTTTTAGTGATGTACATGACAAAGGTGAAAAGAAATGTTAAGAAATACATCAAGGATGTGCGAAGTAACAAATGCGATATAAAGTAAATGAAAAAATTATTCAAAATATATCTCCCAAACTTCCTATAAACATAAAAATATTATTTCCTATTTCAGGTTATAAAGAGGATGCATTGAGGGACAATGCTAGGACTACGCTAAGGGAGCGACGATATAATTTGTTATGCATACAAAGGAAGTTAAGTAGCATGTTCAAGTTAGAACAAAAGATAATTATGTAGTGTTCTAATGAGTTTACAGAAGACTAAGATATAAATTAGAGAAGTCTAAAATTATATTGTATTGAATTGTGATAGTAACCATACATTGTACATTTGTAAGAAATTCCTTCTAATTCATAGATAGAACTTTTACATAGGCAAAAATAAAAGAAAAAGTGTAAGTTACATCTGTAATATGGTGTAATACCCGAGATCTGGATTCGGTGAATTAGGTCAAGTTGAAGGTGTTACATGTTTGGTATAAGACCACGGTTTAGTCAGTTCTTAAACTAAAGGAAAATGAAGGAACCTTGTATGTAGAATACGCTGCGCCTGGCTTAGTCTCTCAAGTCTATGTTGCCAACTCTACTTCTTTGCAGAGTTGGTGAAAATGAATTTAAATGACCAGTAAGATCGTTTGAAGGTTAGGTCACAAAGCTACATAGTGAACATGTTGGAAGATAGGTGAACTTTTGTGCCTGAAGACCACCAAAAGACCCCAAAAAGCTAATGCTCAGTGCTAAAAAGGGGGTTTGATGGTGATTTCTTCATGGCTTCTCCCCATGGAACAATGACAAGAATATGCCTAGCATGTATGGTGCCATTTTTGCACCAAGTGACGTTGTTATCCACTAAAACCTCATATGATCTTCTGAGGAGTCTCTTCTGGTCAGGATGCGCTAATGGAAGTTCCTCGTAAGTATAAGTAGTAAATATTTCAAGTGATCCACACCAGGTCCTAATCCAACCTTTTGGCCAAGAAACGTGAAATAAAAAAAAGGGACAAGGCCTTGAGTGTTATCACATCGGTGGTGCCTGGAAGGCTATTTGGCCTCACAAGTATCTTTTGAGTCTAGTACGCCCGAACCTTTGGATTTTGATTCATTTTATTAAGGGTGGTATTACACCTAAACAAAAAGACCTTGTTCTTGAGGAAAGTATCCTCAAGATCTAAAGGACTCATGTAGGACTAGAAAGTTAGAAGTAATGCTTTCTTTGACACGAGGGTAATCTCCTGTTAAATGAAAGTTCAAACCATTCTGTAATTTTAGCATAAAAGAGAAGGAGTCTGAAGCAAAGAATGGAAAGGGGCACAAGGATTTAACAGAAGAAAGTCAAAATTTTGGATAAGTAAGAAAGAATAAAATCAGAAGAGTTTAGCATGCTCCTTTTATAGAAAGGACCAACCTTACCCGAGAAGCTTGTTTGGTGGAAACCATTCGAGTTCTCCAAATAAGATCTTGATAACTATCACTAGATATAAATGCTGAAATGACTGCAATAAATACAAAAAACTCGTGCGTGATAAGTTAAGTTCAGGCGACAATTTCAATTCTCCAACATGAGTTTGAAAGTTGTATGTGGAAATCGCGTAAGCTTCGCACTCAAGTGTTTGACCGCCAGGAAATTTATTTTTATCTTCAAAACCAAATAAGTGACAATTTCTAAGGGGATTTTTGAAGGATATGCCAGTAAAAAGGAAACATTAAGAACATGGTAAGGAAGTTGTGTTGTCTCTAACAAGTGGTTACTATGAACAACAATCTTACTTAGGAAATAGAACTCATCGAAGGGTGAAAGATTTCGAGGACAAAATTTCATAAGTGGGGGAGAGTTGTAAAATCCCACCCAACGAAGTCCTAGTGCTCGAGTGTAATTCTAGAAGTAATAATTCTAGAATAAGTTCTGAATAGGTAAGAGTAAAGCATCTGTTTAAGAAACTGAAGTTTGTGGCTATGCCCCTGGGCGAATTCCATAAAGTTTGAAATATTGTCTATAAGAATAAGGCTTAAGGAATTAGTTTAAAGTGTCCAATGTTAGGATTTGATTAAGTGTAAGTTACTTTTTAAGTGTTCCTGTGACGCCTTGGTCTGAGGGATTCTGAAAGAACAAAGCTTATGGCTAACTCCGAAAAAAGATAAGTATGATGAATCAAGGAAAAATTGTAAAAATGTATATACATATATATTTGAATATAGGGCGTAGCCATGAAGAAGGATTCTTGGAAAAATTATAATGATAAGTGAAATTAAAGTGGTGGTTAGAAAAGGATGGTTATGAGGCATGAGCCCATGCTAGAGAAATGGTACAATCCGTAACAAATGTGGTCCCATACCAGTTAATTTGTGAGGTAATCTGGTTAAGAACTAACCAAACATGAATTAAAAGAGTTAAAGGTTAAAGGAGTAATCACATAAGTTTCTCAGAAATAACAAATTTTGGATAGGACAACTTTTTCTTGATGGGACGTTTACCAAGTTCCCATAAAGGCTTGGGTCAAGTTAAAAGGACACTCAAATTAAGTTAAGGGAGCGTTATCTTCCTTATTAAAAACTAGGGATAAAGGCAGATGAAAATGTCAACCTACGATAGTCTAAAACCCTAGTTTTTGCTAAGGATTTTCCCTCCCATCAAGGAAAGTTTCCTGACAATGCTTGTCAAGGGAACAGAAATTTGTAAGTATGGCTGGAGAAATAAGGCTTTATGATGCATCTGGGTGAAAGTAGTGATAAAGGTTACCCGGATGGGTTCTAAAAAAGTATCTCTATTCCTCAAGGCAAAAGAGG
Organism: Gossypium schwendimanii; assembly: GCA_013677275.1. Classification (NCBI taxonomy): domain Eukaryota; kingdom Viridiplantae; phylum Streptophyta; class Magnoliopsida; order Malvales; family Malvaceae; genus Gossypium; species Gossypium schwendimanii. Next base: position 13,944,198 of record CM025249.1, on the reverse strand, counting down.
TTGTAGCATCTTGCTGAATGATGGATCTAGAGCCCAAACTGTTGATTTCACAAGGAAAGGCTAAATCACAAGTTTAAACTTCCCTTGAGGTTGTCATGTGAATCCCTAGACTAACTATTGCATGAACATTACGCATTTTAGAAGCTTCATTAAATCAGTGATAAAGCAATGGAATTGCTTCTAAATATGTGAAGTGTGACGATTCTGATATGAAATGAATGATTAATGAATCTCATGAAAAAATTGTATAGTTTATATGAGATCATAACGGTCAAAGTTTAAGGCATGAATTTTTGTCTCTGAATGACTTTGGTATATATTTTTCTGAAAGCATGAATGTCAAGGAATGCCTTTGTGGCAAAACTCTGAAAGGAAATATCTTTGTGGCAAAATTTTGGACATGAAAGCCTTTGTGGCAAGTGTCAAACGTTACGAAAAGCCTCTGTGGAAAAACTCAATTAAAGGATAGTCTTTGTGGCAAAACTCTGTTAAAGGATAGCCTTTGTGGCAAACCTCCAAAAGGAATGCCTTTGTGGCAGACCTCTTAAAGGAACGCCTGAGTGGCGAACCTCTAAACAAGACACCCTTGTGGCGAAGGTAAAGGATGTCTTTGTGGTTGTCTCTGTAAAAGGTGTCTTCTTGGCTATCTAAGTAAAAGAAGCCTTTGAGGTTGTCTGTAGAAAGGAAAGAAGGAAATTCATCTCAAATTCTAATTGAATAACGTGTAAGGAACTAGGAAAAAATGGCATGTATGGCTTTCTAAAGGATTGGTAAGTCCAATGTTCTGAAGAGATTATAAGCATAACTAACATTGAAGGTATGATAAGAAGAAACCATATATTAAATAGGTCAGGAAGTAATAGACTGCATCTATAGGCAGCGAACTTTAAAGGTACATTAAGGGTATTGAACTTTTTGTTAAATGGTTGGCATATTCAACCATGCCCTAAGAGTAATTTGTAAGAGTAGTAAATTTGAAATGAAATGTTAAGTTTATTAACAAGATGAAAAAGGTGGCTAAGGTTTGTAATAAGATGAGGTTTTAAAGAGACATAGAAGGTAATAATATTGTAGATATAGTACGCCTGAAAGGACTCGGCTACATGTGCATGAGCTACACTCTGGAAAATAACAAGGTAATGCTTTAATGAGTGAGAAATTAAGGTAAGTCCTTAATGGTAATCAAGAAAAAGGAAATGGTCTCGAGGGAAGAAATATGATGTCATTATGAAGAAGGTAGTTTCTGTGATGTACCCTCCAAAAGTGAAAAGAAACTTTAAGACATACATCGAGGATGTGCGAAGTAACAAATGCGATATGAAGTAAATGAAACAGGTATTCAAAGGATATCTCAAAAAGTTCCTATGAAATTACAAATGTTATTCCTGTTTCAGGTTATAAGGAGTATGGGCTAAGGGACGATGCCAAGACTATGCAAAGGGAGCGACAAGATAGGTTGTTATGCATACAGAGGAAGTTAAGTGGTGTGTTCAAGTTAGAGCACAAAATAATTATGTAATGTTCTAATTAGTTTACAGTAGACTAAGAATAAATTAGAGAAGTCTGAAATTTTATTGTATTGAATTGTGATAGTAACTATACATTGCACATTTGTAAGAAAGTTTATCATAGTCATAGATAGAACTTTTACATAGGCAAAAAGAAAAGAAAAAGTTTAGGTTACATTTGTAATAGGGCATAGCAGCTAAGATCTGGATTAGGTGTATTGGATCGAGTTGAAGGTGTTACACAATGTCTACCTTGGGGAAGGTCCATTTCATGCTATAAATGGAAGTCGTAGGTCTTGTTTAAGGATCTTCTCCCATTCAATATTTTACAAACATGTTATAAATGATCAATATATACATGAAAATTGCATGTGTCATGAATCACAATTTAATTTATACATGCTCGAAAAATAAATTACATTAAAAATAAATTTCTAAGAATCACAACTTTTGAAAAATTATTATAACACTCCTAACCCGTCACTATCGTTGGAATAAGGTTACAGAGTATTACGACACATATCGGATCAAATGTCATCATAAAACCATTCAAATATTAATTTAAATATCAAATATTCGAAACCAATCATAATTCATAGCATATATATACAAACATGGGCCCTATAACAAGTTTACGAAACCTAGAAATAAATTTAGAAACAACCAGAGATTAATTTGGAATAAAACATAAAAATGTAGAAAAATTGAAAACAAGGGTCACACGGCTGTGTGGTCAAGCCATGTGACATAGCCCAGGTCGTGTGGCCAAACTATGCACCTTTCAAAAATAAGGCCACACGACCGTATTGCCAGATCGTGTGCCTAACCCTATGCAAATTGAAATAGGGTCACACGGCCGTGTTACAAACCATGTGTGGTTTGAAATAAGGTCACGCAGTTGTGTCTCCAAGCCATGTAGCAACCTAAGACCATGTGGGATAAATCTACACCAAAATTAAATAGGCCATACCGCCATGTAATGCGATCGTGTGTGGCATAAGACCATGCGCACCCAAAATTACTTCCAAATTAAGCCAAAACAATACACATTCCTTAGGTGTTAAGCCAAACCAAAATCAACCATTCCCATGTCTTAAAAACACACTTAAACAAGCTTAAAACATACCAAAACATCCAACCTAAGTGCCTAACCAATATGCCTTCATTGGTACCACATATAATCAAAATTTATCAACCAAATCAATTCATCCATTCAAGTTTTCTAACTATCAATAAACATACCAAACTTGTTACTATATAACCATCAAAAAATACCATTGAAACATATATTATAACTACACGTTACCAAGATACCAAATATGTAATATATATATACCAACTTTTCACATAACTACATTTACAACTATAGTACCAAAACATGTCCAACATTTGCAAAATAAGCATCCTATGTACATCCCTCAAATAACCGCAATTCAAGACTTCAAAATCTACTGATGTTAGATGATGATAGATGTGAGCTTCGTTGATCCAATCGACATGCCCCAGTTATCCAAAATCTACAGAACATAATAACATGAGTAAATATATACAATACTTAGTAAACTTATGCAATTCAATTCAATAACTTACCTTATTGATTTAATAGATAATAGAAAGTAGCCATTCAAAAAATATCCCTGTCATGACAAAGTTCAATAATACTAGATCAGTAAATAACGATCATACATTTAGTCGAAATTTATATTTTGTCCACGTTAATAATACACTATAAATCTTTTGATTTTTTTGAATAAATCTTTGTAAAAGAATTGAATACACAAGTGTGAAATCA
>CM025249.1:13916267-13932896 GCA_013677275.1 Gossypium schwendimanii | reverse complement strand
TCTGGACCTAGTAAGTTTCCCCGTGTTGAGTCAAATTAAGCCGCAGGCTCCACTCCTGGTGGTGCCCTTTTGTCAATTCCTTTAAGTTTCAGCCTTGCGACCATACTCCTCCCAGAACCCAAAGACTTTGATTTCTCATAAGGTGCCGGCAGAGTCCTAAACGCAACATCCGCCGATCCCTGGTTGGCATCAGTTATGGTTGAGACTAGGATGGTATCTGATCGTCTTCAAGCCCCTAACTTTCGTTCTTGATTAATGAAAACATCCTTGGCAAATGCTTTCGCAGTTGTTCGTCTTTCATAAATCTAAGAATTTCACCTCTGACTATGAAATACAAATGCCCCCGACTGTCTCTGTTAATCATTACTTCGATCCCGAAGGCCAACCAAGGTGTCGATGGTGCTCGAGGCTCCCGCACGACCAAGCCCTAGGTTGCCGATAGTGTCTGAGGCTCCCGCACATCATAGCACCGAGGTGCCGATGGTGCTCGAGGCTCCCGTATGACCAACGGCTTAGTTTGCTGACGGTGTTCGAGGCTCTTGCACATCCAAGTGCCTAGGTGCTGATGGTGCCCGAGGCTTTCGTATGACCAAGGGCCTAATTTGCCGATGGTGTGCAAGGTTCCCGCACATCCTAACGCCCAGTGCTGATGGTGCCCGAGGCTTCCGCACGACCAAGGGCCTAGGTAACCGATAGTGCCTGAGGCTCCCGCATGACCAAGGGCCAAGTTTACTGATGGTGTTCGAGGCTCCCACACATCCGAGCTCCCAAGTTCCAATGGTGCCTGAGGCTCTAGCACGACCAAGGGCCATGGTTTCTGATGGTGCTCGAGGCTCCTGCACGACTAAGGGCCTTGTTTTCCAATGGTGTACAGGGCTCCCGCACATCCAAGCACTGAGGTACCGATAGTGCCCGAGGCTCCCGCACATCCTAGTACCAACGTACCGATGGTGCCCGAGGCTCCCGCACGACTACGGGCCTATGCTACCGGGATGGCTCGCAAGAACACTGCTGGGATGGATCACCGAAGCGCCACCGGGAACCTAACTGGAGGTGAAGGGCACCAAAGTTCAGGCATGCGGTGGCTGTGAGCAGTACACTAGACAACCCCTGGTCCCTCAATATCACCTCCCCTCAAAACAGCTAAAAAAACTTTGTTAATGTGCTACCAGGTGACACTTTTTTTTTTTATTGAAAGACTCGAAGGTCAAAACTCAATTAATAGCATCTTTCAAAATTACATCATGGATCTTAATCAGATAGTCCATGTCGAAAGCCTTTGTACAATTGTTTTTTAAGGCCCATTTACAAAGTTGGTCCGCCGCTTTATTACAACATCGCGGGTTCCAAACAAAGTTAAAAACAATGACTCTCATATGTCTGAAACGGGGACACTTTTCTTTTGGCCACACATCCGAGGCACCATGGTGTATGTGTGGCTCGAGGCACCTGCACATCCAAGCACCAAGGTATCGATGGTGCCCGATGCTCTCGTACGACCAAGGGCCTATTTTGTCGATGGTGTCTGAGGCTTTCGCACAACCAATGGCCTAGGTTGCCGTTGGTGCCCGATGACCCTGCACCACGAGATGGCCTACGTTCCTAATGGTGCTCAAGGCTCTCGTACATGTTAGAAATGGAGTCAGTTTATTTTAGGTCACTTAGTATTTTAACTGAAAATTTTACTGTTGGCCCAAAACAGAATACAAGAAAACGGCATGAGTTCAAGATGGTCCATAGAACATGGTACGGCATGATAGAAAATTGAACAAGTGCCGAGTGTTGAAACCATTTTTTTAATAAAATGGGAGTTGCCACCAATCCTTTTTAAGAGGTGTGATTCGGTCACCTCATAATTTGATTGTTTTGATAAGATGTTTGATTTATTAAAAAAATATTTTTTGGGTCTACAAAAAATCCAAAAAATGGGTTCGGGAGTCAGTTACGCACGAGGAAGGATTAGCACCCTCATGCGCCCAAAATTGGTACCTAGTTGATTCGAAAGTTGAAAATTTGAGAGGAAATTTAAAATACGATCCTTTTTTATTAATGTTATTAAAAACATTTGAATAAATCGAAAAGAGAGTTAAAGACCCACTCGTCCCAAGGTAACAAAATGTCACATCCCGTAAGTTAGGGCACGATATTTAGAACCTCAGAGAATAAGCTCGCCTTTAATTTTTATTGGAATTTCGTGTTTGAAGTTTTAAAAGGATAATTTGCTATTTAGGTTTAACGAGAAAATTGAAACCCTGTAAGTTAGGGTACAATTTCTCGAGTTTCCAAAATGCAAAATATTGTCTTACTTTGAAAATTTTATTTTTTTGAATTTGAGTGAGCACAAATGGAATATTTAAAAATAATATGTGTGCAGCTTTGATTATATTCGAAAAGAAATTGTTTTTACAAAAGAGGGGTCGTACACGACTAATATCGATAATATGACATACGTTTAAGATAATCATGACATACTATGTATCATAAATACACATATAGTATTTATACTGATAAATCTTAATATAAACATGCATAAATAATAATAACGCAAGTAACAATATAACAATAACAATAATAACAATGACAATAAATATAATACTAATGAATCTAAACTTTGAAGGTATTTGAAAATTAGTAAATAAATAGATAAGGGAATGATAGTGGTAATAATGGCACAAATAAAATATACAAATCAATATATAAAAAAATTAATAATAAATAAAATGAAAGCTAATGTAAGTTTGGTTAGAAATTGAGAATGAATAATTAAATATTAAATAAAATATTTAATAAAACTTTTTTTTAAATGGTAAAAAGAAAAGAAAAAATTTGAAGTTAAATAGGCTAAGGATCGAATTGGAATTAAAATAAAATCAAAGGGCAAAATTTGAAATGAAAAAAAGAACAATCAAGGCTCGAGCGAAACGCGTGCAAAGATGCGAGGGCCAAATGGGAAATTATCCCCCACCCCTTAAAGTACGTCGTTTCGCAATGGGTTAAAATGAAATGGAAATAAAATTATATAGACAAATTAAAAAAACTAAAAGAACATAATTAAAAATTCTAATAAAAGGCAGAGGGGTCAACCGCGAAAATAACTCCTTTTATTTGGCCCAACACGATTCCGTTTATGGTTCCAATGTCTGCGTATGGTCTAAGGACCATATTAAAACATAAGAAAAATTTAAGGTCGAAATCAAAAATAAAGAAAAACTACATTGAACATGCCTAAAAGGCGGAGGGACTTATTGTGTAAATAGCCCATTCAATAACAATGCGCGAATCCTCCAGTGGGTCGGGTCAACAAGCCGATCCTGTGGAGTAAAACGACGTTGTTTTAGGGCTATTGTGTCTAGTCCTAAGCGATGCCATTTAATCAGCCTTTATAAGTCAGATATTTTTTAAAAATTTTCGTTCCTCTCCTTTTCTAAAAAAATAACCAGAAATTCTCTCAAACTCTCCCCTTAAGTCCGGCCTAGCTCCGGTCACCAGCCACTGCATCGGCCGCCAGTCACCGATGACAGCTTCGCCGTCTACAGTGGCCGAAAAAGGGTAAACCTCTGACCCTATCCTTTTAACCCTCCTAAATCCAAATCTGGGTTCAAAATTCTTGAAATATTACCAAAAATGCCTCAAAAGCTCAAGAAACCTTTCAATTTCCAGCCACCTATCCTCGGAGGTGACTTCCTCCGCCGTCCACGGCGTTGAAAACCCAGATACAGGTGATTTTGTTATCCCTTTTCCCTTTTTGTTTTATTTTCGTACGTAAAAATATGAAAAATAAAAAGTAGAATAAAACAAAAATTAAAATAACGGTAGAAAGAAACCTTCGAGATTTTTCGATTGATATTTTTGTTCTCTTTGTATTCAATTCAGTAAAAAAAATTATATTTTGTTCAGCCTTTATAGCTGATTATACTGCCTTTTTTACTGTCTTTATTTCTGTCTCTTTCTTCTTCTTTTGCTTTGTCTTGCAAGGCTATGCAAGGTTAACGGAGGTGACCTTGCCATTTCGGTGCAAGGAGGCCAGGGGAAAGGGTCAAACCTCGGGACGAGGTACCTCAGGTGGCACAAGAGGAAGCAGCGGTGCACATGGCTTGGGGGTACTAGGGTTTTCTAAAATGTTTTAGTTTTGGGGGCATTAGGGTTTTGGGAATTTGGGCCATATTGGGTTATTGGGCTGTATTTTATTTTATCTTGTTTTGGATTATTTTGGGTCTGATTGTTTTTATAAATGGACCTTTTTATTTTGTTTATTTTTGGGTCTCAGGCCCGAGCCAAAATTGGGCTATTACAGCTGCCCCTCTTTGCACGTTATCGTGTAACGAGAATGGAGCAAAGACTTCAAAAGAAAAGGCCAATTTTGCCCAGTCTTGCTGAGTCCTGATTTCTTTAGTGTTCCTCTTCTTCTAGTAGCTTTATTCCAGTCCACTGTGTCTTGTTGCTTCGATCCACTCCACTGCATTTCAGAGAAATACGACTTGTAGCTTCAATCTACTCTGCTGCAACCTCAAAGGGGACAAGATTCATGATTTTAGTCTGCTCCACTGTAACTTCAGGGAGACAAGACTTGTCATGATAGATTTAATCCAACCTACTGTAACTTTAGAGGTCTAGGATTCATCGTTTTAATCCACTCCACTGCGACTTCAGGGAGATAGGATTAATAGCCTCAATGTGGTCCACTGCAACTTCAGGGAGATAAGATTTGTTATGGTAGATTTAATCTGACCTACTGCAACTTCAAAGGTATAGGATTCATCATTTTAATCAGCTCTACGGCCACTTTAGAGAGATAGGATTAGTTATCTTCAGTCTGCTCCATTGTAACTTCAGGGAGATAAGACTTGTAATTTCAATATGCTCCACTACAACTTTAGGGAGATAAGATTGGTTTATTTTTTAACCTGCTCCACTGTAACTTCAGGGAGATAAGACTTGTAATTTCAATATGCTCCACTACAACTTCAGGGAGATAAGATTGGTTTGTTTTTTAACCTACTCCATTGAAATTTCAGGGAGATAAGGTTTGATATGATCTTCTCTACTGCAACTTCAGAGAGATAAGATCTATAATTTATAGCTTCAATCTGTTCCACTGCAACTTTAGGGAGATAAGACTTGTATATTCAATCTGCCTCGCTGCAACTTCAGGAGGATAAGATTAGTCGCTTCAATCTACTCTACTGCAACTTTAGGGAGATGAGATTCACCATGATAACTTCAATCCATCCCACTGTAACTTTAGGGTTATAGAATGTGTGGTTTCACTGATCTATCCTTTGAGGATCATGACCTATAGAATCTATTTCATGGACCTATTTATGCCTAGTGATTAGGATGTCATGATCAGAATGAATCAAATGCACCTCACTAGATGTGTATGAATGATATTTGCATGAATGCAGAATGTCATTTTTTGAGAATAATCCCTTTTTAATGCTTAGGTTTTCATTGCCCATTGTTCATCAAGGTTCTATCATTGACGTGTTACCATGCCTTCTTATTCAGTTGGTATTTTTGACAGAAAATTCAAAGAAATAGTCACAATTTAGACTATTCTTTCTCAAATGTTCCCAACCTTTAAGTTTGGTTAGTTCTGAATAATGGCCTTATTTTTGGACCCTTATACTATTTAGGAAATATTTTAGAGTAATATGCAGAACTCCTTTTGCTTAATTATTATTAGTCCATTAATCGTTATTTCAATGAAAAATGATTGAAAAAGATTATCACAATGGACAAGATGAAATTTTGTTGAGAGGAAACCCCAAAATGAATAAATTAATTAAGATAGCAAATTTTTCTAGAATACAAAATGAGGAAATTAATCAAGATGGCTTATTTTGTCAAAATACAAAAATGAATAAAATGGAAACAGGTGCCCCAGATATTGTAGCATGAGCTTCTCTGTTCAAACTTTTTGAGGACCCTTTTGAACTTGATATGTGTTTACAAGTCCTAGAAGACTTTGTTGATGTCCCAAGATGTAGCATCCTTCTTTTTTTGCTAATTCAAGCATAGTAAGACTACCGCATGCCCCCACTTTAGATCAAAATTTGAATTTCCCTTTTCTCGGGTTTTCAATTCAAAACTCATTTGGCCTCAAAGCACCCTTTGCGGGTTTTCACCTTGGCCTCTCCCTTTTTTTAGGTGAAGTACTTCTTCACTAGATCTGAATTCACACGATTAGGCAGGTTTTTGTCATCCATCTCGGTCAATATCAATGCTCCTCCAGAAAAGGCCTTCTTTACCACATAAGGTCCTTCCCAATTTGGCATCCACTTTCCTCTAAAGTCTTTTTGTATGGGAAGGATCTTCTTCAGTACCAAGTCCCCCATATGGAATTCTCTAAGAAAAACCTTTCTATTGTAAGCTCACATCATTCACTTCTGGTACATTTGACCATGATAGATAGCTCTTAGCCTCTTTTCTTCAATCAAATTCAGTTGATCATATCGGGATTGGATCCATTCTGCTTCATCTAATTTTAATTTTAATAAAACTCAGAGGGAAGGAATCTCAACCTCAATGGGCAAAACTACCTCTATTCTATAAACAAATGAGAAAGGCATTGCCCCAGTAGAGGTTCTGATAGACGTTCGATAAGCATAAAGGGCAAATGGTAATTTCTCATGCCAATCCTTATAAGTCTCAGTAACTTTCCCCATGATCTTCTTGGTGTTCTTATTGGCTGCCTTCACTGCGCCATTCAATTTTAGGTGATATGGCGATGTGTTGTGGTGCTTGATCTTGAATTGGCTACATACCTCCGCTATCGTGCTGTTGTTCAAATTCAACGCGTTGTCAGATATAATCCTTTCTAGCACCCATACCAATATATGATCTCATTTTTAAGGAATTTACTGACTGTCGACTTTGTGACGTTGGCGTAAGAAGTAGCCTCTACCCACTTAGTGAAGTAGTCAATAACTACAAAGATAAACCGATGCCCATTTGAAGCTTTTGGCGAGATCAGCCCAATGACGTCCATGCCCCACATAGAGAACGGCCATGGAGAAGTCATGATATGGATAGGTGAAGGAGGCACGTGAATTTTGTTTCAAAAAATTTGGTACTTATGGCATTTTTTGGCATACTTGATGCAGTCTCCTTCCATAGTGGACCAATAATATCTGAATCTAATGATTTGTCTGGCCATCATGGAGTCATTAGCATGCGTTCCACAAACACCATCATGGACCTCCTGCAAGATTTGCTTGGCCTCAACAACGTCTACCATCTTAGCAGCACCTGATCCTTTCCTCTTTTATATAAGATCTCTCCATCTAAAACATAGTAATTGGCCGGCCTTCTAAATGTCCTCTTATCACTCTCAATCGCTTGGTCGGGATACTCGCGATTCTTTGCATACCGCATTATATTGTGATACCAGGGGTGATCGTTTTTTTCTTCTTCGTCAATGTTGTAACAATGGGCTGGAGCCTTGTAAATGCTCATTTGGATAGGCTTCATATCCTCTTGTTTATTTACTTTGATCATAGAAGCCAATGTACCCAATGCATTGGCCATCTGGTTTTCATCTCGCGGGAGATAATAGAAGGTGATGTCATTAAACTCCTCAATTAATTCAAGAACCAGCTTTCAATAATTGATCGACTTGGGGTCTCTTGTCTCCCATTCACCTTTGAGCTGATAAATTACTAATGCAGAATCTCCATATACCTCTAGCACCTTGATTTTGCATTCAATGGCCGCACGGATACCCATGATGAATGCTTTGTACTCTACCATATTATTTGTGCAATCAAAATCCAATTTACTAGTGAATGGATAATGATCGCCGTCTGAAGATACCAGGACTACCCCGATTCATTTCCTATAGCATTTGAGGCTCCATCAAAATTTAGTTTCCAAGGGTGGCCTTCTCGAGAGTCTTTTTCTGCAATTGCAACATACATCAGATCCTTATTCGGGAAGTCAAAGTTCAATGGCTCGTAATCTTCCAGAGCTCTACTGGCCAGAAAGTCTGCTATTGCACTCCATTTCACCGCTTTCTGGTTCAAATAGACTATATCAAATTTAGAAAGTAGAATTTGCCATCGGACCATTCTTCCATTCAAAGCAGTCGACTCCATCATGTATTTCAAAGGGTCCAATTTTGAGATCAACAAAGTTGTATGGTACAACATGTACTGTCTTAATCTTTGAGTTGTCCAGATCAAGGCGCAACACAACTTCTTAATTGATGAATACCTTGTGTCACATTTAGTGAACTTCTTGCTGAGATAGTAGATTGCTCTTTCTTTTCATCCTAATTCATCATGTTGGCCAAGCACGCATCCCATGGAATTTTCAAATACTGCTAAGTACAATATCAGTGGCTTGTCTGGGCAAGGTGGCATCAGTATTGGGGCATTGGACAGGTAATGTTTGACTTTTTTGAAAGTTTTCTGGCACCCCTCATCCCATATGCAAGGATTGTGCTTCTTAAGGAGACGAAATATGGGGTCGCACTTCTCAGTCAACTGTGAAATGAACCGAGCGATGTAATTGAGTCTTCCTAGAAAACCTCAAGCTTCCTTTTAAGTACGCTATGGAGGTAATTCTTGTATGGCCTTTAGCTTTCCTAGATCAATCTCAATCCCCCATTCACTGACCACGAGTCCCAGGAATTTTCCTGATCTAGCCCCAAAGGTGCATTTTGCTGGATTGAGCTTTAGCTGAAATTTTCTTAACCTTAGGAACAACTCCCTTAGGACTTTCACATGCTCATTCTCTATTCTAGACTTTACAATCATGTCATTGACATAAACCTCAATTTTTTTATGCATCATGCCATGGAACAGGGTTACCATGGCTCTCTGATACGTTGCTGCCACATTTTTTAGTCCAAATGGCATCACCTTATAATAAAATGTCCCCCACATTATTACGAAGGTGGTTTTCTCCTTGTGTTTCAGATGCATATTAATTTGGTTGTACCCAGAGAAACCATTCATAAAGGAGAACAGTGAATAACAAGTCGTGTTGTCTACTAAGGTGTCAATATGGGGTAATGGGAAAGTGTCCTTTAGACTGGCTTTATTCAAATCTTTGTAGTCCATGAACATTCTCACTTTCCCATATTTCTTAGGAAAGAGGACTATATTATCTACCCACTCTAAGTATTTGACAACCTGTAAGAATCTAGCATCGAATTATTTCTTAACCTCCTCTTTTATCGTCAGCAAAACATCCGGCCTCATCCTTCGGAGCTTCTACTGAACCGATTTACATTCTTCCCTTATGGGCAGTTGGTGTACCACGATACCAGTACTTAACCCGGGCATGTCTTGATAGGACCATGCGAAGACATCCTTGAATTCCTGAAGCAACTCAATGAGATCTCGCTTCGTTTTTGTGTCAATGCAAGCTCTAATTTTCACCTCTTTTCCTTCTCCTAAGCTCACGATTTCTACTGATTCTTTGTAAGGTAGGATCTACTTCTCTTCTTGTTTCACCATTCTTAACAAATCAAGAGGTAAGTTACAACTTCGATCATCTTCAAAATCCTGAGAATCCTCCATACTCATGTCTTGCTCAAAAGGGGACTCCGAGTTAGTAGCAGTGTCACTCACATCATTAATATCTGGAGACCTGTTATTGGGGTGAAGGAAGGTTCAAAGAAAAAAAATCTAAGAATAATTATATGCACAGTATGATTATGAATGGAATGGAAAAAATAAAAGAATATTTGCTCAAAATGAGACTAAAGATGTATTTTCATTGAAATAAAATTTTGGACATATGCCTTTTACAAAAGATTCTTATTGCTTCCAGGCTTAGGGCAACAAGTGTGTTTTGAGTATTACTCTGAGTTGGCTCTAAACGTTACAGGGATCTCTTCTACATTCCAGTTGTTCAGAACACTTTCAAGCTCATAAGGGTAGATGCCTAATAAATTTCCTTCTCCAACTTCTTCCTCGGATATGGCATTGATGCTCAAAGTATCCAACATCTCTTTTGCAGTTTCTTTCCTTGATGTCTTCCATTCAGGGTGAATAGTTCCCCCTAACATGAATATTCTGGATATGTAGGGGAAGGTTATGGGTTCCCATTTGGTCTCCTCCCTGCTCAAGCGTGCTCTTTTCCTTTCCTAATTCCTCTCCAACTCCTTCCTCTTTTGCTTCGCATCTGGCCTATATCCCAAGCCAAAGTGGTCTCGTTTGTCCATTAACCTGGGTACTTCCACCCTCCCTTGGAGGTATTTCTCGAGTCCTTTTCTAGGTAAGGTACTTTTTTAGCCATCATCTGTAGGCCCATCCTTATTGTTTTGGATATTCTGGATGTCGGGATCTTATTCCCTTCAACAATGAAGCTTGCGTTTACAAACTCCATGGATTGAAAGGAACATTCGATTGCTTCATCATCTGTTCATAAATATGGTGCATCACTGGTTATGGATGCAATGATGTCCTCCTCTGCGTTTACAGTCACCAGTCGACCCTTAGTTACCAATTTTAGCTTTTGGTGCAATGATGAAGGCACCGCCCCCGCTGAATGAATCCAAGGCCTTCCTAACAAGCAATTGTAAGAAGGCTTGATATCCATCACTAGGAAGTCCACATCGTATGTGTTTGGGCCAATCAAAAAGGGCATTTCAATCCTTCCCATCACCCTCCTTTCGGTACCATCAAATGCCTTTACTATATTCTGGCGTGTTTTCTTGTGCGAGCTATCCACAGGTAGCCTATTTAAGGTCGATAAGGGTAAGACATTTAGGGCTGATCCATTATCTATTAGTACCCATGGCAGCAAATACCCCTTGCAGTGGGTTGTGATGTGCAGAGCCTTGGTTGATCCCATGCCTCCCGGCGGTATTTCATCGTCGTTAAAAAAGATGAAATTATAGGCGCTTATGTTACCAACTAGACGGTCTAGCTTATTGACAGAGATATCATTAGTGACATAAGTTTCATTTAATACTTTCATCAATGAGCTACGATGTACCTCCAAGCTTAAGAGTAAAGCTAGCACTAAGATACGAGCCAGTTGTTTATGTAGCTATTCTACAACACTGTAATCGGTATGCTTTAAGAATTTCAAGAATTCCCTAGCTTTATTCTCGGTCATTGGCTCGCTGATCGGTGATTCGAGTCTGACTACCTTTTCATTCTTTTGCTCGACCACCAAGGCTTTTCCTTTTTTAGGTTCTGCTCTTGAACTTGCTGGATCATGGTGTTTCCCACTATGTGTGTAGAAGCCTACATTATTACTCTCTTTTGAACCATTTATTGGGTTCTCCTCTCCCGGGATTATCACGTTACAGTCATAGTTCCAAGGAACCCTTTTGATATCCTTGTAGGGAAAAGATATAGGTTTTTGGATTATGACTCCCGGTGCCATTTGTATTCCCGCTTCATTGTTTCTTGGTCGTGAAATAATCACCACCGGGTGATTGACCTTTTAGACCCTTTCTGTTGATCCCTCCTCTGAGGTATAAACCTCTCCCTCTTTTGATTCTTTGATCTCTTCATAAAATTTCATCTCTTTATTGTTCATCAGACTTTGCACCATGGTCCTAAACTCCGTGCATTCTTGGATATTATAGCCCTCCTCGGCATAGAACTCGCAATATGTTCTTGCCCCTTTAGGCCTTCCCTCTGAATCTTGTGTTATTAAACCTTTATCTACCATTCATTCCCAAACCCATTTCATTGGGATTTTACCTTTGACACGTCAGCTTTGATTCTTTTGGCCCCACTCTCGACTATCACATTTACCCTTTTATCGGAATGGTTGGGTAATGGTTTCCTGCTATGTTAGGTCCTGAGGGGTCATCGAGCTTTACAATACCCATCTTGATGAATCTTTCAACCAATTTCTTAAACGCAGTGCAGTTCTCAATCTAGTGCCCTGTTATCCCTGCATGGTATTCATGTTGGGCATTCGCATCATACCACTTAAGGAACGGGAGATGCATGGGTTTTAGATAGAAAGGGGCTACCACGTGTGCATCAAACAAATTTTGATACAACTCCATATAGGTTATCAGGATAGGTTTAAATTGGAGTCTTTTCGTGTTTGGCCTTACGTTGGATTCCTACCTTGGGGGGCCCTGATGACTAGTGGTTACTGTCCTTGGTGGGCCAACGATAATCAGTTTCGAATAACCCTCGTTGTATGTACTTACATTGTTCACCTCGCTTTCTTTCTTCCTTGAGGCTGGTCTTTTGGAGTTTTCCCTTGCGTCTATCTTGATACTTCTTATTGCATTTTCAATCATTTCACTAGACATTACTATATATGAGAAGTTCTTAGTGGCACCTCCTAACATGTGGTAGATAGATAGGGGTTTTAATGTGTTGATGAAAAGCATTGTGACTTCTTTTTCCAAAATGGACGGCTGAACTAACGTTGCCACCTCCCTCCACTGTTGGGCATACTGCCTGAAGCTCTCATTTTGTTTTTTCTCCATGTTCTGTAGTGAGATTCTATCAAGCGTCATGTCTGTCACATTACTATATTGCTTCATAAAAGCTTGCGCCAAGTCTTTCCATGAACTAACTTTAGCACGACTCAGCTGGTTGTACCACTTGGCTGCAGACCCAGTCAGACTGTTCTAGAAGCAGTAGATTAACAATTGATCATGATGGACATACCTTATCATCCTTTAACAGAACATAGTGATGTGAGCTTCGGGACAACTAGTCCCATTATACTTTTCAAATTCTTGCATTTTGAACTTAGGTGGGAATACTAAATCAGGGACCAAACTCAACTCTTTAGCATCAATGCCACAATGATAATCGGCATTCTCTATTGCTTTAAATTTCTCCTCTAACCATCTACACAGGTCCTCAAATTGTTTCAACAGGTCCGCTCTTGCCTTTTCCACTTCTACCATGTCATCGAGATCAGGGACGAAGAGGTTAGTTGGATTATCCCCCGGATTAGAACCCGAGCCTGTTGGAAAATTCATCAGTTCTGAGGCACCTACCTGATATTGGAGTTTAATGGTGATAGGTACTCTTTGTGGACACATATTTAGTTGGGCTTAGGTGTTCGTCAGAGTAAATCCTGGAGGATAAGCAAAGTCCTCGTGATCCTCCCCCTAATTGACTACAGAGATCTTTCTTTTATCATTCCCTCCAGCCAATAATTGTGCTAATTGGCTCATCAAATTTCTTTGGGATTCTAGCATCTGATCCCTCAAGTCTTCTTGAATTCTAGCCAATTGTTCTCGCATCTGGTCTTGCATCTCTTTCTGCAATCTTTCCAATCTTTGGTCCATTACTTTGGTTTTGGCGTGAGTACTGTAATGATGTTTGGTTGGTTGACTCTTGTTGGTTTCCAGATTAACTGAAATACTTTCGTTTTATTAGGGACTTTTTGTGAAACTTAATGCATATGATGCAATGTAATGCAAATGCATGAAATGAATGCAAAAGAGGTATTGACTATGATTCAATTTCATTAGAAAAACTTTACTAGAAAACAAATTTCTTTACATAAAACAGATTACATATACGGCTTTGCCCTTATACTCAAAGCCTTGAACTTCCTAAGAAGCCAAGCTAACTCTCGACCTCGGTCTGATTTTGACTCATATTTTTAGCTTAATACATCGACCTAAACTGCTAGGGTTTGCATTTAATCAGCTACTTCTCGTACTTGAGCCACAACTTCGCCCATGATGTAGTCTCTTTCTCTAATCTGGCCTTGAGAACGATGGAGCTACTCTTGCCACTATTCATTACCCCTCTCCAGAAGCTCTACTCGGAGTTCACAATTTTACAATGCGTCCTTGAGCTATCCTATCTTTCCCTTCAATTCCTCGATTTTACCTTAGCATGCTCTTAGCTCGATCGCGGAATTGCAACTAAGGTATTGGTGAAGCGACTTCTCTAACTCAGCTACCCAAGCTCTTAACTCGACCTTCTCATTTCGACATTCTAACAGACTCCTTTCCAAAGCATCTTCCTGAGCTCAAGTGTCTTGGAATTTCTTTTCCCACTGATTGGCTTTAGTATTTTCCTCTTTGATTTCCTGTCGCAATTACTCCAATGTTTTACCTAGACTAGCAATTCTTATCGACAGACGCAGCTTCTTATAGTATATTTTTAATACGTTCAAATCCTCTTTGGCCTTGTTCTTTCCTTTTCTTAATTTCTCGGCCTCTAACTTATGGATATCAACGTCTAATCCTAAACCTATCTTTTCCTCCTCTAGCTGCTCAATCTTCTTTCCCAGTTCTGAACTCATTTTTTCAAAGTCTTGCTTGATAATCTTTGAGTTAGATGGGATTACTTGTAGATGTTCTTCTAATGATCGAGTGGTTTCTTGATTTGGTACAGGAATATTTTCATTGACTCGTTGACTCTACCACCAACTATATTCGGTGGTCGTCATCAGACCTGCAGCCAAGCTTTTCATTTGGTGGGTTTGATTCCAGGCGTTAGACATTTCTCGAATCTTTTTCTTATAATTGTCACCCTTGTAGGAAAACTCACACTGGGCCAGCCCTTGCATTGCTAGTATGAACTGTCTCGATCTATACTGCCTCTACACTAGTAGAGGAGCATATCCAACAGCTCCACATATCCCAAGTACAGGAACCCATTTGAAATCTCCACATTGGTACAAAATTTCCTCGTGGATCATCCAAGGGGTTCCCCATTCGACGTCTTTATCTTGGAGATTCTGAAGTATCGCCATCCATTTTTCTTCTAAAATGTCATCTCGCCTTGGTGTGGCCACTAATTCTTTTAAAGGAGAGTAGTTCTCGAAGAATACTCATAAGAAACTTTTTCTATTTTCCAACAGTGGCTATGAAACCATGCTAATAAAAGTTGCGCACACCCGATGAACCTTCCCTCGCCTGCTCTTTGGCATGCACTTAAGAACCTGAAAGTTTCCGCCAGTATTGTCGGAATGGGTGTGACCCTTTTATCAAGCTGATCAAATAAATCAGAGACAACCTCATCTATGTGCCCTAAAGCCTTGGGGAAGATTACTAATCCATAAATACCTAAAGTGAAGACATCAACTCTTTTTTTCACATCAGGATGTACTAGTATTAAATCTCTCACGCTTTTCCAAGGGATGCACTTACTATCACATTTCTGTTGGATTCAAGCTGAAACCCACTGTTCGCTCAACCCCATGATGTTCATCAGCATTTTTAAGAACGTCAAGACACTGACAGCTCTAGAATATGCCTTGTCAATTTGAATCTTTGGGCACCGAAGCAAGGTCGTGTACTCTTCTACAGTAGGCATCAAATCCACTTTTCCAAAAGTAAAGCAACTATAAACAAGATTCCAAAACTGGGCAAGGGCTTGGAATAAGTTCTTGTCCATTTTGATACTGAGTAGATAAGGCAAATCACCGTAATTACAGTAAAATAGCTGTTTGATCTCATCATCCCATTGATCTCATATTTCTTTCATTTCTTGAAGATTATTCTGGATTACGCTGATGTGAGTGAAATCCCACAATTTTGACACGTATCCCTCTGTAAGACTATCACCTTTCTCTTGCTGCTTTGTCTCAGGCTATATTAAGATAGCCGCATTATCTTCTACTTTATCAAGAAACCCCTTTTCCATGATAAGCTCTGTATCTAGATACTGAACGTGAATCAACACTTCTTTTATGATGACAATACCATGCAATCACAATCAAAGCAAAACAAAGTAAGTCAGTATTAGACAAAAATAAATGAAAAATAATAAATAAAGCGCCTATTAGGGTAACCACTAGGGTTTGGCGTGGCTCTACCTAGGTAGGCTCTTAAGGCTCATTATATGCGGTTCGGTTCTAAAGTAAGGGTACCTAAACTGATAGATTCCTCGATCCTCACCCATTATAGGCTCATACAGACCGAGTTTAATTTAGAGGAATACATTTCCCTAAGGCCATGCGGAGATGAAAATCTCACGAAGACATAGGTACGGATATATCCTGGAAGCGATTCACTATCCCATGCGGAGGTGAAAACCTCACGAAGGCATAGTTTCTCACTCCCACTTAAAAGGATATAATCGAGTGGGAATGTGATGCAATGAGCAGAAACATATCAAAAATTCAAACTAGTAAAGTGATTATAAACCAAAATGATGAAGATCGTAACAAAAACGGATGAAATGCAACAAAATGTCCGTAAATTTAAACCAAGTTTTCAATTTTTGACGAAAAAGACAAAAATTATGTTTAAATAGGGTTCATGTACTTGGACTTATTGAGAAAATTAGAACCCCGTAAGTTAGGGTACGACCTTTCGAATCAAAATACGAATTTTTGCTTATTTTAAAGTCATGATTTATGCATCAAATAAAATTAATCTAACACAAAATGGTAGAAATAAAACATGGTAATAATGTGCGTAACAAAACAATAATGAATACAATGATGTAAGCATAAATAATACAAGCAACAACAACAAAAATAAGGTAAATAAATAAAAAAGGACAAATCAATTATATATAAAATAACAAGTAAATAAACAAATAGAACTAAAACGTTTTTTTTTTAATAATGGACACAAATAAATAAATAAATATCAAGTAAAACAATAATAATAATGACGAAAATAAATAAAATTATAAAAATAAAAAATACCTATGTATATATATAACAAAGTTTGAAATTAAAAAAATATAAAAATATATAAATAAGTGAATAATA
>CM025249.1:13894342-13916167 GCA_013677275.1 Gossypium schwendimanii | reverse complement strand
AAAATGAATTAGAGAGTGGATGAGATATAGAATTAAAGCTTATTGAGTCTATTTTCATATAAAAATAACGATGTAGACAAAGGAAATATGTATTCTGACATATTTGCATTTTAGTTAGACAAGGTCAAAGTGGTTTTTGGAATCCTTTGTTCTGAATTTGGAAAATCATTAAAAATTTTACAAAATTATTTATGAGTTGTAATTTATATTTGTAGATTCCTTATTGAGTCTATTTTCTGTAGAAACAAGTGAGAACACCATATGAAGTCTGTACAATGAGATAATTGAATTTTAGTGACGAGAGGTCAGGACAGTCGATYAGTGAAACAGGGGAGACTTTAACTAATAAACTGTAYTAATTGGMTRAACCAAAAATWCTAAAAWATTTATGGTAAAAAKATATWTGAGTCTAGTTTMAGGRAAAAWTTAYRGATCTAAATTTYKWSTTTYRTAGCTYGAGTTATAATTGATTTAGTGACTGCTGCGCAGGTGGATAGCCTTATTATGAACAGTGAAATAACTTTTAAAAGTAAAATTTTATGCCCCAAACTTTTAAGTTAAGTCAAGTAGCGCCTCATGCTCGACTCTGGCAGCGGTTTTGGGTAAGGGGTGTTACACAGAAGTCTAGTATATACAAGGTATAAATACTCTTTCCTTTGTGCACAATCTTTGTATCCAAACTGATGTAAGGAGGCAGGGGAGGGATGTTGCGTATGATGATAAAAAAAAGACATAGGATATTATGTTTTGCCTATAGCATGGCACTGTAGTGCAAACTGTGATTGGTGAAAACCCGGCCTTGTAGAGGAACACGTGTATGTTCGATATAAAGAGGAATACTAGGGGTACGGAGGTTATGACTGATAAATAGCTCTGATGAGCGGTAGCACAAAGAAGTAAGCATGTGGGAAAAATGGTGCATGTGTGTAAAATAAAGAGTGCACATTGCATGAAATGTAAACAATATGTCTGATAGCCATATAAGGGTAGTCCGCGGAAGTGGCGTACACGCACTGAAGTTGTGCATGTGTCCGTCATATGCGAGTCTCCAAAATAGATAATGTCTGCCAGTAGTCTAAGTCTGATCATGGGAGTATCTGGCAGTGGATATTTCGGATCAAAGAGAATTGTATCCGCTAGATATGGCGTTCTAGTTTATTAGTGTAAGTCTAATCTCTTAATGTCTAATAGTCCTTATTCTGATATTTATTTCCCGGGAACTCACTAAATTCTTATGAACTTACCCATTTCTTCTATTTTATTTCATGTCATAGGTTGGACGTGGTAGTAGTAGGGAAATAGCCAAATTAGCGACCCTTTGTGATCCTTCTCTTATCTTGTTGTGGCATGTATTTGTTGGGGGTGTTAGGATGATTGTTAGATGCCAACATTTGAAAGTCATTAACCTATATTTTGAGAAACGATATTTTGTTTTAATGAATGTTTATTTATAGCCTTGCTAGCTTATGGTTAAACATGGTTTATGTCAATAGCGGATTAAAATGAGTTTTTAAATTGCTATCCGAGTGATAACTCAACAGGAAAAATTTATTTAGAACTTGTGAAAATTTATAAAGCTTCTACTAAAAGCTATTTACTCGCATTCCATGTTTAAAGTGACCCAATACTATTCTAAATTTGGTTTAAATCCACCATATGTTTTCACAATATCGAGACACTGCTCTGGTAAGTGGGTAATCGCCAAATTGGAAAGTTGGTTTTTAAATGGTATAGTTATTTCAATGATTTTGACTTATACGCTCTATACCCAGATTTGACGATTAGATTTGATTTGGGGTGTCACAATATGAGATAAAAGAAATAAAATTTCATCTAATCTTCAGATCCAATCTAATTTATTCTTTTCTTTGCTCAACAATATTCATTGATATTTAAGATTGTACAAGGAAACTAAAATCAATCCAATATATATAAAAAAAATAAGTCTTAAGTTAAACGTATCATAGAATTGGTATGAATCTCTGATCGAAATCAAGCCATACAAAGAAAACACCTAACTCTAACAACTACAACAGCAAAAAAGAAAAATAACCAACATCACGAAAGCAAGCTACAACAATGATGCCAACCACCAGAGCGAAATCGTTAACTATTGCGTTGATCGCATTGACGATGACCATGATTTTTCCGACGAAATCTAATTAGCCTAATCATGCCAAATCTTATTAAATTAGATGTAGACAAAACGAGTCATTAAAGACTCGAGAGCGAGCAAGCGAGCTTATACTGGCTGGAGAAAATGAGCAATTTTAGAGCCGATACCTCAAGCGAAGAGGAGAGGGAGACCTGAAGGTGCATCAACTGCCACCCACGTAATACTGCCGGAAGAATGAAAAAAAAGGCCACAAATGTCGGAGAGGGTGGATGACGGAAAAAAAACGATGGATGGGGGTGGACGCCGGTGATAGGACCAAGGGAGGGGAGGGAAACGGGAAAGAAGAAAGAAAAAGGGGCACGGTGGCAGAAAAGAAGGATAAAAGGGGGAGAACGGGCGAGGAAGAAATCGAGATGGTTGGAGGGCCAGCAAGGGGTGAGTAGCAAGAAAATATGAAGAAAATGCTGAGGAGGGGTAAGAGGAGAAAACCAACGAAGGAGAAAGAAGGAGGAGGCTAACGACCAGCAGCTGATGCCTTTGCCGGAGAGGCAAGGGTTGGCAAGGGTTCAAATATTGTGGAGTATTTTTTACACAAGTACTACAATTATCAGTAACTCCTCTCAACTTTTAAAATAAAAGAATAAACATGTTTTAATTTTAATGCGTTTGAATTCATATATTTCTAATGAATCATAATATCAATATTTTTAATTAATCATAATATTAATATTAATCAAACAACAATTCAATCGGTAAAATATTATAGATTTTTAATTTTCACATATTATTGTGCTTTATTTTACCGAAATTGAATCCAAAATTTGGATACTCCTCCATGATTCATAGTATGTTGAAGTCAAACTGACTTTCAAAGTCAAGAATTGCTATACAAATTGGCCTGCAACTTGACAAAACAAGCAAGGTGACAACCTTATTTTTGTTTTCAAGTTGGCTAGGTTGACTAAGTATGAATATGGCATATGAATATGGCATGAGTTTTAAGCATTTATCCGTAATAAATGGAAGCTTGTTTAAAGTTCCTTAATGATAAGGATAAACCAATAATTTGGATAAGGATGGATTTGCTGGAATGCTTCACAAGCTTTTTACACCAGCCTTCTAAGTTGGTTTAGAAAACAATAAATACGACTACGTTTGTGTAATACAAAAAGAGAAGTAAAAAAGTGTGAGAGATAGAAAACTAGTACATAAGTTAAAAGAAAAACCTATGATATCGAACAATTCACACATATTTTTTCTACCACTTATGAAGGCAAAAAGTAATAGATGCCCAAAATTCTTGGGATTTCTCTCTGAAATACAGAAATTACTATAGTAGTTTAAAAAAAAATTAAGGAACTTGGTAGGGAGAGCTAAAATGCTTTTCTCTCGCCAGTTGCCAAATCCCAAGCCCCAATGGTTATCATGAGATTAATTAGTTAGGAAACTGTGTAAACACATTGCCAAACGTATTCAACAAGATCATCCATCTCGCCTTCGCTTATGTACCCATCGTCATTCCCGTAGCAGGGTTAAGCGCTTGGGCAGCACGCCAGCTGGGGACATGCGATCCCATGTAATACAAGGCACTCTTAAGTTCTTGCTTGCTAAGTCGACCATCTCCATTTCTGTCAAAGCTCTCAAGTATACGTTTCACCTGTGGTTTAGTCAAAGGCACCGGAAAACACTTTCTCGTGCACTTACTTTTCTTGCTACAATTACAGTAATTCATGCGGGGATTAAGCTTACAATAATCTGCTGAACGATGCATGTTTTTCAAGGTGAAAAGCTTGTTTTCTGGTATAGCAAAAGTTGAACTAGTAAATTGTTTATATTGAGAAGGTTGATTTGTGAAACATACATGATGATATAAGCATATCCCTTGAAAGGTCACGTTTTCTATATAAGATGCATGTATCTATATAACATGTCTTGGTTTTATGTATCTTGAAGGTTACGTTTGTAAAGCATACCTTTTTCACTGTCTTTTTACTTCTAAAAGCTTAACCATGCGTTTTGGAAGCATAATTTTTGTTGACTGACTTGTGTCGTACTATGTGGAGGTGAGAGAGTGAAAAATTTTCAAGTTAATTGAGTTAATGAATTTGATTTTATTATTTTAATTCAATTTGAATTTTTTTGAAATGAGTCGAGTGAAATAAAATTTAAATCGAGTCGAATTGATTCGAACTAAATTATTTGAGTTAAATTAAAAAAATTAAACATGTCAAATAAAAATATTATTACAATATAACTAGTTTTATGTTAGAGAACTTAAATTTGAAACTATATATATTTGAAAATTTATTTAAAGTAAAAGAAAAAAGATATTTCAGTATCATAAATTTAAATCATTAATTAAGTTCAAAGTAAAAACTTTTAAAAGAGACATGTTGTGATTATAAGAGAATAATCTTTTTATGTGATTAAAGTAAAATCGTTTTCGTTAACAACCATAACTCAAAGTACGTTAATAAATGCTTAATTATAAGAACAGCATATAAATTATGTAGTGAAATAGTTATAAGAGAATCATAGTAATTCCTTTCAAAAGAGGAAAGAATAATAATTGGATCAGTAATTCCTTTCAAACGAAGAAAGAATAATAATTGGATCGATATACGAATGACGTTTAACGAAATGGTTAGAACTTCATTCCAAGTCTTAGTCTTGGTCCAAGGCAAAAACTTACTTTAACTAACCATGGTAAGTAAATATATATTTTATTTGAGAAAAGATTCGTTTATATTATTATAAAAATTAAAGTAATTCGAAACTTCGTTTAACAGAATAAAGCAAAACCATGCCACAAACAATTCCTTGTTATTTAGTACGGTCATTAAACTTCGGTTAAAATTGAATTAATCGATAGAATTGATCTAATTCGGTTAATCGGTCAGTTAATTGATCTAGTTCGGTTGAAAGTCAGTTAAAGATTTTTTAGAATTTCGATTAACGATTAATTCGGTTTAAAATTGGGTAATTAACCAAAGTAACCTAACTTAATATATAATATTATATATTATATGTATTAGGCTATTACTAATTCGGTTAATTCGATCAAATAAATATTATTAGTTTATTTTTGTATGTTTTGTACTTGTTTTAACCAGAAAAAATAAAACATATAAATTTCGGTTAACCTATCGGATTAACCGAAATATCTCAGTTCGATTAATTTTTTTTTGAAAAAATTTTGGTTTGGGTAACGGTTAAAGGATTAAAAAGTTCGGTTAATACTAGTTCGGTTCGGTTAACCGATTGGTTAATCGTTTGAACACCCCTACTATTGATGTCTATTTTAACAAAGCAATCCACTATTGACGTTATTTTCATGTGAACACATGAGAAATCCAAACATTTGAATCAAGAGTATTAGCTACCAGCACGAAAATGTTGAACAAGGGATAGCAATACTCGAACTGTCCGGTGAATTTCAACTGGCACGAAAATGGTGAACAAGGGATAGCAATATTCGAACTGTCCAGTGAATTTCAAATTAATCCATTTTCAATGAAGTGGATTTTTTTTTAAAGAGTGTATGCGATATAGAATGGAGTGCAATTTTGTTTTAAGATATGGAGTTGTTGTAGTAATTGTTGTTGAAATAGCACAATTCCATGTCTATAAAATACAAGGTTGTAGAATGCTTGTACTACTATAAATAGAGGTGATCTCTCCACCTTTAAATCATCCCAAAAGTTTTCATTTTCTCTAAAATTTCTCTTTTCCTATTTGTAATTTTCACTTGTATCTTTTGCAGGGAAATATATTTGGTAGTGTCTGAGGATGTAGGCGTAATTTGCCAAACCTCGTTAAAATTTTGGGGTTCTTTATTTTTTTAAAATATTTTGTAGGGTACATTTGTAGTGATATATTGTGCTATTAAATTAAATTGGAGGGAGATTCTGTCTAGGAGGTTGGGTTTTAAGCAAGATAGTTTGTGACCCCTCCAATCTTTCTTGGAAATTGAACCTAGTGTGATTTTTTATTACAATAAATTACTCTCTTTTACCCTATTCGCACAAAAAGTGGTATAAGAGTCGAAGGTTATTGAAGTATGCTCTTTGGTTGTGGTTTAAACTGATCTTCCACATTAAAAAAATATTTCCTTGGGCATATTAAAAAATTATGCTGAAATGGTAGACAATCCAAGAGCTCCAACATTATCCATCTGGGTGAGACCTGCAGTTGCAATACGAGATTGGCAATGGAGATTTTCGATGGCACAAGCCATGTCGATATGTGGTAAAGTGAGTTTCTAGATGTTCTCTTTCAGCAAAGTTTAGTTATTGCAATTGATGAGAAAATCTAAATGATGTGGAGGAAAAAGATTTGAAGACTATCAATCATTTGGCATGTGGTACAATTTGATCGTGCATTTTTCGAGAGCTGATGTATGCTTTCTCAAAGGAAACTTCTACAAATAGATTGTGGTTAGCACTAGAAGAAATTTTTTTAAAGAAAAACAATCAGAATAAGCTCTATATGAAGAAAAGGTTGTTTGGCTTCTCTTAAGCTTCGAGTGCCACTATGAATGATAATGTCACCAGTTTTAATCAATTAGTCAAAAATCTAGAGAATATGGATGAGATCTCCAAATATGAAGATTTGGCTTTGATGTTGTTGGGGTCACTTCTTAAGGAATTTGAATTCCTTGAAACAACGCTACTTCATAGGAAGGTTGATACATGTCTTAGTCAAGTGTCTGTTGCTTTATAGAGTTATGAATTGAGAAAGAAGAAAAAGCAGAGAAATTCAAACAGAGATGCAAAAGCTTTGATAGTCCAGGGTTGTTCACACACCCAAAGTAAAGATCAGAAGCAAAGATCCAAGTCATAGGGGAAACCAAGTAAAAATGAGTGTGCTTTCTATCGAGAAAAAGGACACTAGAAGAAAAATTGCCCAAATTTGAAAAATAAGGGTAAATCTAAAAACGGGAAAGCTTTAGCAAAAAATAATGTAATTGAGTGTGAGGATGAAGATTCAGATTGCTCACTTGCTACATCAATAACTGACCATATGGATGTATGAATGTTGGATTTAGTATGTAGCTATCATGTTGTCAACCTCCGGATGTGCTAACGTCTAAAGTGTCAATACTACCATAAGATAAAGAACTATGAGGCAGTCTCCGTAAGTATACGAGTCGAGTTGTAATATAATTTTTATAACAGAGTAGGTGAGTACTCCAAGGACCATAACCAATGGAGGAAATTGCTAGGTCAATTCTAATCTAAACACTAAAAGATCTAATGAGTACTTTAAATCAGTTATAGTACGAGAACATAAAAGGGTTTTGTAGGGTTTTTATAATTGTCGAAACCATTTTTTTGATAAAAGGGTCGTCGACTTTAATTTTGAAAATTAAAACAAATACGGGAGTCACCACCAATCCTTTTTGATGAGGTATTATCGGGTCATCTCGAAAAAGTAGTTATTTTAATAAATTATTTGATTTATTAAAACAACAATTTTGGTCCACGAAATTCAGGAAGACGAGTTCGGGAGTTAGTTACGTACGAGGAAGGATTAACACCCTCGTAACGCCCAAAATTGGTACATAGCTGACTAATTAATGTCTTTGTGTCGAAAATTGAGAACTTTGAAAAGACTGAAAATACGATCCTTTGTTAAAATATCGCTTAATTGAAAAAATTTAGAAATGGGCTTATTTCACGTTAATCGAGAAAAAGAATTATATCCCGTAAGTTAGGACACAATATCTTAAATCCCCAAAATGAGAATAAACACCAAAAGTTTTATTGTTTTCAAAGATATTTGATTATCTCGATTTTAGAAAAATAATCATTTTCGTAAGTTAGAACACGATATTTTTTTAATTCCCGAGATTATAAAAAAATTTGCTTTAAAACTTTCGTTTATTTAGATTTGTCAAGAAAACTAAAACCCTATAAGTTAGGGTACGACCTTTCAAATCTCAAAATACGAAGTTTTACTTATTTTAAAATCATAATTTATTTATCGAATAAAATTAATGTGACACGAATTGGTAGAAATAAAGCACGGTGTTAATATGCATAACGGAATAATAATGAATGCGTTTATATGAATGACAGTATAAAAAATAAAATAAAGTAAACGAGCTAAAAATAATAAACAAAACAAATAATAAGAATAACAAACTAAAAATTTAAAGTTAAAGACTTAATGTTATAAAAGTAAATAAATAAATATTGTATGGAACAATCTAAGAATAACATTAATTAATAATAGTAGTAATAATAATAATAATCTAAGGTATGAAGTTGCCGGAAAAGGGTAAAACCTCCAATCCTGTCCTTTCGACCCTCCTAAATCCAAATTTGGGTTCAAAATTCCAGAAATATTAACAAAAATGCCCCAAAAGCTCAAGAAACCTTTCGGCATTGAAAACCCAGATATGGGTGAGTTTATTATCCATTTTCCCTTTTATTTTACTTTCGTATGTGTAAATATGAGAAAAATAAAATAAAAGTAGACTAAAAAATGAAAAAAAATGACAGTAGATGTAAACCATTCGGGATTTTTCTATTGATTTTTGTTCTCTGAGTATTCGATTATTCGTGTAGCCATTACATTGTTATTTTCGTGGTTTTATAGCCACGATTACACTGTTGATTTATGTTACTGTTTGCTATTTCTCTTGATGTCTTTGCTTTTGTTTCTGTCTTCTTTGCAGGCAAGGTCAACGAACATTGAAGGGATAACCCTTGCCATTTTAGTGCAAGAGGCGTGCCAGAAGGGCAGGCCTCGGGCTTTGTCACGAGCGGTGCGTCCAAGGGAGGGGTGCGGCGCACATGGGGCTAATTAGGGTTTTCTGTTTCTTTTTCTGGTATTTGGTTTAGGTTTGGATTTAGGCCTGTTGGGCCATTATCATTTTGGGCTTGTAATGGACCATTTATTTTTTTATATTTGGATTGGTTTTTGTTTTGGCACTATGCCCGTGAAAATTAGGCTATTACAGCTGCCCCTTTTTGCTCATTATCGTGTAATGGGAATGAAGCAAGGACTTTAAAAGGGTTAATTTTGCCCGGTCTCGTCGAGTCTTGACTTCTTTTGGTGCTCCTCTTTTCAAGTTGCTTCGTTCCAGTCCATTGTGTCTTGTTACTACGATCTACCCAGTGCAGCTTCAGAGAGACACGACTTGTAGCTTCAATCTGCTCCACTGGAACTTTGAGAAGATAAGATTGGTGTCTTTAACCTGTTGCAACTTTAAGGAGATAAGGTTTGGATATGATCTGCTCTACTGCAACTTCAGAGAGATAAGATCTGTAATTTATAGCTTTAATCTGTTCCACTGCAACTTTACGGAAATACGATTCGCTATCTCCAGTTTGCTCTGTTGCAACTTCAGAGAGATAAGACTTGTATCTTTAACCTGCCCCACTGCAACTTTAGAGCGATAAGGTTTGTTACTTCGACCTGCTCTATTGCAACTTCAGAGAGATAAGGTTTGTGGCCTTAATTTGCTCCATTGCAACTTCAGGGAGATAAGATTTGGAACCATCCTTCAATCTGTTCCACTGCAACTTCAGGGAGATAAGATTGATTTATTTTTAACCTGTTCCACTACATCTTCAGGGAGGTAATGTTTGATATAATCTGCTCTACTGCAACTTCAGAGAGATGAGATCTGTAATCTATAGCTTCAATTTGTTCCACTGCAACTTTAGGGAAATAAAATTCGTTATCTTCAGTCTGCTCCACTGTAAGTTTAGGGAGATAAGATTTGCCATGATGACTTCAATCCATCCCACTGCAACTTCAGGGGTATAGAATGTGTGGTTTCACTAATCTATTCTTTGGGGAACATGACCTGTAGAATCTATTTCATGGACCTATTTATGCCTAGTGATTAGGATGTCATGATCAGAATGAATCAAATGCTCCTCACTAGATGTGTATGAATGATATTTGTATGAATGTAGAATGTCATTTTTCGAGAATGATCCCTCTTTAATGCTTAGGTTGTCATTGCTCATTATTCATCAAGGTTCTATCATTGATGTGTTACCATGCCTTCTTGTTCAGCTGGTATCTTTGACAGAAAATTCAAAGAAATAGTCACAATTTAGACTATTCTTTCTCAAATGTTCCCAACCTTTAAGTTTGGTTAGTTCTAAATAGTGGCCTCGTTTTCGAACCCTTGTACTATTTAAAAAATTTTTTAGAGTAATATGCATAACTCTTTTTGCTTGAACATTATTAGTCCATCAATCATTGTTTCAATGAAGAATGCTTAAGAAGATTATCACAATGGACAAGATGAGATTTTGTTGAGAGCAAAGCTCAAAATGAATAAATTAATCAAGATAGAAAATTTTGCTAGAATACAAAATGAGAATAAATTAATCAAGATGGCATATTTTGCCAAAATTCAAAAATGAATAAAACGGAGATAGGTGCCCCAAATATCATAATATGAGCTTCTTTGCCCAAACTTCTTGAGGACCCTTTTGAACTTGTTATGTGTTTAGAAGTCCTAGAAGATTTTGTTGATAACCTGAGATGCAGCATCCTTCTTTCTTGTTAATTCAGGCATAGTAAGACTACCGTATGCCCCTACCTTCGATCAAAATTTGAATTGCCATTTTCCCGGGTTTTCACTTCAAAACTCTTTTGGTCTCAAAACACCTTTTGTGGGTTTTCGCATTGGCCTCTCCTACTATGGTCGCCATTTTTTTTCAGGTGAAGTATTTCTTGATCGAATCTAAATTTACAGGATTAGGTAGGCTTTCGCCATCCATCTCGGTCAATATCAATGCTCCTCCAGAAAAGGCCTTCTTTACCTTATAAGGTCCTTCCTAATTTGGCATCCACTTTCCTCTAAAGTCTTTTTGTATGGGAAGGATCTTCTTTAGTACTAAGTCCCCCACGTGGAATTCCCTGGGACGAACCTTTTTGTTATAAGCTCGTATCATTCACTTCTGGTACATTTGACCATGATGGATAGCTCTTAGCCTTTTTTCTTTGATCAAATTTAATTGGTCATATCGGGATTGGATCCATTCCGCTTCATCTAGCTTTAGTTCTGATAAAACTCAGAGGAAAGGAATCTCAACTTCAATGGACAAAACTACCTCCATTTAAACCAATTAGAAAGGCATTGCTCCGGTAGAGGTTCTGACAGATGTTCCTTAAGCATAAGGGCAAATAGTAATTTCTCATGTCAATCTTTATAAGTCTCAGTCAGTTTCCCCACAATCTTCTTGATGTTCTTATTGGTTGCCTTCACCGCGCCATTCATTTTTGGGCGATATGGCGATGAGTTGTGGTGCTTGATATTGAATTGGCTATATACCTCCGCTATTGTGCTATTGTTCAAATTTAACGCGTTGTCAGATATAATCTTTTTGGGCATCCCATACTAACATATAATCTCCTCTTTTAAGAATTTGCTGACCACTGACTTTGTGACGTTGGCGTAAGAAGTAGCCTCTACCCACTTAGTGAAGTAGTCAATAACTACGAAGATAAATTGATACCCATTTGAAACTTTTGGTAAGATCAGCCCGATGACATCCATACCCCACATAGAAAAAGGATATGGAGAAGTCATTACATGGAGAGGTGAAGGAGGAACGTTAATATTGTCTCCGTAAATTTGGCACTTACGGCCTTTCTTGGCATACTTGATGCAGTCTCCTTTCATGGTGGACCAATAATATCCGAATCTCATTATTTGCCTGGCCATTGTGAAGCCATTAGCATGCATTCCACAAACACTCTCATGGACCTCTTCCAAGATTTGTTTGGCCTCTACAGCGTCTACACATCTTAGCAGCACCTAATCCCTTCCTCTTTTATATAAAATCTCTCCATCTAAGACATAATCCCTGGCCAGCCTTCTCAATGTCCTCTTATCATTCTCAGTCGCTTGGTCAGGGTACTCGCGATTCTTTGCATACCGTATTATATCATGGTACCAGGGGTGATCGTCTTTTTCTTCTTTTTCGTCAATGTTGTAACAATGGGCTGGAGCCTCGTAAATGCTCATTTGGATAGGCTTTACATCCTCTTGTTTATTTACTTTGATCATAGAAGCCAATGTAGCCAATACGTCAGCCATTTGGTTTTCATCTAGCGGGAGATAACAGAAAGTGATGTCATCAAACTTCTCAATT
The DNA here is from genome assembly GCA_013677275.1 of Gossypium schwendimanii. Lineage (NCBI taxonomy): Eukaryota > Viridiplantae > Streptophyta > Magnoliopsida > Malvales > Malvaceae > Gossypium > Gossypium schwendimanii. The sequence goes on along the minus strand of CM025249.1, from coordinate 13,903,924 downwards.
AATTCAAGAACCAGTTTTTGATAATTGATCAACTTGGGATCTCTTATCTCCATTCACCTTTGAGCTGATAAATTACTAATGCAGAATCCTCATATACCTCTAGCACATTGATTTTGCATTCAATAGCTACAAAGATACCCATGATGCACGCTTTGTACTCTGCCATATTATTTGTACAATCAAAATCCAATTTACTAGTGAATGGATAATGATCACCGTCTAGAGATACCAGGACTGCCTTAATTCTATTTTCCACAACATTTGAGGCTCCGTCAAAATTTAGTTTCCAAGGGTGACCTTCTCGAAAGTCTTTTTTTGCGGTTGCAACATTCATCAGATCCTCATTCAGGAAGTTAAAGTTCAGTGGCCCGTAATCTTCCAGAGCTCTACTAGCCAGAAAGTCTGCTATTGCACTCTCTTTCACCGCTTTCTGGTTCAAATAGACTATATCAAATTTAGAAAGTAGAATTTGCCATTGGGCCATTCTTCCATTCAAAGCTGTCGACTCCATTATGTATTTCAAAAGGTCCAGTTTTGAGATCAACCAAGTTGTATGGTACAGCATGTACTATCTCAATCTCCAAGTTGTCCAGATCAAGGTGCAAGACAACTTCTCAATTGGCGAATATCTCATCTCACATTCAGTGAACTTCTTGTTGAGATAGTAGATCGCTCTTTCTTTTCGTCCCGATTCATCATGTTAGCCGAGCACGTATTCCATGGAATTTTTTAATACTGCCAAGTACAGTATCAGTGGCTTGTCTGGGATAAGTGGCGTCAGTACTAGGGTATTGGACAAGTAATGTTTTACTTTTTCAAAAGTTTTCTGGCACTCCTCATCCCATATACCTAGATTGTGCTTCTTAAGAAGATGAAATATGGGGTCACACTTCTCAGTCAACTATGAAATGAACCAAGCGATGTAATTGAGTCTTCCTAGAAAACTTCGAACTTCTTTTTAAGTACGCAATAGAGGTAATTCTTGTATGGCCTTTACTTTGCCTGGATCGATCTCAATCCCCTTTTCACTGACTATGAATCCCAGTAATTTTCCTAATCTAGCCCCAAAGGTGCATTTTGCTGGATTGAGCTTTATCTGGAATTTTCTTAACATCAGGAACAACTTCCTCAGGACTTGCATATGCTTCTTCTTCGCTCTGGACTTTGCAATCATGTCGTCGACATAAACCTTAATTTTTTTATGCATCATGTCGTGGAACAGGGTTACCATGGCTCTCTGATACGTTGCTCCCGTATATTTTTAGTCCAAATGGCACACCTTATAACAAAATGTCCCCCATATTGTTACGAAGGTTGTTTTCTCCATGTCTTTAGGATGCATCTTAATTTGGTTGTACCCAGAGAAACCATCCATAAGGGAGAATAGTAAATAACCAGCCGTGTTGTCTACTAAGGTGTCGGTATGGGGTAATGGGAAATTGTCCTTTGGACTGGATTTAATCAAATCTCTGTAGTCCACGCACATTCTCACCTTCCCATCTTTCTTAGGAACGAGGACTATATTAGCTACACACTCTGAGTATTTGACCACCTGAAGAATCCAACATCGAATTGTTTCTTAACCACCTCTTTTATTTTCAGCAAAACATCAGGCCTCATCCTTCAGAGCTTCTGCTGAACCGGTTTACATTCTTTCCTTATGGGCAATCCATGTACCACGGTATCAATACTTAACCCGGGCATGTCTTGATAGGACCATGCGAAGACATCCTTGAATTCCTAGACCAACTCAATGAGATTTCGCTTTGTCTCTGCATTAACGCAAGCTCCAATGTTCACCTCTTTTCCTTCTCCTAAGCTAACGATTTCCACTGATTCCTTGTAAGGCAGGATCTGCTTCTCTTCTTGTTCTACCATTCTTAACAAATCAAGAGGTAAGTTACAACTTCGATCATCTTCAAAGTCTTGAGAATCCTCCATACTCATGTTTTGCTCAAAAGGGCACTCTGAGTTAATAGCAGTGTCGCTCACATCATTAATATCTAGAAGCCTATTATTGGAGTGAAGGAAGGTTCAATGAAAAAAATCTAAGAATAATTATATGCACAGTATGATTTTGAATGGAATGAAAAGAATAAAAGAATATTTGCTCAAAATGAGACAGAACGATGTATTTTCATTAAAATAAAATTTTTGACATATGCCTTTTACAAAAGATTCTTATTGCTCCTAGGCATAGGGTAACAAGTGTGTTCTGAGTATTACTCTAAGTTGGCTCTAAAAGTTACAGGGATCTCTTCTACATTCCAGTTGTTCAGAACATTTTCAGGCTCATAAGGGCAGATGCCTGATAAATTTCCTTCTCCAAGTTCTTCCTCGGATGTGGCGTTGATGCTCAGACTATCCAACATCTCTTTTGTAGTTTCTTTCCTTAATGTCTTCCATTCAGGGTGAATAGTTCTTCCTGACACGACTATTCTAGATATGTGGGGGAAGGTTATGGATTCCTATTTGGTTTCCTCCCCGTTCAAATGTACTCTTCCCTTTCCTGCTTCTTCTCCAACTCCTTCCTCTTTTGCTTCGCATTTGGCCTATATCCCAAGCCAAAGCGGTCTCGTTTGTCCATTAACCTGGGTACTTCTAACCTCTCTTGGAGGTATTTCCCGAGTTCTTTTCTAGGTAAGACTCCTTTCCTAGCCGTCATCTGTGAGCCCATCCTTATTGTTTTGGATATTCTGAGCATCGAGATCTTATTCCGTTCAACAATGAAGGTTACGTTTACAAACTCCAAAGATCGAAAGAAATATTTGATTGTTTCATCATCTGTCCCTAAATATAGTGTGTCAGTGGTTACGGATGCGATGATGTCCTCCTCTACATTTATCATCACCAGTCGACCCTCAGTTACCAATTTTAGCTTTTGGTGCAATGATGAAGGCACCTCTCCCGCTGAATGAATCCAAGGCCTTCCCAACAAGCAATTGTAAGAAGGCTTGATATCCATCACCAGGAAGTCCACCTCGTATGTGTTCGGGCCAATCAAAAGGGGTATTTCAATCCTTCCCATCACCCTCCTTTCAGTACCATCGAATGACCTTACTATATTCTGGCATGTTTTCATGTGCGAGCTATCCATGGGAAGCCTATTCAGGGTGGATAAAGGTAAGATGTTTAGGTCTGATCCATTATCAATTAGTACCCCTAGCAGCGTATACCCCTTGCAGCTCGTTATGATGTGTAGAGCCTTGGTCGATCCCATGCCTTCCGATGGTATTTCATCGTCATTAAAAAAGATGAAATTATCGGTGCTTATGTTACCAACCAGACGGTCTAGCTTACTAACAAAGATATCATTAGTGACATAAGTTTCATTTAATACTTTCATCAATGCGCTACGATGTATCTCCGAGCTTAAGAGTAAAGCTAGCACTAAGATATGAGCCGATTGCTCATGTAGCTGTTCTACAACACTGTACTCGCTATGCTTTAAGAATTTTAGGAATTCCCTAGCTTCATTCTCGGTCGTTGGCTCGTTGATTGGTGATTCGAGTCTGATTGCCTTTTTATTCTTTTGCTCAATCGCCTAGGCTTTTCCTTTTACAGGTTCCACTCTTGAACTTGCTAGATCGTAGCGTTTCAAGCTACATGTGTAGAAGCCTACATCATTGCTCTCTTCTAAAGCATTTACCGGGTTCTCCTCTCTCGGGATTGTCATGTTACAGTCATAGTTCCAAAGAACCCTTTTGCTATCCTTGTAGGGAAAAGATACAGGTTTTTGGATTATGACTCTCGGTGTTATTTGTATTCCTGCTTCATTGTTTCTTGGTCGTGAAATAATCACCACTGGGTGATTTACCTTTTGGACCCTTTCTATTGATCCCTCTTCTGAGGTATAAACCTCTCTCTATTCTAATCCTTTGATCTCTTTATAAAATTCCATCTCTTTATTGTTCATCAAACTTTGCACTATGGTCCTAAACTCCGTGCATTCTTGGATATTATGGGCCTCCTCAGCATGGAACTCGCAATATGTTCTTGACCCTTTGGGCCTTCCCTCTGAATCTTGTGTTATTAATCTTCCATCTACTATTCGTTCCTGAACCCATTTCATTGGGGTTTTTACCTCCAACACGTTAGCTTTGATTCTCTTACCTCCACTCTCGACTATCATGTTTACTTCTTTATCAGAATGGTTGGGTAATAAGTTTCCTGCTACGTTAGGTCCTGAGGGGTCATCGAGCTTTACGATACCCATCTTAATGAATCTTTCAACCAATTTCTTAAACGAAGTGCAGTTCTCAATCGAGTGCCCCGTTATCTCTGCATGGTATTTGTATTGGGCATTTGTGTATACCACTTAGGGAACGGGGGTTGCATGGGTTTTAGATAGAAAGGTGATACCACATATGCATCAAATAGATTTTGATACAGCTCCCTATAAGTTATCGGGATAGGTGTAAATAGGAGTCTTTTTGTGTTCGGGCTTACGTTGGATTCCTGCCTTGGGGGCCCTGATGACTAGCGGTTACTTCCTTGGTGGGCTAACGGTAATCGGTTTCGAATAACCCTTGTTGTATGTGCTTACATTGTTCACCTCACTTTCTTTTTTCCTTGAGGTTGGTCTTTTAGAGTTTTCCCCTGCGTCTATCTTACCACTTTTTATTGCATTTTCAATCATTTCACCAGACATTACTATATCCGAGAAGCTCTTAATGGCACCTCCTAACATGTGGTTGATAAACGGGGCTTTCAATGTGTTAATGAAAAGCATTGTAACTTCTTTTTCCAAAAAGGGTGGCTGAACTTGCATTGCCACCTCCCTCCACCGTTGGCGTACTACTTGAAGCTCTCGTTTTGTTTTTTCTCCATATTCTATAGTATGATTCTATTAGGCGTCATGTCCGTCACATGACTATATTGCTTCATAAAAGCTTGCGCCAAGTCTTTCCATGAACTAACTTTAGCACGACTCAGCTAGTTGTAACACTTGGCTGCAGACCCAATCAGACTATCCTGGAAGTAGTGGATTAACAGTTGATCATTATGAACATACCCTGTCATCCTTTGATAGAACATAGTGATGTGAGCTTCGAGACGGCTAGTCCCATTATACTTTTCAAATTCTGGCATTTTGAACTTAGGTGGGAGTACTAAATTGGGGACCAAACTCAACTCTTTAGCACCAATGCCACAATGATAATCAGCGTTCTCCATTGCTTTAAATTTCTTCTCTAACCATCTACACCGGTCCTCAAATTGTTTTGGCAAGTCCGCTCTGGCCTTTTCCACTTCTGCCACGTCATCGAGATTAGGCACAAAGGGGTTAGTTGGATTATCCCCCAGATTAGAACCCGAGCCTGTTATAAAATTCATCGGTGCAGAGGCACCTACCTGATATTGAGGTCTAATAGTGACAGTTACTTTTTGTGGACACATATCTGGTTGGGCTTGGGTGTTCGTCGGAGTAAAGCCTGGAGGATAAGCAAGGTCCTCGTGATCCTCCCCCGAATTGACTACAAGGCTCTTTCCTTTTTCGTTCCCTCCAGCTAATAATTGTGCTAATTGGCTCATCAAATTTCTTTGGGATTCTAGCATCCGATCCCTCATATCTTCTTGAATTCTAACCAGTTGCTCTTGCATCTGGTCTTGCATATCTTTCTTCAATTGTTTCAATCTTTCCAATCTTTGGTCCATTACTTTGGTTTTGGTGCGAGTACTGTAACAATGTTCGGTTGGTTGACTCTTGTTGGTTTCCAGATTAACTGAAATAATTTCTTTTTATTAGGGACTTTTTGTGAAACTTAATGCATATGATGCAATGTAATGCAAATGCATGAAAAGAATGCAAAAGAGGTATTGACTTTGATTCAATTTCATTAGAAAAACTTTACTAGAAAACAAATTTCTTTACATAAAACAGATTACATATACGGTTTTGCCCTTATACTCAAAGCCTTGACTTTTCTAAGTAGACAAGCTAACTCTCGACCTCGGCCCGATTCTGACTCATACTTTGAGCTTAATACATCGACCTGAATTGCTAGGGTTTGCAGATGATCGGCTACTTCTCGTACTTGAGCCAAAGCTTCGCCCATGATGTAGTCTCTTTCTCTAATCTAGCCTTGAGGACGATGGAGCTGCTCTTGCCACTATTCATTACCCCTCTCTAGAAGATCTACTCGGAGTTCTAAATTTTGTAATGCATACTCTAACTCTAATACCTTTCCCTACAATTCCTCGATTTTACCTAAGCTTGCTCTTAGCTCGATCGCGAAATTGCAACTACGATATTGGTGAAGTGACTTCTCTAACTCGACTACCCAAGCTCTTAACCTCGCATTATCATTTTGGCATTCTAACAGACTCCTTTCCAAATCATCTTCTCGAGCTCGAGTGTCTTGGAATTTCTTTTCCCACTGATTGGCTTTAGTCTTTTCCTCTTTAATTTCCTGTCACCATTGCTCTGATGTTTTACCTAGACCAGCAGTTCTTATCGACAAACGCAACTTCTTACAGTCTATTTTTAAACCGTCGAATCCTCTTCGGCCTTGTTCTTTCCTTTTCTTAATTTCTAGGCCTCTAGCTTATGGATATCGCCGTCTAATCCTAAACGCATCTTCTCCTCCTCTAGCTGTTCAATCTTCTTTCCCAATTTTGAACTTCTTTTTTAAAGTCTTTCTTGATAATCTTTGACTCAGATGGGATTAGTTGTAGATGTTCTTACAATGATCGAGTGGTTTATGGATTCGGTATAAGACTATTGTCATTGACTCTTTGACTCTGCCACCAATTATATTCAAGGGTCGTCATCAGACCTGCAGCCAAGCTTTTCATTCGGCGGGTTTGATTCCAGGCGTTAAACATTTCTCAAACCTTTTTCTTGTAATTGTCACCCTTATAGGAAAACTCACATTGGGTCAGCCCTTGCATTGCTGGTATGAACTGTCTCGATCTATATTGCCTTGACACGAGTAGAAGAGCATATCCAATAGCTCCTCATATCCCAAGTAGAGGAACCCAGTCGAAATCTCCACATAGGTACAAAATTTCCTCGGGGATCATCTAAGGGGCTCTCTATTCGACGTCTTTATCTTGGAAATTCTGAAGCATCGCCATCCATTTTCCTTTTGAAATGTCGTCTCGCCTTGGTGTAGCTATAATTTCTTTCAAAAGAGAGTAGTTCTCGGAGAATACTCGATAAAAAACTTTTTCTATTTTCCAAAAGTGGCTATGAAACCATGCTAATAAAAGTTGTGCACACCCGATGAACCTTCCCTCGCCTGCTCTTCAGCATGCACTTAAGGATCTGAAAGTTTCGGACAGTATTACCAGAATGGGAGTAACCCTTTTATCAAGCCGATCAAATAAATCAGAGACGGATTCATCTATGTGCCCTAAAGCCTTGGGGAAGATTACTAATCCATAAATACCTAAGGCAAAGACATCAACTCTTTTTTTCACATCAGGATGTACTAGTATTAAATCTCTCACGCTTTTCTAAGGGACGCACTTACTATTACATTTCTATTGGATTCAGGCTGTAACCCACTGTTCGTTCATCCCCGTGATGTTCATCAGCTTTTTTATGAACGTCGAGACACTGACAGCTATAGAATATACCTTGTCAATTTGAATCTTTGGGCACTAAAGCAAGGTCGTGTACTCTTCCACAGTAGGCACCAAATCCACCTTTCTAAAAGTAAAGCAACTATAAGTAGGATTCCAAAACTAGGCAAGGGCTCGGAATAAGTGTTTGTTCACTTTGATACTAAGTAGATAAGACAAATCACCGTAATTACAGTAGAATAACTGCTTGATCTCATCATCTCATTGATCCCATATTTTTTTCATTTCTTGAAGATTATTTTAGATTACGCTGATACGAATGAAATCCCACAATTCTGACACGTACCCCTCTATAAGACTATCACCTTTCTCTTGCTGTGTTGTCTCGACCAATATTCAGACAGCCGCATTATCTTCTACTTTATCAAGAAACCCATTTTCCATGATAAGCTCGCTATCTAGATACTGAACGTGAACCAACACCTCTTTTATGATGACAATGCCATGCAATCACAATCAAAGCAAGTTAGTATTAGACACAAAGCTAGGATTCAAAGTAAACGAAAAATAATAAATAAAGCACCTATTCGGGTAACCACTAGGGTTTGGCGTGGCTCTACGTAGGTAGGCTCTTAGGGCTCATTATATGTGGTTTGGTTCTAAAGTAAGGGTACCTGAACCGATAGATTCCTCGATCCTCACCCATTATAGGCTCATACGGACCGAGTTCAGCTCAGGGGAATACATTTCCCTATGACCATGCAGAGATGAAAACCTCACAAAGACATAGGTACGGATGTATCCTGGAAGTAATTCACTATCCCATGCGGAGGTGAAAACCTCTCGAAGGCGTTGTTTCTCATTCCCACTTAAAAGGGTATAATTGAACGGTAATGAGATGCAATGTGCAGAAACATATCAAAAATTCAAACTAGTACAGTGATTATAAACCAAAATGATGAAGATCGTAACAAAAACGAATGAAATGCAACAAAATGACCGTAAATGTAAACCAAATTTTCAATTTTCGACAAAAAAGACAAAAAGTAATCAAAACGTGGCTTGACTCTCTTATTTTGAATCCCCAGTGGAGTCGCCAAGCTGTCGAAACTATTTTTTTGATAAAAGGATCGTCGACTTTAATTTTGAAAATGAAAATGAATGCGGGAGTCGCCACCAATCCTTTTTGATAAGGTGTGATCGGGTCACCTCGAAAAAGTAGTTAATTTAATAAATGATTTGATTTATTAAAATAACAATTTTGGTCCACGAAATTCAGGAAGACGGGTTCGGGAGTCGGTTACGTACGAGAAAGGATTAACACGCTCGTAACACCCAAATTGGTACCTAGCTGACTAATTAATGCCTTTGTGTCGAAAATTAAGAACTTTGAAAAGATTGAAAATTCGATCCTTTGTTAAAATATCGCTTAATTGAAAAAAATTAAAAATGGGCGTATTTCACGTTAATCAAGAAAAAGATTTAATCCCGTAAGTTAAGACACAATATCTTAAATCGCCAAAACGAGAATAAACACCAAAAGTTTTATTGTTTTAAAAGATATTTGATTATCTCGATTTTAGAAAAATAATCATATTCCGTAAGTTAGAACACGATCTTTTCTTAATTCCCGAGATTATAAAAAAAAATTTGCTATAAAACATTATTTTACTTGGATTTTTCGAAAAATTTGGAACCCCGTAAGTTAGGGCACGACCTTTCGAATCTCAAAATATGAAGTTTTACTTATTTTAAAATCATAATTTATGTATCGAATAAAATTAATGTGACACGAATTGGTAGAAATAAAGCAAGGTGTTAATATGCATAACGGAATAATAATGAATGCGTTTATATGAATGACAATACAAAAAATAAATAAATAAATATTGTATTGAACAATCTAAGAATAACATTAATAATAATGATGATAATGATAATGGAAATAATAATAATAGTAATAATAAAAATAATCTAAGGTTTAAAGATTATATGAAAGAATATAAATAAATAAAATGACATAATAAAATAAATATATTTAATATATTTAGAAAA
>CM025249.1:13865179-13879382 GCA_013677275.1 Gossypium schwendimanii | reverse complement strand
CATGAATGATTTATTAATGGTAAAATAGTGGTAAGATTTAATGTATATTTATATATGTTGTTTTTACCTGAAGTATTTGAATTATAGTAATACCACAAGGTGAATACTCAACGTACGGTTTGTTTCTGTGCGCAGATTAGGTACAGAAATTTTTGGAGAGTTGAATTTGATATTGCAAGTTTTTATCTCATCACATCTTCAAGCAACAATATGGTATGTTTTAAAGTTTTGATTANAATGGCATGTACTTAGGAAAAATATTAGGTATGTTCCAAGTATTAGTTTTTATGTCCAATTATATTAGTAATTAGCCAAGAATTAATTTGACACCAAATGTAATATTCCTATATCAGGTTCCTTAAGTCGAACATGATATAGGGGTGTTACATTTTCCTTTTTCATGGTAAGCTAAACTAAGCCTATTTTTCTTAAATTTTACGTTTTTGAGATAATTGTAGCTTAATCTAGCTAACCCGAGTATTAAATCGTAAAATTGTTAAAGTTTTGAAATGTTGCCATTGATGGTCTTTGATGTTAAATAGCTTGGATGTAAGCTTAGATTTGATTATGGATTAAATTGTGAAATAAAAATTGTTAGTTTTGCATATAGGGACCAAAATGTAAATATGTTAAATTTGATAGGAAATTTTTGTAATAATTGATTTTAGAGGGCTGTTGAAGGATGAAATTGAATTTGGATGGTAAATCGAAGCTCAAATTTGAAAGATATAGTTATTTCAATTTTAGGGTAATTGAATAAAATGCGAAACTTTAGGGAAATTGTGTAAAATGAAATTAAGTTGTTATATGCATATACTAAGATGTTATAAGGATGTTGGAATTGATAAATTGTAATGAATTATTATAGATTTGGAATGAAATCAATCGGAAGTTAATCGAGAAATAAGAGAAATTGCATATTAGTCTCTAACACTTTGTGGCTTTCGTTTTCCAGGTAAGTTTATATGAGATTTACTTTATTAATTTAAGATATGATTGTATTATATTGTTTTTATTTTCCAGCTTGAATTGTTAAGAATGAATACATATATGTATACATTGTTGATGTTGGCATCAAATAGACTAAATCGGAAGGAAATGCATTATGTGATAAATATGAATATGTTCATACTATGGAATGGATATGAAATGGTTATATAATTGAATATTTTGGGTACACGATGATATTATATATAGCTTGAAATGTATCTGTTTGTACTTCTATGCCTCTATTTGTACCACAATGCCTTTATTTGCAGTTTGGTGCCTCTGTATGCACTTCGGTGCCTCTGTTTGTACTTCGGTGCCTCTGTTTGTACTTCGGTGCCTCTGTATGCACTTCAATGCCTCTGTATGCACTTCAGTGCCTCTATTTGTACTTCGGTGCCTCTGTATGCACTTCGGTGCCTTTGTTTGCACTTCGGTGTCTCTGTTTGCACTCCAGGACCTCTATTTGCACTTCAGTGCCTCTATATGCACTTCGGTGCCTTTGTTCAGCACTATGTTGCTCTCTAGTGTGGTGTAGTTACCCATGTATCCAATTTTATTTACTAATGTTCATCGAGCTAATGGATTAATAGAAAAGGGAAATGACTGTTAAATTGTTATGAGATTACATTCAAATGAAATATGATGATTAAATGATATGAATGATATTGAATTAATATAATGTATGTGGTTGGTAATGTCTTTAATGATATACATTACTTGAGATAATGTTATATATACACTCGATTATATATGGGATTTACCTTATTACTATGAAATGCTATATCAGTTTAATGACGACATGTGTCCTGAATGGATACATACATTGAGAAAATAGAATGATGTAAATGGTATATTGTTAACAACTCCATTGCATAATACTAAATTGACATAACAAGTAAATGTTGGATTTGTATATGATTTGAATGTCTGATGAACTCATCTTGTCCTCGTGTATTGGTATATCAAGAAAATGTATTAAGTTGGCTATTTTGATGTGTTTAAATTTGTTATTTGAGGTAAATTACCATTTTAATACATATGAATTTACTAAGCATTGTAATGCTTACTCTGTTATGTTTTCTTGTCTTATAGTTGTCTTTTGCGGAATGTGAAGATTGAATCAACTCAGAGTTCACACTATCCAGCTTCTATCTCAGTAGAATTTTAATTGTTCAATATTTAATTTTGTGGCATGTATATAAGCTTGTTATGTATAAAATTCATTTTGATTGATAATGGTTTTGAATATGTTTATACGACTTGTTCTTAAACCTTATATGGTATGTTATAAGTCTTGCTAAGTAATTTTGTTTTCTTGAATGGTGGTATTGTGGTTCTAGCTTGTGGCAAGCATATGGATGGTTTATGCATGTGATTAATAGAATGAATGTTTTGGTACAAATGCTTAGATGATTTGAGATGTTTCACTTGGATTATGTGATTGGGGTGCCTTGAGGCATATTTGCTAGATATAGGAAAATATTATATCTTTGGCATGAATTTGTGCATTTTTGGACAGGTTAAAAGATTGGTTATTGCATACCTATAACCTAAATGAAAATTTTGTTTTGAAACATGCATAATAAGATACTTATGGGAATACAAGGGCTAACACATGCCTGTGTGTAACACACGAGTAAGTGACACGGCCGTGTGCTCTATATTTATTTGGGAAGTTTTGGGTACACAGTCTCAATTTATTACAAGGCCTAGGCACACGGCTGTGTGACATTTAATGCAATTTTTTTACAATTTGATATACACGGTTTCTAAGAGTCACACGGCTTGGATACTCCGCCGTGTGACCCCTGTTTTAGATGAGTGCCCTTATCTTTGGAAAATGTTTCAAATTTATCCTTATTTGTGCTCAGGTCAACTTAAGAGCTTTTGTAAGCTCCATTAAGACTCAAATTTAATTGTATATCATACTATTTAAATGTTTATGACATGATTTATTATTTGAAGGATTTAATCTAGTTAAATTCTAGGTTGATATTAGAGCATACATAAGCTCGTATAAGGCTTGAGAAAAATTATAATTGGTGATTATGCATTGAATTGATTATGATTGTATGATTCATATTTAATTTGAATGTTAATTGTGTATTTATGAAGTAATTTCATGTTTATTTAAAATAATCAATATGAATTGAAGGTGTTATGCACCGGCATTGATGGTAGCACTCCATAGCTCAGGTTTGGCGACCGAACTAGGTAAGGGGTGTTACAAGACAAGTCCTTGATTTGAGGAAAAAGTTGTTTGATCCAAGGAGGACTGGAAGGAGACTAAATCTTGGTCGGTTGTGTATATGGGAAGGCCAATTTGGTCTTTTTCGTGTGAGCTTGTTAGGCCTCTGCATCTACTAGACTTCCTTCTACTGAGTTGACTATATTTTTTAGGCCTCATAGAGCTAGACTAAAATACTCTTGAAATTGTAAATTTCATATTTTAGTCTTCAAAATTATAAAAGTATCATATTTAGCTTGAATTTAATTAAATTGACACAATTTCATAATAGAAATTAATTTATAAAAAATTATAAGTAAAAACTACAAAAGTTATCAATTACTCAGAGCTTGCATAAATTAAGTACGAAAAAGTGTCTAAAATAATTATATATTTTAGAGTTACCACAACCCCAAACTTAATTCATTGATTGTCTCGAGTAATGTCCTTTTCTAAAGCATTCAAATTCAAGCCCCTTAACATAGTTAATACTCCATTCTTGCCATGATTTAGAAAATTTATGCTCAAAGATAAAAATTGTGAACATGTGACTTAAGTGCACATATCATCTGTTTTTTCTCAAATAGTAAAGTGCTAACTATAATAATGAATTGTAATAAGTGTGTACCAAGTTCTTCCAATTAATTCTTGTTTCCCTTGATTAAGCTAAGTAACAATCCCAAGGCTTAAATTATGTCATATGTTGACCTTTGTAATTCCTCTTCAGTAATGTAGCAGGCATAAAAATTTAAACCAATATTTCTGTAGTAAGGTTGTAATTGGGCTTGGTCCAAGGTATGGAAAGAGAGTTATTTTTAGGCTAGACCACCTCAAACTCAGCTTACTTCGAGCCTTTAGAACACAATTTTCCCCTAAAGTACCCAATTCTTCTATTTTTTTCTCACTTTTAGAAGTATATGCTCACTAGTACCCTTTTTCTTCACACAAATTATTTTTTTTCCATGGATAATTTAATGACCTCAAACACTTAAAACATTAAAGTAGGCTTCCAATTCTTCTTTCTAACTCCCTCAAACTTAAACATAAAAATGCCCTAAAACAAGCCAAGCCTAAGATTTAGTGACAAAAGATGAGTAACTTTAAGCGAAGGATAGTTTGTTAATGCAAGGTTTTAAAAGGAATAGGCTAATTAGCTCAAAAATGGGTTTTAAGGGTTAATTTTGATAAGGTAGGCTTAAAAGGCTCAAACGATCCAAACAAAAATTTGCTTAACTCATTTTTAAATTGTTATGCCTCCTAATTTTTCGCCTTAAGGAAATTCCTAAGTCAATTCTAAAGACTTAACCCTTCATACACGCTTAGTTTTTCTAAGTAATTAAAATTTCATGGTTGACTTTATACATAATTACTAATATTTGCATTTCAATCATAACTTAGCTAGCATAAAGCTACTTGAAATAGAAGGATTTCATGCATATTAGAGTTAACATAATTATGCAAAAATAAAAATTTTGAGCTAAAATTCACTTAAACACACCTTTATGGAAGAATCAATTTTAAAGATTATAATTTCTTGAAAAAAAATATCAGAAAAATTAATATTTCAAAGAAATTATAGTATAGTCCCCTTACTAAAGAGAAGCAATGTCCTCATTGCCTATAAGTATATCACAAAGGGAAATAAAATTAAAGAAGTTATTGTGAACTATGCACTAGGTAAGTTCTCAAGGAAAGGAGGTGAGTCTCTTTTGACTGCTTAAATACCGGACCTTTCCTTGCCAGAGCTTATCCTAGACATGCACATGCACATTCGCATTACCACACTTCTCTTTTGAGAAGAATAATTTGCAAAATTTGCTCGATGTTATTCATAATTGCAATTTAAAAGTTTTATTATGCTAAAAATAGAAATTAAGTTAAAAAAAAGTATCTAAAAAAATAATCTGGAAAAAAAACTAAAGGAAAAAGACAAAGAAAACCCCTCTTAATTGTTTGTTGACCCATTATTGTCCGAGTTTGTCTCTTCATCCATGTTATCCACATCTTACCTAGGTGTACCAGGATCCTTAGGTCTGATTCTGCGAGTCGAGTCCCATGGCTCGAAGATGGAATCTGGAAACTCATGAAAATAATCGAATGACTTAAATATTTATTGGGATGTAGCCTATTCGAGTCATCTCAAACTTGTTGTTGTTTATGCAAGTGCTGTAAAAATTCCATAAAGGTCGATTGATCTACATGAGTTACCGGGTTAGCAGAAAGTTGAATTGGTAGAGGATTAGGCATGGTATTAAGTGGTGCTGCACTACTTGAATCCTCTACTTCTTTAACTTCGTCAAGCCGATTTATCAGCCTTTTCCAAGTAATGTCACCTACCACCCTTGAGATATCAAGGGTAGTTAACATACATTTACTATAATATGCTTCCATTGGTTCTTGGATCGGTACTCTTGCTTGGAGACACAACATAGTGATGAGTGAAGGGAAATGGCAACAACCTATTTTTCTTACTGCACAATCCCGAATTTCTTTAAGGACTATTTTTGCCACATTAATTGATTTCTCAATCAATATGTAGTATAAGAGCAACATTTGTTCCATCAAAACAGTTAAGTTATACATCATAGGTATAACACTGGTCCGAATAAAGTAGTATTATACCTTTGCCTCTCAGGTCAAAAATTCCCTTCGACAGTAATAAGTACCTTGCCTTAAAGTCACCCACTTAGTTCTAGGATCTGTGATAGCTCTCAAAACATCTTGAACTGTTTCT
Source organism: Gossypium schwendimanii (assembly GCA_013677275.1). NCBI lineage: Eukaryota > Viridiplantae > Streptophyta > Magnoliopsida > Malvales > Malvaceae > Gossypium > Gossypium schwendimanii. Next base: position 13,873,431 of record CM025249.1, on the reverse strand, counting down.
GTAGTAACATCTTTGCATAGAGCCTTATAATCATCATTCTCAATATTAGGCAAATCAAACAAGTTATTAATGACTAATGTTGTTAGAAATAATTCCCTTTTTTGCACTTGTAATATTGTTACTGTAGATGGATTAAAATGAGAATAAAATTATCAAACAATACCTTCATCTGGAAGAGTGCAGATATCACAAAATAATTTCAATCCTCATTCATCAATGATTCCCCGAATGTAAACTAACACTTCGGCATCGTAACCAACACTTCGGCATCGTTATTACCAATGAGTTGGGAACTCTAATTCGGGAGCATTACTTTTTTCTGATTTAGTCCCTAACTCAAATTAATATTTCACAGCATACTTCTTATTTAATTTTTCTCTAACATCCATTATCTTTTACTTTCTTTATATCTTTTTTCTCTAAGAATTTATCTCATATTACTTTCTACCAATGGGGTTTTGAAGATGTTACACCATTAATATCTCATCTTTGGACAAAATATTAACTTGTAAGTGCTATTTTGCTGTAGTAATCAATCACTGATAATAAGAACATGTCAAACAATAAATCTTCCTTTGGGACAATTTATTACTCACATGTAAAACCGAATAATTGTCACATGTTTATTATCATAGTTGTACATGTAATTTTGTTAGACGTTAACCTTCTTTTGGGTCGATCAATATTAACAAACTTAAGTTACATGTACACAACATTTTATATTTTAAAATAAAATAATTTTTACAACAGAGTTCACTTTGACAACTTATTGCTTCGATTAAGTTGTTTAAAAATATATATTAACATACCAATATTCAAATTTAAAATTTCCATAACAGTCAGAGGTCAAAACTAAAATTTGCAATTGCATTACAATTTTCGAAATAACCCAAAATATGGTTGTATAAATAGTGCAATTAGGAACCAAAAACCTTAATCTTTGACTGATATTTTTAATACTTAAACAAGTAAGCGTCAAAATTTTATGATTAAAATTCAAAACCAATTTTTATAAAACTAAATTTTTTAAACATGTATCATATTTGACATGAGTTTTCATCAAAGCACCCAAAAAATAGAATATATATTCATATCAGAAAGATAACAACTTTAACAAATGTCCATGCCAAACCAATTTGACAATAATTGATTCTATAAAAAAAATTGTCTATAATCTTAACATCAATACAACAAAACTTAAAATTATAAATATTTATAGATTCAATTAGAACCAATTCACACATATAAAACTGTCATTGATATGTATATACATATATAATAAAATAATACTGACTTACCTTGCATATACTAAAAACTGTATTTATAATTAAATAGATTCATATGAAAAATCCATTATATTTTTTCAAGCATATCATTCCTAAAATATAAATATGAGTGAATTAATTATTCCAACCATACTTTGCATACAAAATTTAAAAAAAGAAAACATAAAAAAAAAAAATGTAACATGTTCTCACTGTTAATTTGCGAAAATATGCATATGCGTTAATCAAGAAAAGTGGATCGATTTTATCACCCTGTTAATCAATTTATCTCTGCATGATTTTTTTTCTTGAGCGAAATCAATTCTTCCGAAAATAAAATTCAATCATACAAATCATAACATATACTCATCGTGATCTGATAAAAGTCATAAAACAAATTCAAACATAAAATTCAATTTTTATTATCATAAAGCAGTAGAAACTCATCAACCAATCATTCCAAAAAATAAATAAATCTCAATTATTTGATATGGCGGGATTAGATGTTACTTGTTAAAATTTTAAAATTTTTTATACAAAATTTAATAAATCAGGATTTTTCATGTCAGACCATTAAGAATAAAATTAAATACGAAAACATACTTGAATCTGTTGATATATTGAGATTTGAAACATTGTGATTTTGATATTCTAAATTAACATTTAAGAAATAGCGGTTCTCTCTTTTCTGAAGATGGCATATCAAAAAAATTACGAATGTATAATTTGAGAACTCTAATATATAACTTTTGCACATTAATCTTAATTTCTAATTAACCCATCATCAATTACAAATTAGTTACTTGAGTATTACACATATTTAACTCATACTTTATTTAATAATTGAAATCCAATAAATTTTAACCAAATTAAAATACTTTTAACTTAAATTGATCTTTTAAATTTATTCCCTGTGAAACGAGGTTGGATTTAGTACGCAGAAAACCTCGAAGACAGCGCCAAATAAACTTTTTAATTTTAGGAGATTGTTTACTACCCGACAAGCACACCCATGGCCCCTCAACTCTCGAGTTATCCGTTGATAGAAAAGCTTCTTCTACTTTTTTTCAATCTTGATTTGATAAATACTCTTTTATTTCACACGTGACAAAAAAATATAAGTTATATTAAATTGTGACTCAGCCATTAAATTATGAAAAATTACAAAATAATTATTAATATTATTAATTTTTAATAAATTTTTTCACTCATTCATTAATTTTCAGTTTTAACCTCTAAACTATAGTTAAAAATATAAATTCGATACTTTAATAAAAGACTTAATATAAAAAGAAAACTATTGTAAAATAATTCAATAATCCTTCAACAAAAAATACCACTCAATTGAGCCTTTAATAAAAATAAGCAATCAATTAAGCCCTCAAATCACACAGTTTTGTTAGGAAAAAGTAAAACTTAATTCGATTCGAAAATTTTTTTAAAAAAATTAATTTTGTGTTAATCAAATCGAGTTATTCAATTTTTTCAAGTTAACTTAAATAAGTAATTCAAGTTTCAAGTTTGAGTCAAGTTGAATTTTACAATTCGAATAACTTGAATAATTCGAACAACAAATTGGTGTAAATACATTTTTTTAAACCTCCCCACCCCGGCCAAAACGTTAGACCTGAAATCGGAAGATTACATTAGCCACCGAAATAACCCAATAAGCTATTAGAGTTTTGAAAACAATCATTTAAAAATATTTTTTATCTTAGAAAAAAACTTAGTTAATTATCAAATTATTTATTGCTCAAAATGTTAATTATATTATAGCAACGGAAAAGTAATATCTATTTACATTTTTATTAAAATTTGGGGTTTATGCATAGTTAATTAATTATTCTTAATTCAATGTCCTAAAATCAAATTAAATGACATGCAATAAAAAACACAAAAAAAAAATTATAAACTCAAATCCTATGTCCTGTGCCACAGTTCTAAATAAAATAATATAGTATTTGAATAATAGAATAAATCAAATAATGAGCCTAAATTAATTTTATAAATAAACAGACTGTGGCCGTGTGGAACATGCAAAATAGGCTGGAGGGGAGACACTACCTTGTGGTAGGCCATGTAGAGAGTTCTAGGCTGTGTGAGAATCAAAATATCCAAAAATTTTTAGGGGACATGCCTGTGTGAGGGGCAGTGTGGCCTACACGCCCGTGTGGCCCTAATCCGAGGCACGATTTATCGAGATTCGCTTGTAAAAGAACACACACCTTTCACTGAGATCTCGAAGGACGTCCCTCACGTTCAAATCTAGTCTGAAACACCTGTAACGGGTCCTTTAAACGACATCTATGCATGGGTTAAAGTTTGTTTCCAAGCTATATCAAGATTGATGGGAGTTTGAGCAATAAACTGTAAAATATTGATTAATCAGATGAAAGATTGGTGTCGGGACAAGGATATTACGAAATACGAAATTCGATAAACAAAACAGAGGCACTTATCAATTCTTGGCAAAGTTAGAGATGGGATTGACGATGATTCGCTAATCCGATAAAAACATGATGAATGGAAGATGATTTGATTCAGGAATAAAATAATTATCAGCAATGGCAAAAACAAGTTGATGCAAAGAACAGAATGGGCAAGAGAGATGAGAAGAAATAGGCGAAAAGAAATAAAATTTTTATTTTGGTTTGGAAAAAGAAACAAGAATTCAAGTACTATTAGGAAAACAACTAAATACTTAGGGTTTCAAAACTCTAGGAGACTACAAGGTAATTTCCCCTTGCTATTGAAAATAAAAAGGAAATGGGGAAGAATGACGTGGCTCAAACCTGGTATGCAAGGGGGAAAGATTGATGCTTAACCATTTGAGTTGTTTCCCATTCTTATTAAGTTTTTACTCTAATTTATATTTATTTTAGAGTGACTTTCATCCTAGTTTGTTGAAAATGAAAAAAGAAAAAAAGAAATAGGAGATAAGTGGATAGAACCTATAACCTCTAATAAGTACACTAACTACTTAACCATTATGTCTAGGCCATTCTTTCGTTGTTTATTTCAATTAATCCTATTTATTTTAGGGTATTATAGTTCTTCCCTCCTTAAAAAATTTTTGTCCTTGAAATTTACCTAGTCCGAACTGATGGGGATATTGTTGACGAATTGCATCTTCTAGTTCCCATATGGATTCCTTGGTGCCAAGGTTCTACCACAGAACCTTAACAAGTGGGATCTATTTCCTTCTTAGAACCTTTACTTCATGATCTAAAATTTGTATAGGTTCTTCTTCAAAGGACAAGTCTAGTCACACTTTAATCTCTTCGATCGGAATAATGTGATAAGGTTTGGATCGGTATTGTCTCAATATGGAGACATGGAAAATGTCATAGATTCGATCCAATTCAAGAGGTAATTCTAGTTGGTATGCCACTGGATCGACTCTTTCAAAAAGTTGATAGGGTCCTATAAATCTCGGACTTAACTTGCCTTTTTTATCGAACCTCAACACTTTCCTCCATGGGGACACTTTCATGAAAACTTGATCTCTGGCATTGTACTTAATGTCTTTCCTCTTTAAGTTTGCATACTACTTTTGCTTATCTAAATCCACTTTCAATGTATCCTGAATTAACCTTATTTTTCCTTCAGATTCCTGTACCACTTATAGACCCAAAACTTTCTTTTCATCCAGTTCAATCTAACATAGTGGTGTTCGACACTTACTCCTATATAAGGTTTCATATGGTGCTATTTGTAAACTTAATTACAAGCTTTTGTTGTAGACAAATTATGCTAAAGGCAAATGTTCCTCTTAACTACCTTAAAACTCGATGATGTAGTCTCTTAGCATATCCTCCAATATTTGGATGACCAGTTCGAATTTCCTGTCAGACTACGGATGGAAGGCAGTGCTAAAGTCCAAATGAGTACCTAGTGACTCTTGCAGCTTCTTCCAGAATCGATATGTAAAGCAGGGATCTCGATCTGAGATAATTGATATGGGCACCCCATGTAACCTCACTATTTCTGAAATATATAACTTAGCCTGCTTTTGCAATGAATAATCCTTACAATGCATAAGAAGTGTGTTAACTTAGTTAATCAGTCTACAATCACCCAAATTGAACATTTCTTAGTGGGTGTTAAGGGTAACCCACTAACAAAGTCTATCATTATTCGCTCTCACTTCCACTAAGGTATTTTGATAGGTTGTAGCAACCCAAAGGAGAATTGATGTTCAACTTTCACTTACTAACATGTTAGACATTTATCCACAAACTCTATCACATCCCACTTTAGTTCAGGCCACCAGTACAACTCCTTTACATCCTAATACATCTTGTTTCCTTCGGGATGAATGGTATAAGTGCTAGCATGCACTTCCCGAAGTATGGTTTGTTTTAGGTTCACGTCATTTGGTACATAGTATCTTCTACGGTAGCACAAAATACCCTCGTCATTGAACCCATGATCCTCAGTTTTGCTATCTTTCACCTTCTTAATCCATGGAAACAAGGATACCTCTAACGGTTGTTTGACTTTGATCTCACCAGCTAAGGTAGGTTTCACTTGCAGTTTAGCTAGCAAGCCTCCATCATCCATTAGACTTAACCTATCAAACATTTCTCTTAAATCGGTCATTTGTTTTTTACTTAGAGCGTCTGCTACAACATTGGCTTCTTTGGGGTGGCACATGATCATAATTTTTTAATAGTTCTAACCACCTTCATTGCCTCAAGTTCAACCCTTTTTGGGTGAGAAGGTATTTAAGACTATTATGATCGGTATAAATGTAACACTTCTCACTGTACAAGTAGTGCCTCCAAATTTTTCAGTGTAAAAACTACTGCAACCAACTCTAAGTCATGAGTCGAGTAGTAGCAATCATGCTGCTTCAACTGCCTTGATGCATAGGTAACTACTTTACCGCCTCATATCAACACACATCCAAGGCCGGTATAGGATACATCGTTGTATACTACATATTTATTCAGGATAAATCAACATAAGAGCTTGAGTTAACACATTCTTTAGCTTTTCAAAGCTAAATTTTGGCTCATTTGTCCACTTAAAAGGAACATCATTCATTAACAACTTAGTGAGTGGTGCGATTATCAAAGAGAACCCTTTAATGAACCTACGATAATACCAAGCTAAACCAAGAAAACTTCAGCTTTTGAAAATAGTTTTGGGTTTTTTCTATTCAAGGATGGCCTCTATCTTTTTTGGATCTACGCGGATTCCCTCTATAGATGCCACATGTCCAAAAAACATAGCCTCCTTAAGCCAGAATTCACATTTACTTAGTTTGGCATACTTATTTTCTCCAAGGATTTGTAGAACCTTCCTAAGGTGTTCATCATATTTAGGTTCTGTTTTGGAGTAGACTAAGTTGTCATCGATGATTACAACGACAAATTGATTAATGAAGGTTTGGAACACTTAGTTTATTAGATCCTTGGAGGCAGTAGGAGCATTGGTTAAACCGAAAGGCATTACAAGGAGTTCATAATGGTCATATTGAATTTTAAATGCAATTTTGGGTACATCCATCTCTTTTACCTTAAATTGATAATACCCCAATCGTACATCTATTTTGGAAAACAACGTTGCACCTCTAAATTGGTCGAACATGTCATTGATTCTAGGTAGATTATATTTATTTTTGACAGTCAGTTTGTTTAACTGTTGATAGTCGATTTAAAGCATTAAGGAACCATCTTTATTTTTCACAAATAAGACTGAAAATCTCTACAGAGAAACGCTAAATCTAATAAACCCACAATCCAAAAGCTCCTGAAGTTGGATTTCTAATTCTTGTAGCTCCTTAAGTGCCATGCGGTAGGGAGTAATGGACACCTAAAAAATTTTGAGTAACAATTCAATTCCAATTCTACCTTATGATCTAGAGGTAACCTTGGTAACTTCTCGAGGAATACATTTGAAAATTCTCTAACTATTTGAATCCTATCTAAGACAGTACTATCGACATTCTCATCCATTACGTGAGCTCGATAAGCTTCGCACCCTTTTCGAACTAGCTTCTCGGTGTCTATAGTAGAAATTACATTGGACAAATAATCTTATTGCTCCCCAACCATAACAATTTCTCTATACTCAACTATTTTTAAGGTTACCCTCTTTGAGGCACAATCTAATATAACTTGGTGTTCCACTAACCAATCCATAGCTAGAATTAAATCGAACTCCCCAATAGGTAACTCTATAAGATATGTTGGAAACATACCCCTTGAACCTTCAAATGACATCTCTTATAGATTTTATTTAGAATAAACGATTGTCCTAAGGGGCTTACTACAATAACATCAGTAGTGGTTTCCTATACCCCAACGCCTAATTTATCAAACATATTACAAGATACATAAGAGTGGGTGGATCCTATGTCAATTAAGGCTAAGTAGGATGGTAAAAATACTTGCAATGACATCGGATGCATCTCTATCCTCACGTCCTTTAACGGTATACATAAGGGTAGGTTGTCTACCCTTAGTACGGTTCACGCAGTGGCTATATTATTTGCGGTCCTATTTTTGCCTCGACCCCATGGAGGTAACTGACTTGCTCTTTGGTTTCGGGTCTGGTTTTGGTCCACAACTTGCGTTTGATTAGTTCGTCAAGGGCATTTCTTCGCCATATGCAACAAGTACCCAACTTCTTCCAACACTCGTTCAGATTACACTTTCCATATTATTTATAGGTGTAGGCTTCATCCCTCAAGCTAGTTATCGTGACCCTTTGCTGTGGTCTACCCTCTCCAGTTCATTTTACAGGACGAGCGTTCAAACTAGTGGAACTAGAATCTCTTTTAGATGGAACCCTAAATTTCTCCCGTTTTTCACATTCCATCTAGGGGTGACCGTTCGATCTAATCGAATGGAATCGAAAGAAAAAATTTCAAGTTAATCGAGTTGACGAATCCTATTTTACCAACCTAACTTGATTTGAAATTTTCTCGAATCGAGTCGAGTGAGATGGAATTCGAATCGAATATATTTGTTCGAGTTA
>CM025249.1:13822594-13838203 GCA_013677275.1 Gossypium schwendimanii | reverse complement strand
AAAACATCTATAGAAAACATCTATTTTATTTAAAGTGAATTTGTATTGTACTATCATCATGTAAAAGTTAAACTAATTATTATGATTGAAATTTATAAAACATCAAAAAAGATTTAAAATTTGTTTCAACATGACTACCCAACAGATTAGAATCAAGAAAATCTGAGCTCGAAAAATTTGAATCTGAAAAGGCTAAAGTTTGAGAAAAACCAAACCCAAAAATATTTGAACTCGAAAAAAAATTTAAGCCCAAGAAAGCCCGAGCCCTAGCTGATACGAATTTGAAGACAACTTCATCTAAGCCCACCCGTTTGTCCCCTCATATGATATGCATAGACATGGGAAGAGATCTACTTACATTAGTCTAAGATTATTTTAGTTTTACACACTTTTATAACTTTTTGTACAATTAATATTTAACAATCCAACGTTGAATTTTTCAATATAGTTGTAATTCATGCACATTTTCATATTGATTTGATATGATTATTATATTGATCTATGCAACGAATTTGAAAGAAAAACAAGAAAATCAAACACAAATATTTAACGTGAAAACCCCCTCCGAAAAGTATAAAAAATCACGGGTAAAGAAAACTTCACTAAAATGGTAAAAACTGAAAATGAGAGTTTAAGATGGAGAAGCAAATAAACCCTGATCCCAAAATACAAAGGTTCCCCACAAAATTCCTACAAACTTTCTGAATTTTGTTATTGTTGTTCTAAAATATCTAGGGTTGCTAAGAGGCCTATTTATAGGCTAAAATTCGTGTACAATTATGTCTGAAACATCCTTAGAATAATTAGAGTTTAATTGAGAAAATATATCAGAGTTTAGGTAGGAGAAGAAACTCGGTTGTATAAGGAACATGTCGTCATGTTATGACGTGGCTATCAGCTCATTGTGATGCCAGGCTTTGGATCTTCGAGATGACACCTCTTCCTCGTCGGGATGTCAACTCTATTTTGTCCAAGAATACAAGGCACACTCCACAAATCTCCACCTTAAATCGTATTTCTGAAACACCTTCTTTTCCAAGCCCCTCTAGGGGCCTAACTTGATCTCTGTCGAATGCTTACTAAGTTCAAACAGTGCCTACACTTGGAAATTAGAAGACTCTTTGTCATCATGTCTGCTGGATTGTTCTCTCTGTCGATTTTGAGAATCTGGACATCTCTTTAAGCAGCTACTTATCGAACAAAGTGGTACCGAATATCTATGTGCTTCGTTATTTCGTGATGCATCTGATTTTTCATGGTATGTATGACACTTTTAATATCACAACATATGACAATCTTCTCATTTCTATCAACCAACTCCCCGAATAGACCTCTCATCCAAATGGCTTCTTTCACAGCCTATATGATAACCATATATTCAGCTTCGGTAGTCGGTAAAGCCACATTGGTTTGAAGGGTGGCTTTCCAACTAATAGTGCTATTTCTAAAAGTGAACAAATAACCTTTGAGAGATCTTGTTTTGTCTAGGTCTCAAGCATAATTTGAATCTACATAGCTAACTAGACCTTCTAAACATCTTTCGAATTCCAAACAAGTACTGGTAGTCTTTTTTAAATATCTTAAAATCGACTTCACAGCTTGCTAGTGTAATTTTTCAGGTTTGACCATACATCTACTTACTACACTAACAATATGTGAGATATTGGGACGGGTACAAACCATTGCATACATTAGGCTTCTGAATGCATTGGAATCAAGAACCGAGGACATGTACCTTTCTTTGTCCTCGATTTGTGGTGCGTCTAAAATTGAAATTCTAAAGCGGGCAACTAAGGGAGTACTTACTGGCTTAGAGTCTTACATTCCAAACTACTCGAGAATTCTTTTGATATATTTCTATTGTGACAAAAATAGCTTCCTAAAGTGTCAACATCTCAAAATTTCTATCCCTAAAATATTCTTGGCTGCACCTAGACCCTTCATCTCTAATTTAGAATTAAGCATGATTTTAAGTTGCTCAATTTGGATGGATCCTTGGTTGCAATTAACATATTATCAACATAAAGTAGGAAGTAAATAAATGATCCATCATCTAGACATTGTAGATACACACAACCATTGTATTTGCTCAAGCGAAACCAATACTTAACATGAAGGAATCAAAATTGTTATACCAATGTCGAGGAGACTACTTTAGGTCATATACATATTTTTGTATAAGGCAAACATGGTCTTCTTTACCTTCAATTTTGAAGCCTTCTAGTTGTTGCATATAGATGTCCTCATCCAAATCTTCGTGAAGGAATGCAGTTTTTACATCTAACTGCTCTAACTTAAGATTGTTTGATGCAACAAGAGCTAATAGTGCCCGAATGGATATATGCTTATATCCATATCTCGTGAGTTAAACATCATGAAATTCAAATCCCCTCCACTTGAATGTAGCCATTTGTGACCAGCCTCGCCTTATATCTCGTGTCACCTTGACCTGAACCTTCTTTATTTTTGAACACCCACTTGTAACCAATTACTTCACAGATGCTCTCTGCAACATTTAGAGCATATGCTACGAGATTTCCTTCACAGTATTTTTGTGGCGGTTTACTATCTCATCTTTTTTTGTCCCTGGCTAACTTATAATCTCGAAAGTTAGATGTTTGGGTCTTTGGTTGAGATTAAGAAGCCTTAGAAACCTTTTGCTATGTCGAAGAAAATTCAGTTTCAGAATTTTTTCCTGACATCGTGACAAGCCAATTTTCCTCATCGGGAGTTGATTCTATTTGTCATGTCGTTGCGACAATAGGCTTTGTAACGTCGTGACATCATCGTTTGATTTAGTCTCTGACTCTACCTTGCTTGGAATAATCAGATTTTCGGTGTTGTTATGACCTACAACTATTATCTGTTCTGAATCCCTTTATAGATTTCCCAGACTATCTTTCCAATAAAGTTTTCCACTGTTTGAAGATTCAGAAGACTTCATTCTTATGCTTTAGGAAATAAACCCAAACTTTCCTAGAGTGGTTGTCGATAAAAGCTAAAAGATATCTGCTACCTCATTTGGAGATGGCTGGAGCTAGACCCCATAAATCGGAATGAATATAATTGAAGGTCCTTTTAGTCCTATGCACTACCGAATCGAAGCTGGCTTGGGTCTGCTTCCTATAAATGCAATGCTCGTAGATATATAAATTTCTAACTCTGGTTTTGTAAGAAGACCTCTTCTTAAAATGGCCATACCTTTTTCACTCATATGACCAATTCGCATGTGCCACAGCTGGGTTGATTCAGAATCCGAAATGAGTAAATTTCGTCGCGTTGTCACAACTTTAGGAGCTTCTTCGTCGCGCTGTCCTCATGTCCCGTGTTTCCTCATTAGAATGTGGCGATGACTTTGTCTCTGCTTCCATAACTGCTGCTAAATCAGACAATATTACACCTTACAAAATGTATAGGCTATCAACATTTTGACCTCTCATTAGAACAAGGGCTTCACGAGATACCTGTAAGCGGTTTGACTCAATAACGATTCTGCAACCATTCAAGTCTAAGATTCCCAATTAGATGAGATTTTTTTTAACTCAAGCACATGCTTGACATCTAACAGGGTTTGAATAATTTCGTCGTGCGTCATGATTTGTATTGTTCCAATTCCTATTATCTTACATAGAGAATTGTTCTCCATCAACACAACTCCACCTTCAACTGAACTTTACATGGAAAACTAGTCCTTGTTGGGACACATGTGATAGGAGCACCCTGAATCAATGATCCATTTAGATGTTAGTATGGCACACCAAACTCGACTAGGATGGTCTGACCCAAATTTTGAACATCACATTAGCCACCGAAGTGACTCTCCATTAAACCACCACATACTAGGCCAACCAACCAAACACACCTCATAGTTACAATATTAATTCATATTAAAAATAAATCTTAGGACATGCTTTTCTAGACAAACATAAAAGATTATTCAGGAAATCCAACATACAGTACTTGCGACCTCACCTCGCAACGAACTTTTAAGGAAATTTAAACAACTCACAGTCAACCCTGTTAACCCGTAGCTCGTAATCTACCCTACAAACCCTATTGCTGGAGAATCCTCCTTATTTTGGCGAACCCTATAGTGGTGAGCTCTATCCCATTTACATAATTCATCTAGCTTTACAACTTATTTAACGATTCTATATGTCAACCCTTTATTATCATATTGAAGTCCTTACTCTTACGACCGTTAACATTTCTTGCCTACCCATTTGCCATAAATTAGACAGTTTTCAGGCATCAATGTAACATATCACAACCTATTTCTTATGCATACTAAGTCATCACATTGATTCAAATGAACTTAAGATTTAAGGACGTACCTCACTGGCCGACGAACCCCTTAGTCTGCATATACTTGTTAGTTCATAAAATATTAACCAAACCAAAATGCCATCACAATTCAAACATTTAATCATTCCATCAAGAAGTTATAAAAGATCTAAATATCCAAAATTAACAGTCCGTAATGTCCATTTACAACCTATCAAAATTTATTGAAAAACTGAATCTAGATCTAGTCCCTTGGAACAGTCCCACATTACCTTCCATATTGGGGTTTCGAAACACAACACATACTCAAGGAGTTTTCCTTAAAATGGATCATTGGAAAGCCCCACTTCTTAATTGACCTGCGAGCTACTTTTCTGTATAGTGAACATAAGGAATGTCAGCTTATTAAAGCTCAATGAGTACATAAAACATGCTACAAGTCAACACAATAGTCAGGTTAATAGTGAGCATGCTATATAGTTCGCACAAAGTACAATTTTCACAAATTTTGTCTCATATGGTAATAGTGACATAATAACACGCATGATGCAATCAATTCGCATAACACAACAAAGTCATAACACATGATATTGATATATTGGCAATCCTTGACTATGAAACATAATCATGAATCATATGCATTGGATAAACGGTCTCCAAACACACCAAATGACTCATAGAGTCCTGCCTTACCTCTATTAAGTGTAGCACGAGTGCCAACACTCTTCTAAAATAGCATACTATCTTCGGTGAATGGAGCTATGCTTTATATTCCTTTATCTCTTCAACGCAATCTTTAGGCCACAATGCCATATCATAATATAAGGTGAGTACTCACAATCCTATGTATTGCCAATAATATCCAACGGTTTCTAGTGTTCACAATGCCAATATATCACTTTTAACACATTAACAAGACACAATATAATAGGCCTCACAATTTAACAGAGCTTGCACAATAGTACAATTCACAATACATATAAATCACATCTCATACAGTTCACAATAAAGCATGGTTCGTATATAACATAGCTCGCATGCAACATAGCTCGCATACAATCTGAGTTTGCATATGACATAGCTCGCATATTAGGGATTGCACATAGCACAAAATCTCACAATAAAAAGTTCGCATAAATAACAAAGTTTGCCAAATTAACAAAGTTTTCCAAATTAATACAATTCACAATTTTAATATAGTCTGCCATTTTTATATTGTTTGCCATTTTAATACAGTTAGCCATTTTAATATAGTTCGCCATTTTATAGTACAGCTCATAAATGCAGAGACACTTACTTTAGGAACTTAGTATGGACGGTAAGGCTACCTAAGCTTACCATTAACACCTGACTTGTGTGCAGCAATAGTATGTAAGGCACTCACTTTTCTCAACTTTGTTACTTTGTCGAGCCTAAATAACCTTATGTTTTTCTTTGTCCCTACCTGAAGATGCTCCATCACGATCTAATGCTTCGCATAAGAACACACATAACATATTACACAAAACATGCTACAAGTAAACACAATAATCAGGTTAAAACTGAACATGTTATACAGTTCACACAAAGTATGGTTCACACAAATTTAGGCTCACATGGTAACAATGACATAATAGCTCTCATGATGCAATCAGTTTCCATAACACAACATATTCATAACACATGATATTGATATATTGGTAATTTGTGACTATGAAACATAATCATGAATCATATGCATTGGATAAACGAATCTCAAAACACACCAAATGACTTATAGAGTCTTATGCTATCTCTATGAAGTGTAGCATGAGTGCTAAAACTCTTCTTACATAATTTTCGGGCCACAATGCCCTATCACAATATAAAGGTGAGTACTCACAATCCTATGGCATGCCAATGATATCCAACAATTTCAAGTGTTCACAGAGCCAATATATCACTTTTAACACATTAATTGTACACAATATAATAGGTGTAACACCCCTAATCTGATCCAATTTGTCGAATCCGAGTCTTGGGTATTACCACGCTAATACATACAAAACTTATTCTGCTTATACAATTTAACAAATTATTTCAACGTAACCACACGGACTCAAACTAAATTACTTATGTATATGAAATAAACAATTACAACTGTAGCACATGGTAATTAGTTACAAAAATATATAATTCAAAATCCTAATCTAATACAGTTATCATAACTATGGGTAATTGGGTAACCTTTAGAATTGGAAAACGTCACCAAACTTGCTTTATATGCATAATAGACTGATTTGCCACTCCCTTAACGTAGTCTTGGTATTGTCCTTCCTGGCAGAAAAACTCATTCAACCTGAAATAATAAGTATAACTTATGTGAGTTCGTAAAAACTCGATGAGAATTAATCAGTGAGAATTAATCACTTATACCTTGGTCGTGGTTTCCTTAATGTGCCAGATAGTTTATCACTTCCAGCTTCTTTTCTTTCAACATCAATTGTCTATCACAAACATCATCACACAAATTGCACAACATGTTCATTCCTTCTATCTGCTATATCGTAATCTAAATGCATTATCGTCATGTATCACTAGCCTCATTCTCTTAAGAATCTCTTTCAATTCATCTTGATCATGGATCCCTGCCCGTATTCTTGCAAACCAATGTTCAAAATTGTTTCTCGTACCTAATCTTAACTTTCACTGTCTATAGACAGAGGCCCTTCTTCAAGTTACCAGACGTAGCTCTTTCAAATTTATTCTTTCAATATGAGTTTCTCACACCCTAAAATTGGACCTAAAAGTTTCGAGGGTAATATGGGGATTTTAGCCCTAGTGAGCTCGGGAATTTTGCTAGCATGGTATTCGAAAATATTTTTGTCTATGTATTTTTGAAATTAAAATAATTTTTAAAAATAATGTTCAAAAGACTTTCAATTTTAAAATAAGGACTAATTTGTAAAAGGGTATAAATTATGAGTTTTTAAAAGGCAATTAAACCAAAATTTAATTTTCAACCTATTTTCCCCCTTCATCTCTATAAAACCCATGTTAGTCTCTTTTCCATATTTTTGTTTTGTCGTCCATTACATTCCAAAGCTCCTCTCATTCAATTTTGATTCCCAAACTTTATTCGTTTAATTTCTATCATCACCCAATCAATAAACCTCCATAGCATTTCAAGAAAAACACTCAAAACACCATATATTTATCTATTGTTGAGTTTTTGAGTTTTTGATCAAACATTTAGTTTTTCATGAAATAAGATAACGATTCAATTCCTTATTAGTTTTTTATTTTATTTGATCCTTCAAATTAAATTTTTAGCTAGTAAATCGCATGTTTTAAATAAATATTGAAAATTACGTCATTAATGGTAGATTTCAAGATTTCGGGTAAAAATGTGATTTCAAAGTGTTTTTCAATTAATTTTGACATAATTAGAAGGTCTCTAAACTTAATTTAAACTTTCGTTAAAGATTTTCAATGTTTTAATGAATTTTCATGAAAATTTCCATAAGCATATCGAAAATTTTGTTCCCATGAGTTGGGTAGTTTTGAGTAGTTTAAATGTTGAGAATCAGTTGTAGGTGAATAATTAGATTGATGGAATCAATTTTAGGTAAAAAGATTAAGTATAGATTGAGATAACTGAAATTCAAGTTTGTTACGTCGAAGGTTTTGATTACATGAGAATTTAGCTTAGGCTTGCAATTTTGGTTGGTTTAGGTGAGTCTTTGGCTGCTATTTGATTGTGTATATTGTGTGGTTATTATGTGTGAAGCATCGAAACCATTGGAACCTTCTAAGAGTAAGGAAAAAAGAAAGAAAATAGCTTGTTTAAGCTTTAAGCAATTAGGCGAAAGCTTGATCAGTAAGTATTTGGAATCGCTGCTAGTAGACACGATTCATAGTGTTAATTGCGAGCTTAGGAATAGCCTAAACCCCTATCCTAAGTTCTGAGTGTAAACTTTCTATTTCCCTTGCCTTATTTTGGCAAATTATGTGATTATGTGAAAAATTGTGGATTGATTATTATAATACGATATTGTGATATGAGACGTGTGATGGCTATTGTGAATTATGTTGTGTTGTGGGCATGATATACATGCTAAATGACAGTGATAATGGTATGCTATTAGTGCAAATATGTAGCAAAAACGAGCAGAATTTCTATAAGTATATATGTGTTGAATTGTGGAATGTGATATATGATGTACTAATTTTAAAGCACACATATGTGATCGGACATGTGATTGCTCAACAAGCATTATTGTGGCACTTAAAGTGTAATTAAATGTGAATTCAATAAGCATGAATTGTGTACAAGTTGTGATGTAAATTGATGAAGATGAACAGTTGATGTGCATTAAATCAATAATTAAAAATGTGTAATTGTGGATATTTTGGCCTTGCGATCTCTTGAAACTGTTGGACATAGTTGACATGCCATAGAATTGCGAGAAGTCACCTATATGTATTGTGTTTTTTAGTGTTGAGGCCTTGGGATAAGTTGGAGAGATAAGGGAATGTGAGCTAAGCCCCATTCAATGAGACATGTTTGGTGTGTTGGAGAGTGTTAGCTTTATGCTTTAGTTTTTGGGAGATGTTCGACTCCATGAGTCAATTGGTGTGTTGGAGATCCGTATATCCGATGTATGGTGATATTGCCCACTTTTATGTTTCATAGCCTTAAGTACCAAATTATCGTTTAAATGTGATGTTATATATTGTGATAATACGATGTGAGATGGATGCATAAACATGTAAATAACATGCTAAATGAGTTGATTTAAGTTTCTTGAAAATGTTAGTATGTTCTCATAATAAAATGCGTATGTAACTGTGGTTTGAGTCATATTAATTTAACTTGTGAATGCATGTGAATATATAAGCTAGACTTGTGAGTTATTAAAGCACATATACGATGTTTAGCCTTGATGAATTATTGTAAAATGAAATATTTGTATGTAAGTTTAGTGAAGTTGTACGTGAGAGTATACGTTAGTGTTATGATTTAACGGTGCATAAATATGTTATTGTGACTTGGTTAGAATATGGTTGTGAATGTGTTGTACTATGCTATTGTTTAACCTTTGATATGGTGTATACTTTGTGGTTACTCCGACATTCACTGAGCTTGTTTAAGCTCACCCACTATCTGTAACCATTACAAATATTTAACGTTTCCAGTGTGAGCGGTGTGGGGATACCAATGAAGTAATCTAAGTTAGGATTTAGTATTTCTGTATTTGGTATTAATATTATTCTTTGAACTATGGGGATAAGAAAATGTGGTTAGATTTTGATTGATTATTATTGTGGTTCTCGTGATATTTTATGGTTTTAGTTTTCTAGCACTTTCGATAGATGTTATAATTATTTCATTGGTATTGTTTTGGTTTGAATATTTGTTATGTTGAAGTGTCATTAACTGTATGTATGGTTAATGGACATTGAACAATGTGGTAGATTTTTAGCTGATTGATGCCATGATGTTTTGGATGTTTACATGACTTTGTTGCTCTTGGGATCTATGGATATCAAGCTTGATATGTTGATTCTTGCTCAGACATATTTTTGATGTTTTGAACTGTTATTATAGTTGTTTTGACAATTGTTTGATGTGGTAAAAGTTGCATGTTGAATGAATTTAAGTTAGGTTGGACTAATTGCTTTAATATGATATATTTTTGCTATCTAGAGTAGAGGTATCGATATTCGGACATTAAAAATGATAACTCCATAATTTTCAAAAGTGCAGGAAGTCAGTAATGTAATTTGGTATCAATACCACATCATGAGTATCGATACTCGGGGTAATAAACCGATACTTTTTTGAAATATACCAATAATTTATTGGGTTTTGACTTTAGGCGAGAAATATAATTCTAATTTGGTACCTATTTTCTTGGTGGTATCGATACCATCTAGGAGAATTTTGATACCTTTGATTTAGTATCAATACCTACGTGATTTATTTAGAATCTTTTCTTAGTGGTTTGAAAGCATGTTTAATTCTTATTATAGGTTCATTTAATGTATGTTTAGCATGCTCATATGATAATTAGGATATGTTTGACTTAAAATTCTAATAAATGCTAGAATTAATTTTGTTTGCTTGCTAATGGGACAAATTACAATGTATGTGATATGTGATAATGATGTAGCGTCCTATTACTTGGGCTCGGTGATCGGGTTGGGTATAAGGTGTTACAAAGTTCATCCATCACACTATCTCTTCAATTTCTCCTTAATTTATTTGGTCCTTTATCAGGATCCTTTGCAAACCAAGGCATCCGAAACTTCATTGGTATACTTAAGTTCAACCCAGGCTTATCTCTACAGTTACAACTTATTGGCGAACCCTTTTCAGATGTTCAAATTTCAACTTATTTTCAGAGCATCTTCTCAATGATATTCCCATTACGTCTCTTCAAATCATTACCTTAAGTTCTATCTTAACTTGGTCCTACACTTGCTATATAATCAATAGATATCTTGAATCATTCTAACTTCATTGGTCACATTTAAGAGCCAAACTGAACACGACATAGCTATATACAAGACACACTACATGGGTTATCCATTAGAATACACCTCGAGGGCCTATCAATCATTTTCCACCTCAGTGATTAGACACAGACCTACAACAAGTCCCTTAAACATTGACACGATTAATACCAGACATGTCTGATCACCAATCATACATCCCTTAGAACTCATGCTTCCCATACTAGACAAATTAATGGAGTTTTACATCAACGGAATACATACATATACAAAATCTATCTTACAATTTGAACTCATCTAATCTCTTATATAATATTTGGACTCTCTTATTCAAACTTTTATATATACCTTGGTAGATACTTAGCAACCCGTACGAGCTGTTGTATGGCAACCATAATTCTGCATCATTAATTCTGGCGAATACCACCACATTCTCATCATTCTCTTATACGCTGGTTATCATACTCTTATACTACAAAATCTTCTTTATCTAGTTAACTGAGAAATCCCTTTAAACTTTCATAAATTTCTTAACAGGATATGCCTTAAGCCATACTCTTATTTCAAACAATTATTCGTTGACATTTACCTTGAATGGATACATATGTATTTGGTGAATACTTTCGTTGAATTGAACTCCTTCCAAATGGCTCTCAAACATGCCTTGATTCTATACCATACGTATTGATACTGATAAGATACTACTTAGACCATTTAGATGAAATTCATATGCATTTCTTCAAGGATACGTATATTCAGAATACCCATCTTCCAAATTTCTTATGATTTTAGGAGAGGTCATTAAACCCCAAACAATAGTGATTTAACATATTCCAAATAACTCTAATTCAACCATTCATCATAATATAGAAAACTCTCAATGATAGATCCTTAAATCTTACATAGTTAAAAAAATATATATCTAACCATTTCAGATCATCTTGGTGAATTCCTTTACCATCTTGCAACTACACGGTTCTTTTCGATAACTTATTCGATTAATTCATATATCTTACTCAACCCTTGACCTTAAACATATTAATAATTTACCTCAGCTATACTTATTACAAAACTATCTGACTTACTCATATATAACCAGACATTCATGAAATATCACACCATTTAGGCTAAACAGAACATACCATACAAGCTTTATACGAACTCTCGTTTATTTTCCCAGTAGACTTCATAGAAGATGCCATAAAATTTAACCAAAATTCACAATTGAGTAGCATACGCCACAAAACGTTCCACAGAATACGCCAGGAGGCATTGTAATGAATGTGCCATAACAATTTCATATGAAACACGCCTTAGTGATTTCATACAGGGTCATATACTTACGGTCCATTCATAACATCTTTTCATATGATGCCATGGTCATGACCTCATGGTCTAACATATTCATTCATGTATCACAATTTTCTATTTCAATTATCATGTCGAAGGCTACGCCATGAATCATTTCTATTATATTATTGTATATTCTTTACTGCCATAGGACTCAACCACATGGATTTGCACACACATCATGGATCGCTATTGGCCAATTCAGTCATTAATTTATTGAAGGCTACGCCATGAGTGTTTTCCTGTCACAGGATACCATGGGTCAAAACTACATGGTCTTTCATTTCATTCACGCTGTGACTTGCCAGTCTGGTTAGCAATAATTGCCCTACTAGATGCTCCACAGGGAGAACTTAATCATGGTGTTCACTTACCCAAACTTGTTCATATGCTAGATAATTTCTTACCTTTAGTTCTTGAATTGTATTTAAATAATTATAATAATATCAATCATTCATGACCTAACGTTATTCTTACAATCTTATAAATGTTACATTCTTTCTGTACTTTTCATGATTTCTGATTTGCATTTTGATTTTGTTCATAAATATATTTTAATATGAACAATATGCATGTAAGAGTCATAGCAGGGACTCACCTAGAAACTCACTTACAGCAGATTGAACGCTAGATCCAAACACCTAACTTGCAATCAATAGCAATCACCGAGATATGATGAAATCTACTACTCTAGATTTGGTCTTTAGTTCCAGCTCAAAGGAGAAAGAAATATTATTAGTTCCTTAAGATTCAGCTAGCAGTACTTTTGAAGAAGGAAGAAGAAAAAACTCCTCCTTTATTGACCTGTGTAACTATAGTATTGCGAGATTAAAGTAAAGCTCATAAAGAGAAAGAAAATATTGTTGGTGCCTTACATATTATACTTACACATGATTATAGTAGAGCTCATAAAGGCAGATACACTTACTGCAGAGGGAAGGGATGGTGGGTGTTCTTATACAGCCAACAACCTTTTAAATTTTGGTTTATTTCCCTTAAGACCCCTTCCTACTCTCCTTTTTTTTTTTCTAACAAATCTCATTTCAATTAACACTCTTTATTTTCACATTTTACCTCTAATTTAAATCCATTTCAATTTAATCCCTACTAATATATATTTATTATCCCGATTATTATCGTTATTATTATTTTAATTACTACAACTTTAATTCTAATATACCTCTCGAACCCATGACTTAATTGCTCGATTCTACTAACTCAATTTTTAGGGTGTGACAATTAGCTTGGAGCTTTCACTCGTAGACACCGACAAGAAATCATCACCTCTGTCCTCGGCTATACTAGCATCGGCTACATCAGCCTTTTACTTTCCTTTATCATCATTTTCAACTGCCCTCTTAATTTTATTCTAGAGTTTATAACATTTTGCTTTAATATGACCCTTCTTTTTACAATAGCCACATTCATTAGATCTCACCCTTGATTTTTTTGACTCGAATTTTTAGATTGTTGCCTTCCTCTAACAACCAAAAATGAGGCTTGCCCATTTGATTTGCTCTTATCGCCTAACTCCTTGTCGAGTTTGTCTTTAAAAGATTTTGCTTCACGTCTTCAAATAAGAGTCTCTCTCTATCATAAATCAGGGTTTCCCTGAAAGTTTTGTAGGAAAGGGGCAAAGAACAAAGTAGTAACATAGCCTAATCTTTGTTGTCTATGTTGACCTCGAAATTCTTTAGGTCATTCAAGAGAGTTATGGATTCACTTATGTGAGCCCTAATAGAATCACCTTCTGCCATACGAAACGTATATAATCGTTATTTTAGTAATAAGTGATTTGCGACGGACTTTTTCATATGAAGGGTTTCCAATTTCCTCCACAAGGTTGCTGTTTGAAACTACCTTCTGTAATACACTTTTAGTGATACACAATTATATTGTCGACAATGTCTTCACATCAAGCTCCTCCGACTCTATCTTGTCTGAATCTGTGGGTTTTTTTCCCTGTAATAACCTTATTAAAACCATTTTGAAAAAGAATTATTGTCATCTGAACTTCTCACAAGCTAAAACTTGTAATCCCATCAAACTTTTCAATATCGTACCTTATTACCATCTCTGGACGACTTGAATGTGGAAACTAAACTTAGCTCTGATACCAATTTATTGGGCCAAACCCGAATTATGCAACGAACTCAAATGAAAAATGAGAAAATCTAACACAAATATTTAACGTGGGAAAATCCCTCCGAAGAGAATAAAAAACCACAGGCAAAGAAAACTTCACTACAAGAATAAAAATCGAAAAGGGTAGTACAATATGGAAAAACAAATAAACGTTGAACCCGAAATACAAAGGTTGCTCGAAATTCCCTCAAACTCTCTTAATTTTGTAGTTGTTGTTCTAAAATATCTAGGGTTGCTAAGAGGCCTAATTATAGGCTAAAATTTGTGTACAATTATGATAGAAACATCCCTAGAATAATCTGAGTTTAACTAGGAAAATATATCAGAGTTTAACAAGGAGAAGAAACCTGGTTGTGTAGGGAACACGTTGCCACATCGTAACACCAGGCTTCGCACTGTTAGGATGCTGCCTCTTCCTTATTGGGACGACAACTCTGTTTCAGTCAGGAATGCGAGGCACAATCCATAATCTAGAAAATTGTCTTTATTAATATATTTAATCATGTTATTTTTTTACATAAAACAAATATATATCTATTCATTTTTATTTTACTTAAACTATAACATGCTGATTGCAGTCGTAAACTAACTAAAAATTCGATAAAGACAAGTGCACCTATTAATTAATAGTACAGCTATGGTGAGCACATATATCTTTCTCACGAAGACTAAAAGTACTAGTAATTACCATCTTTTTATTATTTAACCGACAAATTGGAGTGATTGATTAAAAACTAAAATTAACTAATTAAATTAACTAAAGAACACAACAAAGAACAAATCAAGAAAATAATCGAGTAAACAACCAAGAAGCAAGACAATACCCAAGAAAGAATCCACCTAGATTTTACCTGTCACTATTAATCTATTTTACGCAATTTCTTCACTAAGTACCTTGATATGTGGAAATCCCTAAATCATGCTAATATCTCTCTTCAAGACTAAGAGCAACTAACTCTAAGTTGATTAATTGAAATTTCTTTCTAATTAAAACCTTTGTTGTCGCATTAACTCGATCTATGGATCCCTCTATTAGATTTGACTCTTATCAAGTATATTTATGTCATCCTATTTCTAGGATTGCATGCAACTTCAGTCAATTGCGCTAGATCTATTCTTAAACAGCCAAGAATTAAGCACACATAATTGAGAACAAGGTTCAATTATTTATTGCATAAAACATAAATCAAAAGACAAAATCCATTCTAGGGTTCATCTCCTTAGGTATTTAGAAAATTAGTCCATAATCGCAATTAAAAACATCTCAAAGATAGTATAACCATGAGAAATAAAGAAACTCATAATAAACTTTAAAGAAATCAAAAGGAGATCTTCAATCTTGATGGAAATCTA
>CM025249.1:13766504-13819802 GCA_013677275.1 Gossypium schwendimanii | reverse complement strand
CTCAACCTATCAGGGAATGCCACGGATCATTCTTTTTCTTATTTTTCTTGAAGTAATTTAAATTAATATTATTATTTATTTATATTTTTTATTAATAATTTCAGTCACCCTATTAAATTTAACTTTAAAAAAATCAAACCCTTTCCAATACCCTTGTAGTTCAACTTTTCAGAACCTAAAATTCATTTGTTAATGAGATATTTGACTAATATTGTTTCTTGATTCGTCAATAATATTTCCTTGATATTTCATGGCTATAGATGTTTCAAATTTTCAAAAATTGTTAAGAAAATATAATGTTTATTTAAAACTTTTCCGAAAATTTTTTTAGGATTTATGTTTGCAAAAGGTTAAGGGTTAATAATTGACAATTTATTGACTTTAAAGCATTAAATTTGCTTTTTTTAACAATTGTTTAAAAAGAAGTCATGTTTAGGATTTTAAAAAGGGTTTTCAAAAAGAATAGATGTTAGGTTTTAAATGTTAAAATATTTTTATTTTAGGGCTCGCAAACAAAATCGATTTGACACAAATTTTGATTAGTTTAGTGATTTTGTATTTCGATTTATGTTTAGTGATTTCTTTTTTTCTATGCCTGTGTTAAGATTTAATATGTTTTTTATATTTTCCGAGAATTATTAACTTATTATGTTATTGTTGACTACTTTGTGACATGAGTAAATTGATTTTAGTGTTAATGTAAGATTGATGTTTATTTTCATTTTGATTTTTAATTTGTTGTTGACATTTTATCTCAAATATTTTATGTGTTTAAACTTTCATTGTTAATTCTTTATGGTTGTTTATTTTTCTTTTATTTTTATAATTAATTTAATTATTATTTTTGTTGGATTTTGGGTTCACAGTGCAAAAAGAATCTCTTTATTGTAATTGATTGAGACAAGTGCAACTTTTATGTTTTTGTGGACCACTAGTAGAGGTCAGGAATAGTGAAATATTGTTTGGTGTATGGTATGTTGTTGAACATGTTATTACTGAATATTTTATTTAATATTATTAATCTATGTTTGGTGTAGTACAAATGGCTTAGCTTGAGCACACCTTACATATCCACTTGGGTGGTACTTTTGAACATAAACCTAATGTGTCATATGTTGGTGGTATTGTACAAGAATGGGACATAGACCCTAACTATTTATCCTTTTTTGTGTTATCTGGCATGGCAGAAGAGAAAAGGGCTTACGTCCACTAGAAGTTTTTGCTACTATGAACCTTGGTTAGAATTTAGTTAGGGAATTAGAATTAGTTGTGACAATTCACCATTTATTGAAATGAGTAATCATTTTATGAAATTAGATTCCTTACATGTATATGTAGAGCATGGCATTGAAACATATGAAATTGTTAGATGATTTACCAATGCTGCCAAGTGTAGATAATGTTGCAGGGGATGGGACAAGTACAGAGGCAGAAAGTGTTGGTAGGAATATTATTATGCCCGAGTATTGTGGGCAAAATGATGGCAATAGTGGTAGGGCTCGAGGGTTGAGGATGAGTGATCCATTAACTCAAGAAGCACAAATAGTATTGTTGATGTTGGGGTAGGCTTTGAAGATGAGGAAGTAAGGAATCTAAAGGAATATGCTAGAGCACATAAAGATAAAATAACAAAAAAAAATGTTAGGGCAAAGGATGTAGAGGCTAACAAAAACTTTCTTAGGAGAAAAAAAGAACAACAGCTAAGTTAATAGCTCCAGTAGCAGGTAGTTCGAGTGGACGTACTTCTTATATGGATTATTTTGATTTAGGCAGTTTTGAAAGTGATTTAGAGGGTGAAGTAGTCTATAAGAAAAGCATGACTTTATTTTATGATTCCATTAAGTAATAAGATTAGAGCTTGGTATGGTCTTTTAAAGTTCAGATCAGTTCAAGAAAGCTATTACACCTTGATTTATTTTTGTTTGTTTGTTTGATTGGATATAAAATGAGTTATTGGTCTAATGGTTAAGTGTTAGTGAAATTATCCTTCAAAACCCAAGTTCAAATTCCTTCCCTTGCATTTTTTTAATTTCGTTATTTTCCATTATTTTTAACCCTATTACTACCCCTAGGGTTTAAAAAACCTATTATATAACATCTTTTCTCCTTTTTGCTTTTACAATGCCACCTTTTCCCAAAAACCTAAAAACTTTCTCTCCTCTATCCCTTGTGCCAGCCCTCTCCTTAGCCTCTACTTATTTTTTTCTCTCTTCTTTCTTTCTTTTGTTTGTGCCGCCACCTTCCTCCATTTCACCACTATTGTCGCCACCTTACACCGCCTGCACCACCTTGCCCCACCATCACCCCCTTCTTCATCACTGTTATATTGTCGTCGCGTCGTCGCCATGTCACAATAGTTTTTTGTTCTCCTCTTCTCTTTTCATTTGCATTGCTTTCATTGTGACCAAATCTCTGCTTATTTTTCACCGAATTTTATTCCCCTATAGCCGAATCTCTCTTTGCTTTTACCATCTCTTTGGTCGAATCTCATTTGATTGCCAAGATCTCCATTGTTTGTTCCCGATTTGATTACTGGTCTATAATAAGTGTTATTTTGATTAGATCTCAAATATCATATTCATATCTTCTTCATTGTCATGGTCAAATCTCTTGCGCGTATATTCTTTGTTTAAGGTATAGGTCTGGATGCGTCAGACCAAATTTGATCTGTAAGAGTGTTGTTGTTTGAAATCTATAAATCGGAGAAAAGAGTAAGTGTTCATCTTCTATTTAGTAATCGAATCTATAGATCTTTTCCAAGATCTAGCATAATCAAATCTAATATGGTGTGCTTTGTGTTTTTTGGTTTATTCAAAGTTTAGAACTGGACGAGGTCTGATCAAATTTGTAACGAAGGAGTGTTGCAGATTAGACCTAGTACTATTTGAACATGCTGATTAAGGTGTGTGTCTAACCATGAGTATGTTTCTGCATGGCCAATTATTATGTGTGATTTGATGTCTCTGTTGAATATATTTATAAGTTTCTTCAATTGGTCGAATGGTCTTGTGCCTTCAGAATGGTGGAGGAATGTGGTCCTTGTTATTTCTAAGGTTGGCCGAATGTGGTAGGTGATGTTTGGGTGTTGGCTGATTGTGTGTAAATCCTAGTAAGTGGTTAACCAAAATCATAGAAGTTTTTTTCGTAGTAATTGATATGTGATTGTATGATTCTGTACTATTATTGCATGTCTTGTGTTGCTTAAGCATGCCACTGTTTCTATTATTATTAATCATATTTTAAGCATGCCTACTATTATTGAAATTAATCTCATGTTAAGCATGCCCAATGTTCTGCTACTATTACTAATTGCATGTTAAACATGCCTACTATTTCTACTAAACTGATTGCATGTTGAAACATGCCTTCTATACTAATTTTGTTACTATTATTGGTATGTCATAATGTTTTGCATAGGGATCGGAACGATATGTAAGGAGGAAGATTCTGGCATTTTATATGTAATTTTTGTGTTTTATACATATATTTCTGGCAGTTTGTCTACAAATACTGGTGGCATGTCCACTATGTGGTGTGTAAGGATGGATGAGTTCTGGAGAACTCTTACTGTGGTGTGTAGCGGATGATGGGTAGGAATTTTCCCTAAAATTGAAAGAAAAATTGCACTGTTAAACATGAGCATGTACATACATCATATAATTTATGTCATATGTTATACTGTGTTACTATTAGCTTGGTTGCTATTTTATCCTACTGCAACTAAAAAACTTATATGTTAAGACTCACACTAAGATCTACAGCACACTCCTTAGTTTATTATCTTTATAGAGAATCCATAAGGTTAGGATTTGGACTCGACATACGGAGGATCATCTTGGAGTTTTTATTTTAAAAAAGTATTTTTACTTTAATTTATCAAATTTTATTTGGACGATAGCATGGGTTATTTTGGTTGGTTTAGGTTGCATTAGATGCAATAACATTTGAAACTGAACAAACATATGATTGTGCTTATGCATGGAACCTAACTTTAAATATAAAATTGGTTAAAAACACTCTTTCTGTTTTTTATTTGAGATTGGATTTTTTAAAAGATTTTTTAATCAAAAAATCAATGAAGTTTTTAAAAAAAAACCAAAACCTTTACAAATTAGTCTCTAGATTTAAGATCAACTAAATTTTCCAAATGACATTAGAGTTTTTACAAGATAACTCCTAAACTAATTTGGCTTAAAGCCCACTAATTTTTATTAAACTAATAAAATTACTCAAACGTATTTTTCGTAAGATAAACAAATGATTTCAAAGTAAACTTTTGAATGCAATTGTTTTACTAGGCCATTATGGTGGCCCATGTAACCTTTAGAATCCTAACGTAACGTTTAGGTTAGTTTAGGGAGGTTACATTAGCATTAGTAAAAAATGCAATAGGAAATAGGTTTGATGTAAAGTTCTTTATACATGAGAAGTATAGGATTAGAGTTTCTTGTAAAGAAGAGCTGTGTCCTTTTCTTGTGTATGTAGTTAAGGATAACAGTAATGAATTATTCAAAATTAAGACTTTGAAGAAGGAGCATGAGTGCTCAGTGACATTTAGGAACACAAGAGCAATTTATAAATTTGTAGGAAAACATTTCATGAGAAAGTTGAAAGTGATCCTTAAGTTCAAACTAGTTGAGATGCAGAAATTAGCAAAAGAAGAGTAGAAAGTTGATTTAGATAGAACTACATGTAGTAAGGTAGGGTTTAGGCACTACAACAAATTAGTGTGAGCGTTAAGTATGAGCTCAATCAAAATTTTATTATGATTATCCCTTGAGAAAGGCACATCCCAATACCAACATTGAGTTAATGGTTAAGAGGCCAACCCCAAATGGAACCCTTAAATTAATAGGGTTTTATGTTAGGTTTAATGCACTGAGGGAGGGATTTTTTCAATGCTACAAGCCCTTTAATTGTTTGGATGAATGCTTTTTAAAGGTTAAATTTAAAGGGAAAATATTTTTTTTTTCTAGAGGTGGGAATGACCAAACTTATCCTATTACCTAGGCTGTTGTGGAGGTATAAAATAGAGAAATGGTTTAGGTATGTTTTACTTTTAAATGGTTTAGGTTGAAGAATCCACCCTTATGACTTACCATCATAAGGTATGTTTTTCTTTTAAATGATTTAGGTTTGTTTTATGGTTGGTTATTGTTTGTTCATAGTTTTTTTTTTGTATAATTTTTTGTAGGGTTTGAAGGAAGAAATAGTTTATATCTTCCCAAGAGTAAAGTATCGAATATGTGCATACCACTTATATGCAAATTAGAGGATCAATTTTAGGGGTGGAGATCTAAATGAAACTTTCTGGCTAGTTGTAAAACAACAACAAATTCTAAATTTGAGAATCACATGTAAACATTTGATGGGATGGACCATGAAAATAAGGTATGTCTTGAGAAAACTAACACAAATAGGGTCAAAAGCTTTCTTTTCTACTAGAAATAATTGTGATACTATTAATAATAATTTCTTTGAGGTATTTAAGGTCAATATCCATTATCTCTTTGTTAGAGGAAATTAGGAAATATGTGATGGGTAGGATTGTAAACAACATAAATAGATGTAGCAAATGGAATAAAGTTTTTTTGTCAAAAAATATATGAGAAAGTGCATCATAATAAAGAGCTAAGTTCATATTGTCATGTAAGATGGAGTGGCTTCTAAGGGATTGAATTTTAATGTAGGGGAGAAATGGTTGTTGTTGACCTTCAAAGATGGTCATGTAGTCAGAGGACAAAAGACCACACTCGTATCCCATGTTTACATGTATTTGTTATTTTGTGGACAAAATGACCTTGAAGATTATGTGTATAGAGGTATAAATAAATGTACCAAAATTTGTATGGATTTGTTGTACTTACTATTCCAAGTGATAAATATTGGGTCAAAAAAACATAGGACCAATTGACCCTCTTGTCCTAAGAAAGATGCCTAAGGCTCAATAGACAACTTAAACTCTTAGCTGAAGTCTCTACTGGAGCCCCTCTATACACACGAAAAACAACCACATTTCACCTAGTTTTTCTCAGAGTCTTGCTTGGTCCTTCTTGATTTTCGAATCTTTAACTTACCTGAATTCAAGCAGAAACTTTATAAGTTCTAGAGAATTTAGTGAAATTCGTATATAGAATTTAAAGAAAATGTAAAAATTCCAACTTAGAATTAAACTTCCTGATAATCATATTCATTATCTCTAATGGGCGACGCTTGACGACTACCCAAGAAAATCGCTACAACTGTAATTTTTACCAAATTTTAATGTCTTCACTACCTTGGAGTACTGGTGCACACCACACAACACCATAGCACTCGCTCTATCAGTCTATTTCCCTCGGAGGTTTCTTTGCTATTTCTCCTGGTTATGCCTGACCTTCGCTTTCCACTATCCTCTAACGGATATTTCTAGCCATTCAGCCTTGGGCAAGCATTTCCTCCCACTAAGACTCTTATATGCCTATTAAAACCTTCGGCTTGCTTTTTTTGTCATCCTATAAGCTATGATTTCATCTCAGTAGAGTTATTTTGTGTTGACTTCAACCATGTGGGATCCAGATCTTCCTTGGTGGACTCGTATTGTACATTATGTATACCTCTTCATCGAAGGAGTCTCATTCGCTTTTCACCCTAACTAAATTGAGATGTATCCTTACCATCCCTCATTATTGGCCTTGATAAATTTCCACTTTATCTCAAAGGTCATGTTCCTTAGACACACCAAGCTCATTCATTCTTGTGACTTGTCACCTAGTCACATCGCAAACTCTACTTAAATCACTTGGCATCCCTTTTGATTTTCAGACCTTCCAAATGTGTTACCCATGGTTTACATCATGGCGAACTTCCTTATGGGTACTGTCCTAGTGGACTACCTTGTGTTTACTATCTTGTCAGACAAACCAGTGTTTACTGTCTCGGCAGACTACCTGTGATTGTTGTCCCGGTGGACTACACCGTGTTTACTTTCCTGATGGACTATCCCATGTTTATTATCCTAGCAGAGTACTCCATGTTTACTATCTTGGCGGACTACCCCATGTTGACTGTCCTGACAGACTATTCTGGTTGACACAGTCGAGCCATGGTCTTACATGTTGTCCTCTTTTGAGGTGTCGCCTTGTAGGACTTGTCATCGTTGCAACTTTGCATCATAAAGCCTGTTGACTGCTATCATGGTGATACTCTATGGAACATAAATAATGTCATCATGGTGCTACCCCGAAGGGCCAATCAGTATTATTTCTTTTCATATTTTACCTTGATGCTCAAACATTGAAGTGCCTTTCTCGTAAGGCCCGGAGCTTTGCACATCACGATTTGCACTCAGTAATAGCGTATGGTTGTATCTAACAAAGTCTCTCTTTTTCCATTCTAACTTCATCTAACCCATCAACAATTTCCCCATCACAACATGCATACAATAATCAAGCATAACATATAATTTATCATTTAGAAATTATCATGCTAGATTATGTATCATTATCTACCATTCAACAAGCAGTAGTCAACTGGTGAAAAATCACATCGTATTAAGCACGCACACGAGCTTCTCTTTCTTTAAGCATAATACACCATATCTTAGACAAGTTTAGTACATCATCAATGTGTTATATATAAGTCACAAAACATCATCTGTCATCCAAAGGTAAGGTATAGAGACTCATCTGAATTCCATTATCGTTATCAGCTTAGCTTTTCCAAATGCTAGAGTCTTCTTTGTTTTGGTAGCTAAGCATGGCAACCAGTTATTACTTAAACTAAAGGTGTTTAACCATTTTAAAACCTAGAATCCAGAATTATGTAGAAGTAATTAAGAGTTACTACTTCACTCTTTCTTCAATACACAATTACAAAAGGTAAGGAAACTTACCAGTTTCTAAATTTCTCTACTATTAGACTTCAATTCTTTAGTCTATTATGACTTGTAGAGTTCCCTTTAGCCACATCCTATTCTTCTTCAATATGTCTAAAAAAGATGATGTTATGGAATGAATAAGATTTGTAAATAAAATTGAGAAAATTCTATCTCCACTCACACCTATATATATTCCTTATGCATGATTGTCATCTACCATTTCAACCATCCATTCTTAATCATGTTATCTCCTACTATGGAAACAATCGGTTCCACTCTAACTAAACTAGATTTCAAATCCAACATTTCACAATTCATCGACTAAAACTTTCGAGTTTCTTGATGGATTTCAACAATTTACAAGTCCTTTCAATTTAATCCTAAATTTCCCTGAGTTTAGGTCAATAAAGATACTCTAGTGTTACAACTTTAACACCCTTAAAGAAAATTTCGTCCTCAAAATTTTATTTCTTACCTTAATTTATGGAGATCCTTAACAAAATTCCCCTTTTTCCTTGATAATTCTTTGCATACCTAGTGGCAGGCTCCTCTGCTATCTTCAATTTTTACAATACTGCCCTAACACTTATAGTTTTATCCTAAACTTATTCCACTCAAAGTGTAGCTCTTACTTTTACTTTATGTTGTGCAGTTAATTTCACAAGGATTATTTCATAATCATTTTGGTGGATTCTTACTTTTACCATCTTTAAGGTATTTTGCTTCGTATAAAACTAATGGTTGTTTTCTGTACCAACATGGGTCATATAGCAGGTACTCAATAAATGTTTAGCTCTGGTGAACATACGTTTAGCTCTGGTGAACATTCCCACATTTT
This sequence comes from Gossypium schwendimanii, assembly GCA_013677275.1. NCBI lineage: Eukaryota > Viridiplantae > Streptophyta > Magnoliopsida > Malvales > Malvaceae > Gossypium > Gossypium schwendimanii. The sequence continues at coordinate 13,811,106 of CM025249.1, read as the reverse complement.
TGGTTATCAAGGGGTTTAAGGAGAAACCCTTACTACCTTCAACAAGTGTAATTTATGGATTTAAGGATTTGAATCGTTTGTTGCAAATCAAGCAAACTTCCTTGGGACGCTTAACTATTTAAAATAATATGTAGTGTAAGGAGGTGTCTTATTTGAAATCATTTTTCATCTTTCTTTTCCATTAAGTTTCTGTTTGAGTTTTTAATTTCCTTTCTCATCCTTTTCCGATTTCCTCATCTGAGATCAGTTCTCTTCTTCCGTTGACCACTCCCTACAAGTTTTTAAGGTAATTTTTCTCAAGTTCTTCCCTTTCTTTTCCTTTCATTATACCTAAAATGGCCAAAATTAAACACAATTATCATATAGGTATCAAACATTACGGTGGTGGTAGTAAGAAAGGTTGTAGGGGCGACAATAGTGGCGATAGGGCTAGATCTAGTGGACGCAAGGTAAGCATCTAGTGGAAACCCCTCCTTTTCACTGTACCATGTCCCAAGGGGAAATGGTTCGCTTCTTGGGTGTTAGAGGAATACAACTTCTCAACTTCGCCTTGTTCAAGGCAAGTGTCAACTAACTGACAATTCAGACATCACCATTCTTCCTCTTTATTTATTTGAGGCCTAGTTTCATCTTCCCCTTCATCCTTTCTTCTTTTTGCTCTCAATGAGTATGAAACTGCACCATGGCAACTTTTCGACATATCTTGGTTGACCCTGGTGGCATACTTCATTGACTGTGGCCTTAAGAGAGAGCCTCTCATCATTGCTGTTTTGTAGCAAATTTATCAATTAAAAGTGACCTCTCAAGGGTCTCCTACTAGGTTGGCCTATTTAGTACTCGCTAGGGGTGTGAGCCCATCATAAAAAAATAGGCTTCCGACCTTCACATAAACAAAAATAAATTTTTTTCGAGTGAGGTGTAACTTGAGGAGTGGGTTTGGGTTACCAACCTAATTGTCTATTCCTCCTGATTTTATGTGTACCTATAGGCAACAATTAGATAATGAGGCCATAGATGATCTATTCAATTGCTTAAAGTTGGGCCGCTCTCTCATGTTGGAGAGTTTTATTACTATCAGAAACATCTTTCGTTTTTGCCTAAAGAACCATAGCCCAAATGGTTACAGGCCCTTGAATATTGCTATTGAGGCTATTTTTCAAGTCACACACCCCTCCGGTACGATGTGGAACTACAATGTTTTTGATGACTTAGACGATGTTTTGGTTAGGAGGAAAGAGGAACCTCTAAACTTTTTTTACACTTATTGTAGGCGATGTGTGCATCGTTGGTCCATTCCACCAATAAGGTTTGCTAGTGAGACTCTTAATTAGAGATTTTGTTCCTCGTATGGCTGATCCTAACATTTTTGTTCTAGGTTCTTGATTGGCTATTTAACGTCACAACACTAATGTGCAAGCGTACACGGTTGTTTAACGTCATAGCACTAACGTGCAAGCGTACACTGCCAATGCAAGTATAGTAGACATATATGAGTCTGTCGGATATTGATCCCAATAGGATGGGTGTCTTTTGTCTATCAATTTCAATGTAATAAATAGATAAAATGAGATAAATTGTGAGAGTAGGTATTGAAGAAATAACTTAAAAACAACAAGATAAAATATGATAATGATAAAATGGGATCCCCAACGTGAATATTCAAGTGAATACTAAGTGTTCATAAGGTATAAAAGGATAGGTGATTGTCAGTGCATTAAATTGCAATGAATATCTTACCAAACTTAACTTCTATATTTAATCAAAGACTTAAACATGCATATTAATCCCACCTTTCAATGCTGGAAATGAGACACTATTAAGAACAAGTGGATTAAATTCCTCTAATCCTTAAGCAACTTTCGTTGTCATGCTTGTTAGGTTGAACTATCACTACACCTTCCAGTGTCAGTGACTGTAATAACACTTCCGTGCTAAAAACATTCAAACCCAAAGTTTAAACAATAGAAGCAAGATTAAATAAAATAACATTTAATCCAGAAATCATGTGTGCTTTCATACTAACATGATATAGAAAGTAATCACTAGCGTTTAGAAAAGTTGGACGTAATATGAAAGAAATCATGTGTTCTTTTATATTAACAGTTGTCTGGTACGGCGACAATTCTGGACGTAATATGAAATTACTCATATAGTGACATCAGTGCCAAAATATGACCAAATTAAGGGTAGATAAGCTAATATCCACTGAGTCATAAAATGTAAATTACTGAACTGAAAATACTAAAATATGTGATAAAGATAACTAAAGAGGAACAGATTAACCAATAAGTAGGAAGAAAACATATGTTTTTTCTAGTACTATCACACCTCCAAACTTGAGTTTTTACTTGTTCTCAAGTAGACAAGAAACTGGTAAGGCTACACAAGAATTCACTAAGGCAAATGACTATTCTAGCAACTTAAATCATCTAAAATCCCAATGAATGATTCACATTCAGATGACAGAATATTGCATCGACAATACATAAGTATGAATGACTAAGATTTCATCTTCATCAAAACAAGTATCATGCTTCACATTTTAAATTCTATCTACCAATACAACATTTATTATATTTTTTTGTGAATAATGGATATCATTGAATTACTGTACCCTTATTCTTGAGAAATAATGATGGAGTGCAACAAACCCCCAAGAAGTACGTGATTGTGACGACACACACTCAAGCCACGACAACCTTTGGCTAGATTCATTTTTCTAACGCCTGCATTAGAGTGTTCCTTTTTTAACAATTCATAATACACCCACTTTAGAGTATCACTTATTCATAACTATATATACATATGAGTAGTTGAAAAAGGCAAATTCATTCAAAATTTAAGGAATGCTACTAGTTATCCATTACTAATGCAACCTAAATCATTCATCAAAGAATTGAAGATACAACATTCAGTCAAATTTATCTAACTCATTCATTGATAATACACATGATTCAATAATTAAGCATCGAATGTAATAAAAAGTTTCAGAACACATTTGCATTAACCATAAATAAACCTTGCATGCTTCATTAAAAAAGATTGAAATGTGGGTGTATTTCAAATCCTCTTATGCATTCCCCCAAACTTAAAGTTCGTATTGTCCCTAATGCTTTAAGATTAAAATGCAATGACGTTAACAATGCAACGACAAGGTGAACTAACAAAATGAAAATTATAGCTACATGCAATGCATGAATACTACAACTAAAACTTGAAATAAACTAACTCATTTTTTATTGTTGGCCATTAATGTGGCTGCACAATGTTTCTTCTTCCTCCTCTTTTTCTCTTCCTTCTTCTGCTTGTTATCTTTGGAGTGCTTTCTCTTCTTTTCTTTGGGTTTTTCACGGTCCTCAGATTGCTCATCAGGTTCCAGCTCTGCCTCGGCATCATCGGCTGCTTCTTGTGTAGAAGGGGCCACTTTGAGTGGTCTAATATAGACCACTATAGCTAATGACTTAGGGTGCTCCTCACTTGTTACCTCTATTGCTTTTGCCTGTTTAGCTCTATCTCGCTCTAGATTATTTGTAGTTGCACCCACAAACTTAGATGCATTGACAATATCCTTAACAGATTCTTTCTGAGTAGCTTCTGTCTAAGTATTTTCTTCCTCTGCCTTCTCATTCACAACTTCAGCATGAACATTTTCCTCTTCCACAACAATTTCCTTCTTAACAGTAGATGCCTCTTGACCAGCAATGAAGTCACCCTCGACCAAGTTATCAATCCGTCACATGCACTCCTCAACGTCCCTTGAGTATTCTTCTTTCGCAATATTAGAGATGTGCACAACGGGAGAGGATTCCACCAATCTATCTTGGTCTATAGGTCATCTTCCTCGGAGGAGGGTTTATGCTCTCAGATAATTGGTGGGAACACTAGAAATTCTGGGAGTGGGGTTGGGCTTAACTGACATAATGTGGCAACAATAAAGTTGTTATAGGCCCTGGTATAAGCACATAACAAATCTTGTGATCTGCCCATATCTTCTATTGTAGCGATAAGCCTGATCTGCTTATTGCTAATGGAATTTGCCAACTTCTCGATATCCTTCATTTTGCGCAGTAATGATGTCTCTGGAGTCAAGTGTGTTCCATTGCTTTCTACTTTGGTTTTGCCCTTCCTTGTCTTTTTGGTCTCTGCCTCCTTCATTGTCGGTGTATCTTTGTCACGAGTCATTCTTTCAATGATGCTTTATTGATCGAGCCCTTATTCTCCAAGATCTCTTCATCATCAAGGGGCACAATCCCTTTTTGCTGGCATAGTAGCATCACCAACAATGGGAAAACCAAAGTTCCATTTTACCTTGCAGTGCAGTCAGTAATTTCCTAGTGGAGTACTGCGCGGACATCAATCTTTCTGCCCTTGGCAATAGAATTTATGAGGTACATTCTATCGAGGTTGATTGTGGTGCTGTGAGTGGATGATAGTAACATGCAGTTGACAAAATGAAACTAGATTTTACTTTGCAGTGTCAAGAAGCGGTAGTACATCGTATAATTCTTTTGATGTAAACCTATCCACAATGCTCATTCAAAACATAAATTCTTAACCAATAGTTTCCTTTTGTCGTCTGTGATATCCTCAATAAACTTGGAGTATTCGTTGACATCCACCTTAGTGTTGTACATATCATTAATTTTTGTAGCATCCTATGGGATTAAACGTTTTCGAACAAAAATAAACTCCAACTCATGGTCATGAAGGTTAGTGTAAAACTCACGTACCAATGAAGGAGAATAGCTTCCAGGATATGTGTAGAAAGTTTCCCACTTCAACTTAGAAGTGGTTCTAGAAACTTTTTTCCCAAGTCTTCTTGTTACGAAAGGAGAATGCCCTATTCTGGGTGGAAGTTTTGCCTTAAGATGTTGTTTTGAAGTCGGTCTTTGGTCGCTTTCATTAAAAAGATCACCGGCTCCTTTTTCTCCGTTGGCCTGCAAAATTTCGACTCACAAACTACAGTTGCAGAGGATGAGTGTTCTTCAATAGGCTTGGTGGCTTTCTTCACTGATCCTCTCATTCTTTCCACATTTTGCTTGTTTTGTGGAGTAAAGATAATTTAAAAGTGTAAAGGTACGAACTTGGGGAAGAGAAAGTGAATAAAAATGGTTGCTTGGGTGTTTCACAGTCGGCACTATGAAGAGGGGTTTATAGTGAGTGTAAAAACAAGATGAAAAATGAAAAGACGGGATTTTTTAAAAGGGCATAAAGCTGGAGGGAGTAATTACATCCAATGAGAATTGTGCCCTCTTAGACAGATCGAACGGCTAGGTAACTTTTGGTCAAACTTTGGGATCTGAATTTCCTGAGCTGTCGTCATTCTTGCTAAGTCAGAAGCAACAATACAATAGTACGAACTACGTTGACAATAAAGTCCAAGTGCGTCGACAATGGTATGCAATTATTCTGCAAAAATAAAAATAAAAATAAAAATAAAAATAATGAAACAATCTTGAATAGAAGCAAAAATAAAATATAATTACCTAGTAATAAATTGCAGAGAAAAAAATTCAAATTAAAATTGTTCGACCAATTTAATGGTTTCTGCCTTCTTTTGATCAATATTTCCAAGATAATGTTTTAATCATTAACCATTCACTTTGAATTGGTGTCCATTATTTAAATCTTTGATTGTGACAGCACCATGAGGAAATACTTCAACAACTTTGAAAGGTCCAGACCAATGTGAGCGTAATTTACTCGGGTGCAGTTTTATTCTAGAATTGAATAATAAAACTTGCTGACCCGTTATAAGTTGCACTGTAAAATAATTCTGTCATGCCATCATTTGATCTTTTCCTTGTAAATTGCAGCATTTTGATAGGCGTTTCACCTAATCTCATCTAGTTTAGTGATATCCAACAACCTTTTCTTTCCAGTAGCTTCATAGTGCATGTTCACTTGCTTAATTGCCCACATTGCTTTGTGTTCCATTTCAACTAGTAAGTTACATGCTTTCCCAACAACCATTTGATATGGCGACATCCCTAATGGAGTTCTGTATGTTGTTCGTAATGCTCATAAAGGGTCATCCAGTTTGGAAGATCAATCTTTCCTTGAAGGGTTTACAACCTTCTCAAGTATGGTTTTAATTTGTCGATTTGACACTTCGACTTGCACATTAGTTTGCAGATGATAAGTAGTAGTCATTCTATGCTTGACTCCATATCTTTTCAGTGTGGCTGCCACTTGGTTGCAATGATAGTGTGTACCCTATCACTAATCAATTCCATTGGTGTGCCAAAGCGAGTGAGTATATGTTTGTGAAAAAAAATTAAGCATTGTCTTTCCATCATCCTTTGGGACTGAAATAGCTTCAACCCACTTCAAGACGTAGTCAACAGCTAATAATATATAAAGATTTCCAATTGAACTTGGAAATGGTCCCATAAAATCCATAACCCAAACATCAAACAATTCAACCTCCATAATTGGCTGTTGCAACATTTCATTGTGTCGAGATATAGAACTTGTGCCCTGACACCTGTCGCATTGAATAACAAAATTGTGGGCATATTTGAATAATGAAGGCCAGTAGAATCCTAATTGGAGAACCTTAGCAGCAGTTTGCATGCCATCGAAATGACCTCCATAAGGAGCATCATGATAGTGCTTCAGGAATGAAAGCATCTCCTCTTTTGGAACACAACGCCGAAAAATGTTGTCATTGCATACCTTGAATAAATATGGTTCGTTCCAATGATACTTCACGGATAAATATTTTTTTATGGCTAGTGACACCCAATGGGAGTTTTTTTACACACTAGATAATGAACTAAATCCGTATACCAATGGGTTTCATCTACAGCAAATAACTTCTCATCTGGGAATGCGTCAACAATTTGAAGCATGTTTCCATCTTTGTTGCCAACTTCCAATCAAGATAGATGATCTGTAACTTGATTATCTGAACCCTTACGGTCTTTTATCTCGATGTCAAATTCTGGCAACAGTAATATCCAGCATATCAATCTTGGTTTTGCATCCTTCTTCGCAAAAAGATATCTTAATGCTAAGTGATCAGTAAATACGGTAACATTTGCGTCAACAAGATAAGAACGAAACTTGTCAAAAGCAAAGACTACAACCAATAATTCTTTCTCTATAGTGGTATAGTTTATTTGAGCCTCTGTAAGAGTTTTGCTAGCATAATAGATGACGTGAAATATTTTACCCTTGTGTTGTCCTAAAATAGCACCCACAGCGCTTACATCACACATAACTTCAAAAGGTTGAGACCAATCGGGTGATACGACAATGGGTGAATTTACTAGCTGCATCTTCAATTGAATGAATGCCTCTAGACATGCATCCTCTAAGAAGAATTTTCCATTTTGTTCCAACAATGAGCATAAGGGCTCTGCAATTTTTGAGAATTCTCTAATAAATCTTCGGTAAAACCCCGTATGCCCAAGAAAACTGTGATTACCTTTCACATTTTTTGGTGGAGGTAATTTATCAATGATTTCCATTTTAGCTTTATCTACTTCAATACCTTGACGAGATACGATGGCCTAACACAATGCCTTCACTTACCGTAAAATGACATTTTTCCAATTTAGAATAAGTTGTGTGTCTTCACATTGCTGCAATACTTTATCCAAATTGTTAGTACAATGATCAAAATTATTCCCATAGACTGAGAAATCATCCATAAACACCTTTAAGGAGTCTTCAAACATATCTGAGAATATTGCCATCATGCACATTTGAAATCTGGCTAGTGCATTGCAATGACTAAAAGGCATTCAGCGAAAAGTGAAAGTACCAAAGGGACAAGTGAAAGTAGTTTTTTTCTTAATCCTCCGTGTAATAGCAATCTGATTGTATCCAAAATAGCCATCTAAGAAGCAGTAATAGGCTTTTTCGGCAAGCCTATCCAAAATTTGTTCAATGAAAGGAAGTGGGAAGTGGTCTTTCCTAGTGGCACCATTAAGTTTGCGATAATCAATACAGACTCGCCATCCTATAGGAATGGGTGTAAGAATTAATTCGTCTTTATCGTTGCTAACCACAGTGATGGCACTTTTTTTAGGAACGCATTACACTAGACTTACTCAATTGCTATAAAAAATAGGGTAAATAATTCCAACATCAAGCCATTTTGTAATTTCGTTCTTAACAAGTTCCTTCATCTTATCGTTTAATCTTCTTTGTTGCTCAATTTATTGTTTGCCTTCATCCTCCAACTTGATATTGTACATGCAAAAAGATGGACTGATGCCTCGAATATCGGCAACACTCTAAGCAATAGCTCATTTATGTTGCTTAAAAATATGGACCAATTTCTCTTCTTGAGTTACATCCAATGTTGTGGAGACAATAACGGGGAGAGTATTCTTATCACTAAGAAAGACATATTAAAGATTAGTAGGTAACGGTTTCAATTCTAGAGTAGGAGCTTCATCAATAGATGATTTGAAAATTGGAGCTGTTCTGTTGGCTAAGTCTAAGGATTCGATCTGTCATCCATGCTTGAGTTCAATATTATTAGCTTCAACCATGCTGTCACAATCATCTACAAATTCATCATCAGATGTCACTGCAAACTCCTCAGAAAGTATTATGCTTTGGTCGTTGAATTCTTCTGCAATTAAATCATCTAGCACATCGACATTATGACATTCTTCTTTGTCATTGCATTGAATAGATTTGAAAACACTGAAGGTAACGTGCTCATCGTTAAGTTGCATGGTCAGTTCACCTTTGTAAACATCAATAAGAGTTTATCCACACGAACTAAGATAAAATCAACCGAAAAAATGAATTTATCCACACAAACTAAGATATCTTTAATTTTTCCTTCAAGTTGAGCCAAAGATCGATCAACTAGTTGCAATGTCACTGTAGTAGGTTTCATGTGACCAATTCCCAACTTTTTGAAAGTAGATAGTGGCATTACATTGATGCTAGCTCCCAAGTCGCATAAGGCCTTGCCCAAATAATTGTTGCGAATGGGACATGGGATAGTAAAGCTCTTAGGATCTTCCATTTTGAGGGGTAATTTATTTGTCAAAATAGTACTACAACCCTTTGTGACTGCAGTAGTTTCCATATCACTAAGCTTCTTTTTCTTGGACAAGAGCTCATTCATAAATTTCCCATAATTTGAAATTTGCACAAGAGTGTCTACTAAAGGAATATTGACATTAAGTTCTTCAGTGTGTCCAGGAGCTGTTGGTATTGCTTGACATTTTCATTCTCCTTGAATCTTTGTGGGAAAGGTAAAGGTCGAGATATATATGATTACACCGACACCCTTGATTGCATCAACAGTTTCGAGGGTCAGACATGAGGTATATGAGTGAGAGTTTGTGGGACTTCTTTGTTTGGTACATTGGCAGGCTCTTCAGATTCAGCCCTTTTACGAGGGATTGGCTTACTAGTATCTTGAGGTGCTACAACAGAGTTTGTAGTCGGCTCATCAATTTTTTTACCACTCCTAAGGGTGATAGCCTTACAGTCTTCTTCCCCTTTGGATTAGGATTTTTTGTGTCACTAAGTAGTGTGCCTGATGGTCGAGTATTCAGATTCGAAGCAAGTTTTCCTAATTGTGCCTCTAATGCCTGAATAGAAGATAAGTTCCCTTGCGCAATAGCTTCTGTACGAGTCATATGCTCCCTCATTAAAGCCTCAAGAGCAGCTAACGGGTCAGAAGGAGAAGCTTGCATGTATTGTTGTCGTCGATGTTTTGGACCATGCTGATTCGGTATTGAAGAATGTTGTGGCTGTGTCTAGTTCTGGTGTGGATTCATCTAGCCTTGTTGTGGATGCATCTGAGTGCTCTAATTATAGTTCTACTGTTGTTGATTGTAATTCCCTTATCTTGAATTATAATTACCTTGAGGAGATATATTCCCATATAGGAATGCCGCAACATTTTTTCCAGCATTCTGAGTTCCCTAAGACTATTGATTACGTGCAGAATTATTATAAAAGGTGCCATAAGAATTGTTGCAGATGTTACTGACATAAAAGGTATTTTCTGCATGTTATGGGCATTCTCCATAGTTGTGGTTGTCATTGCAAATCTCACAACAAAAAGTAGGAACATCAACTTGTTGAGCGACTTGTAGAGGTGCAACGCCACTAGTCCCTTGCATATTTTTTTTATCATATTTGCAAGAGAAGAAACTTGAACACTCAGTGCAGATATTGTATCCAATTCAGTAACTCTCAGGGTAGCTTTTGCTTATGCAACTCTAGAAATAGAATATTGATAATCATTCTGAGATATTTTCTCTAGAATTCCAATAGCATTAGTATAAGTACAATCCAGCAAAGAACCATTGGCTTATGCATTGACAAGATTCCTCGTGTGTGAATTCAGGCTATTATAAGAAATCTCAATTTCTGTTTCCTATTGAATGCTATACATGGGACAACGTCGAAGCAAAGATTTATAATGTTCCCATGTGGTGTAAAGATTTTCATCATCCAGTTGATGATAAGCTGTAATATCATTTTGGAGACGAACATTCATTATCGGTGGGTTAAATCACAAAACAAACTGTGTTGCTAGTACATTGCAAGAAGTAATTGATTCGACAGGTAACCCAAAGAACCATGTACGAGCTCTTCCCTACAAGGAATAAGGAAATAATTGTATATTTAAAGCGTTATTAGGAACAGCTTGTTGACTAAAGGAAGCACAAATTAATAAAAATGATTTTAGATGCTCTCGTGCATCTTCCTGTGGCAGCCCAGCATATTGCCCATTAGAATTCAGCATTTGGATCATTACTGGCTTGAGTTTAAAATTTCCAACTTGAATTGTTAGCCTAAGAACACACGGTTGTAAGTCATTGAAGACAGGTACTACAAAATCTCATATAGTCCTGTTCTGTATTTTTTTGTCTTGCTGCAACAATGGGTCATTAGCATTTTGGTTCTGCATCAGGGGTATAACTGCATTGTTTCGTGGCAAAGCCATATTTTATCAGTGTACTAAATAGATAAAATGAGATAAATTGTGAGAGTAGGTGTCGAAGCAATAACTTGAAAACAACAAGATAAAATATGATAATGATAAACTAGGATCCCCAACGTGAATATTCAACATAATACTAAGTGCTCACAAGGTATAAAAGGATAGATGATTGTCGGTGCGTTAAATTGCAATGAATATCTTACCAAGCTTAACTTCTATATTTAATCAAAGACATAAACATGCACATTAACCCCACCTTCCAATACTTGCAATGGGACACTATTAAGAACAAGTGGATTAAATTCCTCTAATCCTTAACCAACCTTCGTTGTCATGCTTGTTAGCTTGAATTTTCACTGCACCTTCCAGTGTCAGTGACCGCAATAATACTTCTGTGGTAAAAACATTCAAACCCAAAGATTAAATAGAAAAAGCAAGGTTGAATAAAATAACATTTAATCCAAAAATCATGTGTACTTCCATACTAACATAAAATAAAAAGTAATCGCCAGCGTTTAGAAAAGAAAAGAAATAAAATAAACAAGTGGAGAAGCTGGTCGTCAGAAGCTGGTCTACATCCCTTTCACGTCAGTTCGCCCTTCAGAACTTAAGCCACCATAGCTAAAAGCTTCAAAGGATAGGTTGAAGAAGATGATAATCCAAAAAAGCTATTTTTTTTGTGAATATTTATATTTTTCCCAAATAGCCTAGGTGTCCTTTCCTTAGAATCATGCTACCTCTATACGTACAAGTTAGTTGTACTAGACTGGACAGCACACACATTTTTGCTCCTATCCAGACAGCTGTCAGGTGCGGTGATAATTCTGGGCGCAATCTGAAATTACTCATACAGTGACATCGGTACCAAAATATGACCAAATTAAAGGTAGATAAGCTACGATCCACTGAGTCATAAAATGTAAATTACTGAACTGAAAATACTAAAATATGTGCTAAAGATAACTAAAGGGGAACAAATTAACCAATAAGTAGGGAGAAAACATATGTTCTTTCTAGTACTATTAGTTCTACTCAATCATCCACTTCATCTCAGACTTCAAGTAGCATGAATGTGGGTGCCAACAGGGAAAGGGCACAGAAGGTCATTGCTGATGCTGATGCTTATTCAAGGGTGCATGTGGTGGTAGTAACTATAAGAGGTGGAGAACTAAAAGGGGGCTCTCGAAGTACCTTAGAAAGCAGTCGCAGTAGGCTGGTTCGCCGCCAATGAGGGAAGAAACCAGTCAATTCTGAGAGAAAGCTTACTCTATCTATCCTTCCGTCTCACCCCAAAACTTTAACTAAATCAACCACTATCGAGGACGTTACTCTCCTCGCACAAAGTCCATCTAATGACTTCTCCCTAAATTGTCCCTTCTACACCGCCATCTCTCTCTAGTAGACCAAGGTGACCTCTCGCTTCTTCTAGTGGGTCATTACGTTTGCTTTCATGGAGGACCAATTTATTGTGGTGGCAATCTCCCTTCTCCCTAACAAAAATTTACCGATAATAGGAGAGGGACCTACCCCAAGAACTAAAGAATATACTTTACCAACTTCCTCCGAAGCTCATAAACCAACTCTCTTTGAGTTGATAAACTCCTACCAAAACATGGTAGAGGAATTTGATTTGCTTGACTAGGCCCTCTACAACTGATGTCACAAACTTGAAACTAAACTGTTTCAATTAGATGTAACCCTAGTCTCTCGAAATTAAGAACTGGTTCAACTTTACCAATCACAAAAGTCTAGCTAGGAGTCTAAGTAGAACTCCCTAAAAAGGGAGTCTAAGAGTTGGGTCTGCTAGTTGGAGGTTCGGATGAAAACGTAGAAGGAGCACCACTTGGCAGACTTAAAGAGGATCCAAAAGGAAAACAATTAAGCTCTAGAGCTATACAAAGCAAAGAATGTGGTGGGAATCGTGGAATATCTTCCCAAGCTGAGGTCTAATTACATCCTTCATGCCCAGGTTGCCATGGGCCGCATCAATGTGAGTCGAGTGGACTTCGACTGTTTGTGCCAATACATCAATGAGAATCTGAGATTCAATGCGATGAACCCTTTTAGTTTCGAGTGGGAAGAGTTTCAAAAGAAATGGAAAGATTTTGACATTTTCTTCTTCCCACTCGAGCTTGAGCCCACCACTCCTGCTCCTATAAAGGAAGCTAAGATGCGAGGGAGGAAACAACAGAGGAAATGACTGATTCACCAATTGGGGATAACGCTTAATCCTCTCTCATATTTGTATTAAATTCCTTGTAGTAATAAAAATTCCCATCTTTTTCCTTCCTTCTATTTCCCGCACTATAATTGTCTCAAATCTGACTATGATCTGCCAAACATGCACTTAATTTCATCACATTTACTTTCTTATAACAACTCTTGAGGGACTAATTCAGATCCAATGTAACATATACATAGGGCCTAAACTGAAGCTCTGATACAACTCAATTTGAAACACCCTGTACCGAAGCTGATCGCCAGTTCGGGTATCTGATGCTAACCAAAATTATTTAGCTCAATTTTTGTTTATGATTTAATTACATACTTAAATAACTTGAATTTAAGAATCTAACTAAAGTTTGCGAGTCGTATTGAAATAGTACTAAAACTTTAGGACTTTGATTCCAATGATCATCTATAATTTCTGGACAGAGACTCAATAACGTATATAGAAAACTTAAACCCTAAGGCGATATGTCTACAAGAGCCTTTCTATACACATGAATAGTAGCTGTATTTCACCTACTTCCTAGCGAAATCTAACTTGGTCCCTCTTGATTTTAGAATATTTAACTAACATGCATTTAAGCAGAAACTTTATAACTTCTAGAGAACTTAGAGATCCACAAAAAAGAATCTAATGAAAATTTGAAATTTCCAGCTCAGAATTAAACTACCCTAGAAAACCACTATAATTACCCAAGATAATCACTACCTTGGAGTTCTAGTGCTCATCAAACAACACCATAACACTCGTTCTATCAATCTATTTTCCAAGGAGGCTTCTCTACTAATTTCTCTGGTTATGCCTGACCTCTGCTTTCCACTATCCTTTAATAGATTTTTTGGGGATTCAGTCTTGGGCATGCATTTCCTCCCACTAAGAACCTTATCTACCTATTAAACCTTTCGATTTACTTTTTTTCATCCTATAAGCTATGATTTCATTTTAGTAGAGTTATTACACATTTGCTTCAACCATGTGGGATCCACAGCTTCCCTAGCAGAATCTTCTTGTTGTACATTATGTATAACTCCTCATCTAAGGAGTCTCATTCTCTTTTGACCCTAACTAAATTAAGACATATCCTTAGCATCCCTCATTATTATCCTTGACAAATTTTCTTATTATCCTAAAGGTTTATGTTCCTTAGACACACTAAGCTCATTCATTCTAATAACTTGTCACCCTAGTCACACCCCGAACTTCGCTTAATTCGCTTGGCGTCCTTCTTGATCTGTGAACTTTCCAATTGTTATTATTATATTTTACATCCTGGCAGACTTCTTTATGGTTACTGTCCGCACGAACTACCCTGTGTTTATTATCTCAAAGGTGTACCCCGTGTTTACTATCCTGGAGGAATACCCTGTGTTTACTGTCCTAGTGGAATATATTGGTTACCATATCCAAGCCATGGTCTTACACGTTAGACCTCTTTTGAGGTCTCCTTGTAGGACCGTACCGCCATCGCAATGCCTCCCCATAAAGTTTGCTGACCACCATCATGTTGATACTCTATGGAACCTAAATATCATCGTCACGCTGTCATCCCAAATGACCAGTCGATATAATTTCTTTTTGCATTTTACCTTGATACTCGAACACCGAAGTGTCTCCCCTGTAAAGTTTGGAGCTTTGTACATTACGGTTTGCTCCTAGCAATCCCGAATGTGTGAGTCTTAATGGAATTCCAATTGCCCTATTCCTCCACCCATTCCTCCATTTCACCATTCCTAACCTTGATGCTCGAACACCATAGTGTCCCTTTTGCAAGGCTCGGAGCTTTGTACATCACGATTTGCACTCAAGAATACCAAATGGCGGTATCTGATAGTCACCCTTTTTTTCATGCTAACTTCATATAACCTGTCAATAGTTTTCCCATCACAACATGCACACAATAATTAAGCATAACATACAATTTATCATTTAACAA
This sequence comes from Gossypium schwendimanii, assembly GCA_013677275.1. Classification (NCBI taxonomy): domain Eukaryota; kingdom Viridiplantae; phylum Streptophyta; class Magnoliopsida; order Malvales; family Malvaceae; genus Gossypium; species Gossypium schwendimanii. The sequence continues at coordinate 13,796,010 of CM025249.1, read as the reverse complement.
ATATTACATCAGATTATCTATGATTATCTACCATTCAACAATCAATATCTAACTAGTGAAAACTCACAGTATCAAGCACACACAACCGTCTCTTTCTTTAAGAATGATATACCATATCGTAGACAACCTCAGTACATCATCAATGTGTTACATGCAAGTCACACAACATTATCTATCATCCAAAAGTAAGGTACAAAAACTCACCTGAATTCCTTTATCCTTATTAGCATATCTTGTCCAAATGCCAGAGCCTTATTTGTCCTGGTAGCTATGCATGAAAACCATTTATTACTTAAACTAAAGGTGTTCAACCCTTTTAAAACCCAGAATCTAGAATTATGTAGGAGCTGTTAAGAGTTACTACTTCACTCTTTCTTCATTCCACAAGTACAAAGAGGTAAGTAAGCTTACCAATTTCTAAATTTCTCTACTATCAGACTTCAATTCTTTCGTTTGTTGTGACTTGAAGAGCTCCCTTTAGCCATATCCTCTTCTTCTTTAATACAATTGAAAAAGATGATGTTATGGAAAGAATAAGATTTGTAAATAGAATTTACAAAATTCTGTCTCCACAAACACCAATATATATCCCTTAGGCACTATGCTCACCAACCATTTTAACCATTTATTCTTAATCATGTTGTCTCCAACTATGGAACCAACCAAATCCTCTCTAATTAAACTAGATCTGGAATCAAACATTTCATAGTTCAGCCAGTAAAACTTTCAAATTTCCCAACGGAGTCCAAAAATTTACTAGTCCTTTAAGTTTAACCCTAAATTTCCCTAATTTTAGGTCCATAAAGATACCTAAGTGTTACAGTATGAAAAACTCATAGTGTAGAGGAGGAAGAACTTCATCGATGTACTAAGAAAGTCAAAGGAAATGAATCATCGGATAAGTTTTGGTTATTGGAAAGTAATGGAAAACTTATATCTTATAAGGATCCATTTTTGGGTCCTGGATATGATAGTGACCATAAAAATAAAAATAAAAAACAAATGAGGGAAAATAAAATTGTATCGTTAGATAAAAACCTTGAAGAAGAAAATGAAAAAGAAGGGAAATAAAGATTTGCCTCTCCAAGAAAGAGAAAGAAGCTATTCATGGGAGATGGAGACATTCTCTCGTTATCGAGGTCTTTGGTAAAATGAAAGGTTATAAATACCTTGCTTTCAAGCTCGGCTAGTTGTGGAAACCTAAGGGAGATATGAAACTAATTGACTTAGGCCATGATTGTTTATTGGTAAAGCTTGAGAACAAAGAAGACAATTACCATATTATTGATAGAGGCTCGTGGTTTATTAGAGGTAGCTTCCTAATTATACAAAAATTGGTGCCCAACTTTAGAACTTCTAAACCATCCTTTGATCTGCCAGTTGCATGGATTAAATTACTAAAGCTTCATATAAAGGATTATGACACTAATATATTGTGCAAAATCAAGACAAAACTAGCAGCTGTTTCTGGATCAATAATGTTATTATGATTAATGACTGGGGCAAATTCATAGATTATGTATTCAATTTGATTTAAGGAAACCTTTGGCTAAGTATGTGGTTGTTGATGGTAGAATGTAGGAAATTATCTATGAGGGTATCAACCTCCTTTACTTCCACTATGGAGTGATAGGTCATTAGGGTGAGGGTTTCCCCATAGAACTTCTAACCAGATAAACAATGAGACAACAAAGGGTAAGAAGGCAGCAGATGAACACAAGAAAAGTACTACTTAATCTAGCAGCGATAAGCAGGGTCTTTGTAGTGAGGAAAAGGGAAAAGGTGGGAATGAACTTGATGATTTTTGGGCCTTGATGCTAGTCCAAAGGAGAAAACCCAATCCCAAACAAAGGGAGGCTACTATAGGCTAAAATTTAAGAGAAAGCTTAAAAGGAACTAATGTGACAAACACACTGAGGAAATGAAACCAGGGAAAGATAATAATCAGGGAATTTTCCCCAAAAGAAACATTAGAAATTAGTAATAGGTGGTTTACAATCTAAAGCTTTGGCTAGAAAACATGAAAAAGGTAAAAAAGCTAATAGATCCTTTTTGGATAAAGGGCACTGCTGGTAACAACACGGAACTACGTCAATGTTCAAAAGTGAAAATTTTGTCCCCAAATCCCATTGAACCCTCTAAAAATTTCCCACCCAAAGATCCTCCCTTAATTGACTATCCTTGAGAGATATGATTATGCACCAGCAAACTACAACCTACCTAGTCTAATGAAGAGCTATTTGGGGATGAACTAGGAGAGGGTTCAAATTTTTGAGAACTAATTGGGACTAAAAGATGAGTGTACGACCAAGAAGAAATCAATCTCCTTCAAGTCAAGGTTCATTAAGGACCCCAATGCAGGTATGGGATCAACAAAGACAAAGGAGATATATCTACCACCCAAAAATAGAGACTTCAAACTTAAGACTAAGCAGAAGTTGAGTAACCTAATGGACCTCTCCTCTAACTCTGTTGCTTCCTCAGCCTGTAACAACCTATCTCATATTCATCTCATCAAGTTATCTGAGCTAAAGACAAGTTTATTGGAATCTGGAGGAAGACCCTAAATGGATTCTAGAAGCTCTAGTCTAATTTTAAAAGGGTGAATGCTTGGAAATTCATCTTGTGAACATTAAACTTCTACTACAGAAACTATTATTCAGCCCAACAATACATCAGTTCTAGATGGTTTCTAGCTCCTTGATGGTTCAGGACATGGATTCATTACTCCACAAGGTGGAACTCATGTCAACTCAAATGGAAGAACTAAAACAGGAAAGAGTACCTAATGCTTCTACCCAACAGTTTTATACCAAATCAGATGGCCATGATAATATGGAATTGTAGAGTGGTCAAAAATTGGATTGATCAACGGAACCCTAATTAATTCTTTATTAAGTTACAAATAACTCATATTACCAACTATCATGAGGTCCTTAAATAGGTGAAGGACCTCTGGGTCATGAAGTCTCGTGTAAATCGGATTATTGAAGGTGAAAGAAACACCCTCTTCTTTCACTTTACAACTCTGAAATGTAGAAGCTTTAATAAAATTGAGCGTATGAACAATAGCCAAGGTGTTTGGATAACGAAAGGGTTAGGAGTTTGCAATATTTTTAACTCTTTCTTCAATGAACTCTAACAAACTGAGGGAGTTCAAATCCTCTGTAACCTTGATCCTTCTTTGTTAAATTGGGTTCCTCAGAAGAAAGTGAAAAAAAGAAGGTTGGATGAACCCCTTAGGATAGAAGAAATTACTAAAATTTTTTTCTCCTTTTAACCCTTTTAAAGCTCCTGGTCCTGACGAGCTCCATCCTCTTTTCTTCTAGAAGTGTTGGGATACGATGAAGCCAAAAGTGTGTGGGATGGTGAGTACGGTCTTTGAAACTTTTGTTGTACTTGAGAATCTAAATAAGACCCTTATCACTTTTATACCTAAGACTAAACCCCTTATATGTGCACCAATTTCACCCTAAAAGCCTATGCAATATGTCCTATATAATCATCACAAAAATCATAGTGCATAGACTTCAGGCCCTCATTGATAAAATCATATATCCTATTCAAGGGAATTTTATTTGGGATCATCAAACTTCTGATAATGCGATCATTGTGCAGGAGGTTATCCGCTCTATAAGTTTATTTAAAGGGCAAACTAGATCGATAGTCATTATACTTGATGTGGAAAAAGCCTATGACAAATTGGACTGAGATTTTATTTAAAAAGTTATCTATTTCTTCAACTTTCCCTCAAATTGGATAAAGCTCATCGTCAATTGTATTTCTACTACCTCCATGTTTGTCCTTGATAACAATAGCAAATTGCCTAGCTTTAAACGTTGAAGGAGCATTCGTCAAGGAGACCCCCTATCACCTTAAATTTTCATTCTCTGCATGGAATTTTTGAACTTACAAATCAACGAAAAGGTAGAGAAGGTTAGTAGAAAGGTATTAAAACTTTGGCGAGAGACCCTACCTTAACACATTTTTTTTGCAGATGATATTATATTATTTGCAAAAATAGATGATAGGTCATTAAGGCCATTGAAAAGGTTCTTGATTAGTTCAAGAGGGAATCGAGTAAAAAAGTTAGCATGGATAAGTCTAGAATTTTGTTTTCTAAAAATACTAAGGTTTCTAAAAGGGAGAAAGTGAAAACCAAACTGAATTTCCAACACATTGAGAATCTTAGCAAATATTAGGGCTTCCCAATTCACTTTGGCATCCTTAAGCGAAATGACTTTAAATTTATCATTTATAAATTGAATAATAAACTTAGTGCCTAAGAGAGTAATTATTTGTCGATAGTGGGCAAACTTGTTCTTATCCAATCTACCTTCTCTACAATTCTTAGTTACTATATACATTCTCATAGACTCCCTACAATTATCTATAATGATTTTGATCATATAAGTAGAAAATTCCTTTCGGGAGACTTAAATGAGTGAAAACGTATCCATCTCCTCAACTTAGAGAAGGTGGCTTCTTCCAAAAAAAGTGGAAGCCTCAAATTATGGCTTGTTGTTAGGAATCAAGGCCGTTTGTTGAAACTTGGGTAGGGGCTTAAAATGGAAAAAGAAAAACTTTGGGCTAAATCCTTAATGGTAAATATTTAGAGAAAAGTGATCTTAGGAATACTTCGAGCACTTGGTCAACTCTGATGAAAATTCAACCAATGCTGGATGATAGTTTCAAATGGTAGATCTAGAATGGTAAGAGAGTTAAATTTTGGACGTATAGTTGGCCCGGATATGGCCCTATTAGAAACATGTTTTGTAGTCCCCACACAGAGGAAAAAGAAAATGTTACTTTCAGGGAGAAATGTGCAAATTATGAATCTTACCCTCTTTATTTCATTTTGCAAGCAGAGATCATGGAAAATTTCTTAAGCATTCACATATCCATTATTTCTAATAGAGAGGACTACTTAAGATGGTGCTTCTCAAAATATGGGACATTCTCACTTTCAAGCACTTATCACCATATTTTGGAGAGTAAAAAATAAGACTCCGTTTGAAGTGAATCTAAATTTCGTTTGGATTTTAAAATTGAAGCTTCTGTCAAAGCTTAAATATTTATTTGTGAGTGTGCCCATGAGATTTTTCCAACTTCAAATTTTCTTATTAAGAGAGCCATTATGATCAAGAACATCTACCCATTATGTAGAACTTACCCTAAAATAATATATCATTTTCTTAGACAATGCTGAAAGTCAAAGGACTATTGGAAGGAGAGTTATAATGATTATCCGAATCAATCCCTTGACAATCGAAATTGGGGCGACTTGTTAGAGTACAATATTTAGACAAAACCTTTTCATAAAAAGCATAGAATTCCCATGTGCTTGATTTTCAATTTTTTTGCTTTGGGAGAAATGCTTTAATTATTAAGAATATCACTAAAGGCTCGGATATTACTAAAGGGGTTTTTTATAAAGCAAGAGAAATTTTTCTCTCACAATTAAGGTAAAAAAATAGATTTTACCCTTATATTTGGCAGGTAAAATGGAAGCCTCTAGCACCCAAATATATCAAGTTGAATACGGATGGCTTAGCTACTAGAAGTACAGAAAGAAGTAGAGCTGATGCGATACTTACAGATGAAATGGGTGAATAGATTAAAAGGTCTTACAAATCTATACCCAAGTGTTTGAGTGTTGAAGTAAAGCTTTAGGCAGTTAGAGACGGATGGTATCTTACACACAAAGCAAATTATTCAAAGCTCAAAATTGAGATTGATGTTGAAATTGTTGTTAACATTATTAAGAATCTTGATTATGAAAGTTTAACACTTGTTGTTTTTGTTGATGATTGTAGGTCTCTCATGTCTAAATTTGTGTTAGCCTCACTTAAGCACGTTTATAGGTAGGGGAATCAATGTCCAACTAAGTTGGCTTAGGGAGCAATTTTCAATAGTTTTAAAATCATAACACCTTTTGTCCTACAGATATTTTGTCTTTTGATCTTTTGATTATTTGTAATGACCCTCCTATTTCTATTGAGGCAAAGTTGAAGGTTGATGCCTATGGACCTATTTGGTATTGTATTGTTTTTTAATCTATGAATTTCTCCTTTTTTATAAAAAAAATATTGCCAGTTTCTCATAAATGATTATTAAACATTTAGTCATGTAAGTGTATTGTGGTAGTTTTTTATGATGCCCCAAGTGATCATCTTGGTCTTTTTAATGAAATTGTTAGTTTTCATTAGTTAAACATTAAGAATTTAAAGATTGCTTTACTTAACTAGGCGGTCATGGTGTAATTGCATCATTTATAGTTTTTTTGTTAATTTCATTTGGTGTACTAGTTTGGTTTTGTATCAATGTAAAACATTAGGCATATATTATGAATTTTTGTTTCCTTCACTAAGTTTCATATTTAAGATCAGTCATTATGTATAGTCATCCTTTAAATTGCTTCAAAATAATTCAACCAATTCAAACACATATCTCTTTCCATACATTAATGAAATAGCATCAAACATTATACATTTCATCTCAACCACATTAAATTTTCCATCTCAGTAACCCATTCAATTCAGTCAAACACATTCATTTCAAATAAAACATTCAAACAAATCACTTTCCAACAACTCTAGTTCCAAACACATTACAAGTCAACGGCATTCATTTTCCGAACTTATTGATAGAACAAGTACAAAATAAACAATACCCATGTTACAATTAGGCTCACTTTATACTTAATTACAATAGTCTTGTTTTTTGATATAATTGTTTGGTACTATGTCATCTTTTTCTTTAGCCCATTCTTATCAATTCTTAGTTTCCTATTCTTGGTCAACAATAAGTTGTTCTAAAAAATTACATCTTCCACCACATATTGGTCAACATATCCTTCCTGCACATCGTCATTCCCTTTAACCCATCGAAATAAATTTTAGCCACCATCAATTTACATATTTCAAACATTGAAAAATTCAGTAACAATACAATTCAACTCTTCAACTAATTTCAAACGAAAGTACAATTACCTATGATTCATTTAATTAAGGTCTTCATCACAATTCATATAATGTGAACCCAATGTTATCCCTAACCCAATCATGAAACAAAAGAAATAAGATAATCATAACTAACAATTTTCAAACCTAGTAATTGAACAAGAAAAATACAACCTTAATTTTTTTTTGTTCTGATTGGAGCCCTAATATCTATAATAGAAAAAACCTAGAAATGAACCAATTTAAAAAAAAATGCCAAATACTCTTGTCAATGTTCGATCACATAGATCCCTAAAAATTTTACTTATTTGTATCTAGAATACCCATAAAATGTCTTTTATTTGATAAAATATTTGCATTGCATATTGAAGCCCTTAACTTGCAATTGCAAAATACACCCCTAATCTGACTTGATTTTGAACTTAAAGTGGAAGACATTTTTCTAATTTCTTTCTTGCCAACATTGGCTTCAATAATTCTTCTCTCCTTACCAAAAGCAATTGTCATGCCCCAATATTTAAAAGGTTGAGCATCTAAGTTAAGCAAGAAATAAACTAGGCTGAATGGTTAACTGTTTAGTGCCCTCCCTAGTGACCTAAGTTTGAGTCCTCCTTTCCCCCTTATTATTTTTCTAAATTCAGCAAGATTGGGTAAATTGTTGTGTCGCTGCTATGGTTTACTAACCCTAGGTATAAAATTAGTTTACATCCCTAATTAGATTGTCACTTTGCTCTTTTCAATTCCTAATAGAATTTTGTATTCCCCTTTCTATTTTTTTCTTTTTCTTTTCTTCACCTCTTGGTTACACCATATTTTCATCCTATTGATGTTAATTTTTTTTCTTTCCCTTATCAAATCATCCCTCGTTCAATCATTTTATATCGATTTTGAAATTGCCATTAATAACATCTGTATCTATGCTAAAAAATGGTAAGTACACCTGGTTTCAATGATTAGATCCCATATTCATGTAATATTACTATCCGACGCTAACCTTTTGTTTGATTAATCAATCGTTTATGGTTCTTGCCAAATCTTTGATAATCTTGTCAAAATCTTGATACAAATTGTTAATTCATGTGTATTTATCGTTAAAGAACTGGATCTAGGTGAAGCTAACCAAAATTATTGTGAATAACGCCAATCAGACCCATGGTGAAAGGTGTACATTCTTTACCAAGTGAATCAGGGCCAACCGTGTGTATTTTAGGACCACACAGTCTCTCACACGGGCGTATGGACCACAGGACCATGTGCACCTGTAAATTTTAGGGAGTTCTTAAAAACCACACGGCCTCAGCCTGTTACGCGACTCACCACACGGTCAAGTCCTTCCTATAGGGTAATTTATCAATTTCCACACAACTGTGTAACCCTTCCACACAGCCTTGCCACACAACTGTGTGACCTCAGTTTTACAATTTTGCCTAGAAATTTGTGAATTGTTTAGTTTATTCATTGTATAATCCCCAAATTATTTTTAAAGTTTTTGTACACTCAATAGAACCCCTGATAATATGGAGTATGTGATATAAATGACTAAACTATTATAGTTATATGCACGATATGTAAATGATACATGCCTACTCTCACTATATATTCGATGAACTATTACTGTTACTGTTATTATTACTACTACCATTGTATTATTGATTGCATGTTTAGCATGTCTACTAATACTGTTAAATCAAATGCATGATAAACATGACTACTAATTTTGTATTGTACTGATATTAGCATGCAACATTACATTACACGGGGATTGGGATGATTGAAAGGAGGATGTATTGGTAGTTTAATAATCTGCAAACTTTGGTGATTCATCCACAACTTACTGACAGTTTATCTAAAACTTTTTATATGAAAATATTGGTGGTTTACCCACAATTTCTACTAGTATTTCACTTGCAACAACTAGTGGTTCATCCACAACATGGAGTGCAAAGATGGATGACTTCTGGGGAACTTTTACTGTGGAGTGTAGTAGAGTATGGGTAGGAACTTTTTTTGTTATACACGAATTGCAATGACATTCATAAGTATGCTTAAATGAACTATCGAATTCTTCTATGTTATATAATTTTGATTATTCTGAGAACTGTTATTTTGTAACCTTTATTTATTTTTTTGCATTGATTCTCTTGTGTAGAGAGTCACATTAAGCTCATAAAGCTCACCCCTATTAATTTCCATCTTTACAGATTACCCACAAGGTAAGGACATGGACTCGACATACAGAGGGCATATTTTTATAATTTTTGTTATTTTGGAATTGTATTGTTATATTTGAATTGTGGCATGGGACCTATAATTTGGGTTTATTTTGCATACATGACGTTTAAATTGATTTTAGGTTGTTGAAACATGGAACTTGATTTAATTTTGCATGAAATCTGGTTTTCATTGAAACTATGTTAAATATCAGTTTTTTTTATTTCGTTACTATGTAAATGAGATTTGAAAAATATATATAACTAGAATTTAACTTTTGGAAAGCAAATCATTGAAATCAGTTGGTTTTTGAAATTAAATAATATATTTTAACATGATAAGTCTTCTACTAAGATAAACAAAAGTTTTAAAAAGATTTTTTAATAAACTTCGATCGTTTACTAGGCCATTTTGGTGGCCAATGTAATTTTTCAAATTTAATCGTAACATCTAGGCCAGGATAGGGAGGTTACATTTAGTGGTATCAGAGCCTACTTTTCAAAACTTAGACTGTGAATTTTTTAATGAGTCTGCATGCATGTCTTAAAAAGGGGTATTTTGAGAAAAACTAGGTCCCAAACTTTTGAAAAATAATTTTCTTTAAAGAAATTAAAATTGAGACTCTAATGTCTATCTTGATCTAGTTACTGTACTATTGAAACTATAGATAAACTTTAAATTTTAGATTTAGACACTCAGGAGAAATAACTAATGCTTGAACTTTTTTTGTGAAAATTATAGATATACTCTAAGCCTTATACTTTCGAAAATTCTTTATGAAAACCCAAGGCAAACATGGTAGGGGTAGGCCACGTAGGGATGCACCTATTGAGCTACCCAAAATTCAAGGTGAAGCCTCAATTCTTGAGGTAGATTATGTATACATCTACCATTGGTGGTAGAGGTTATGAGAATGGAGTTGATGCAATGTTGCAAGCAATGTTAGGGGTTCTATAGAGAGTTGTTGAAGCCCAAATTGGATCGGGGGAACCATGGATTTGTTATAGAAAGGCTCTAGTATAATGTGATTGAATTATTCAAGTGTGTTGCTGGAACGACCCCTACTATGGCAGAGTATTGGATGGAGTTGGAGGAGAGGATTTTGATTGTACTTCAAAAAAAATTAAAGGGTACTGTCTCATTGCTAAGGGATAAGGCTCATTGCTGGTGGCAATCTATTGTAAGGGGGTACATAGGCTAAACGTTTGATCAGGGGATATTTTTAGGAGGCCTTTTAAAAGAAGTATGTGGGCATAAGGTATGTGGAGGCCAGCAAACTTGAGTTCATCGAGTTAAAACATAGAGATAAGATGGTGGTTGAATTTTTTAAGCTTAACCGCTATGCTCAAAGTCTGGTTGCCACTGAGCAAGATAAATGCGTGAGGTTCGAAAATGGATAGTGTTTTGACCTCAAAATATAGGTTGCTCCTCACCAAGAAAAGGTGTTTGAGAGCCTGATGGAGACAACCAAGATTGTGGATGAGATTAAATAAGTGGAATGCGAGAAAGAAAAATAAAGTCCCAATTAAGAGAGATTATTGTTCCATTAGTTTTAATTCCCGTCCCTCAAAATGGGCCAGAGAGGGCAGACCTCAATAAGGGGTTGTTGTAGCTAACTCTAGGGTAGACTCTCACCTGTATGTATTGTGAGAAGCGTCATTTGGGGGAGTGTTGGAAGAAGTTGGGTGCTTGTCTGAGGTGTTACTATAGGATAAATGATTTTCCTTGTCGGGTTGAGTAGGCGCAAACTCTGACTCAAAATCAAGCCCAGAATCAAAGATCGGGTCAGTTACTTTCAAGGGGACAAAGTTAAAATAGGATTGTAAATAATGCCAGGACTGTTACTTAGGGTGCGAACCGATTTGTGGCTAGGCAGCTTGACCTTGTTTACACTGTTTGAGGTCGTGACAGTAAAGATATGTCTGACATCATCGTAAGTACCTTTACCATTCGTACTGTTTCATATTTTGCCTTGATCGATATAGGATCTATCCATTTTTATGTTTCTTATGGTATGACTGATAAATTGGGTATTGAGGTAGAGAACACCACTAAAAATGTTATTGTAGTTAGCCCTCTGGCAGAACCGATTGTTGTAAACAAGATCTACAGGAGATGTCCATTGGAGATTCAGGGTGTTGTATTTTCGGCTGATCTTATGGAGTTAACTTTTGGTGAGTTTAATTTAATTCTAGGAATGGATTGGTTAGTAGAACATCAAGTTAGATTGGACTGTGCCTCTAAAAGGGTGACTTTGAAAACAACTGAGGGTAGTGAGATTATTATGGTTGGGGAGCAACGAAACTATTTATGTAATGTGATCTCAACTATGTTCACGAAGAAATTGGTTCAAAAAGTCTAACAACCCGTTTTTAGTGAAATCAGAATAATGGTATTAGGAGCACAAATCAAATGAGTAAAATATTATTCTATTATTATTTTAATGTCTACAGATATAAATTAAGATCGTGTTCAAATTTCGTTAAGAAATTTTGATGTTTGCATAGTTAATTAAGTGAAAAGGTCTAAATTGTAAAAAAAAGGGTAAAAGTTGAGTTCTAATAGATAAAGGAGCCAAATAGCTATGGAGGACTTAAACGATAATTAGACCATTTAATGAGTTAGTGGATATACATGGCATGGTTTTTATTGAAATTTTAATGGTTTTAAAAGGTTAATTTAGTCATTTGGTAATTAAAAAGAAAATTAAATAACAAAATATGAGCCAAATATTGTCATCTTCATCTTTTCTAATTTGAAAACCTAAAAACACCATTAGAGAAAGGGGGATATTTGGTCAAGCTAACATTGAGTGCATGGTATGTAATTTTGTCTCGTTTTTAATGATTTTTCTATTTTTGAGGTCGATTTAGCTTAATCTAGCTAGCCGGGGATCAATTTGTAAAACTATTAAAGATTGAGGCTTATTCCATGAATGCTTTTGAATGATTCTTGATGATTAATGGTAGATCATGAATCCTTGTTGATAAATAATAAGTTTTGTAAAGTGATTTTTGATGAAATTTGCATTTAGGGGTTGATTTTTAAAAATGATAAATGTTCATGTTAAATTTTTAAAATGATGATTGGAATGGGATATGTTCTTAGTGAAAATTGGTTAGCCTATGAGAGGGATTAAAATGCTTAAATTTCAATTTATGAGCCTAAGGACTAAATTTTAACAAGTTAAAATGTAAGGGGTAAAATAGTAATTTTGAATAAATATGAAATTTGAACTAAATTGAATACTAGAGGTCTTAAATAGATTGAAATTTGTCTATTTAGAACAAGATAGACCACGTACGGATCTAGATCGAGGCAAAGCAAAAGCTTCGGAATAACTCATTTAACTTTTACGCCCTAGTTGTCGAGGTAAGTTCGTGTGAATAGTTATCATTTTAACATTGTTTCAAATAATATGTTAATATGTTTTTTATCATGTGAACTGATCGATGTTTAAATAAATCAATGCAATAACAACTATCGAGTCCCTGTTGAACCTTAGGAAATCGTAGGATACAAATGATATGTCATTAGGGATTTCATGTTTTAGGTGCTAGTCTTAAACGTTCTACTGATGGCTGAGGTCCTACATTTGGTGCAGATACTCCACAACTCATGTGAGCAGCATCGTGTTGCTTACGTTCTGACCAACAACTCAGGTGAGCAATAATGTGAAGTAAAGGTTATGATTATATGTTTAAGCACACTTTGTGTGAGCTTTCTCGAGTATCCAATGATATTCTAGATGGTTGAACGGGCAAGAAAATGATTGAAATGGTAAGTTTTCAAATGGAATTATGCATATACTCATGAACAGGAAATATGAATTAAATGATGTATGTTCATATGAAAATAAATTATCATATAGTTAATTCAAATGGGTTATGCATAAATGCACTAACTTGTGTATTGATGATGATGTATAGGCTTGTGTCAAGCTTGTGTTTTAGGTTATATTAGGCTTATACTTATTGTTATGTAAATGAAATGGTTTGTTATGTTTTATTTTTTATGAACTTACTAAGCATTAAGTGCTTATGTAGTTTTTTTTTCCTATGTTTTATATATTGTAGGAAGCTCGGTCGGTTTGGAAGCTTATTGGAGATCTATCACACTATCCAACATAAATATCAGTAGTTTTTGAATGTTTTGGCCAAGGTTATAATTGCATGTATAGGTTAAATTGTAATGTCATTTTTGTTGAATCGTTAGTTGGTCAATTCGCTTGTATAAGTTATGGATGTTGTCTTGGTTTAGTACCATTTGATACTTTGCTTGATGGTTCCCTTTTGAGTAACTTATGATGCATGTTCGGAATTACTTCTATGGTATGTTTGAAATGGTATGATTATGGTCAAGCTATGTTATGTTTTAGGAAGTATTGAACTAGGATTTGATGATTGAAATGTGGTGAAATATGCATGTTTAGGTAAGTTTTGATTATTGCAATTGTTGTGCCTTGAATGACATATTGGTTAGTTGATTTAAGACTCTTGAAATGGTCATTATATGTATGATTGGATAGGGTTTTGATGCCTTGTAAGTGTGCACAATCTGTTCAAATAGTTATGCATAAAATGGTATAGGAAATTACTTGTTTTTAGGAAAATTTATGTCCACAGGACTTTAAGCACGGGCGTGTGACTTAGCAGTGGGTGACACACGGCTTGGTGACATGATCGTGTGTCATCTGGGAATTTCTTTATATGTAATTCAGTGAGTTACACGGCCTAGCATACGGCCTGACGCACGGGCATGTGGGGAAATTTAGAGAGTTACATGGCTTGGCACATGGTCGTGTGACCTTACTCAAAGAGTTACACGGGTGAGGACAAGGGCTAGGACACAGCCGTGTGTCCCTAGTTTGAAGGTTACATAGCCTGAGACATGTATGTTTGTCTCAGCCGTGTGAGGCACACGGCCCTGTGATCCTTGTATTCAATTTTTTGTAACTTTTTCCTAGACTTTTGAAATGATTTCAATTTAGTCTCGAGTTGCTTCTAAGACATTTTTATAGCCGCGAAGGCTCGATTTAAGGACAAAATATTCATGTATAATTAATATATGATATGTTAATGTTAGTGAATGAATTATTTTTTAAAATGTTATTGATTGTACGGTAATGCTTTGTAACATTATTTTGGCGACGGATACGGGTTAGGGGTGTTACATTTATTGATACCAAAGCTACGATTTAGTCGATTCTTGGACTGAATGTAGCATGCATGGAGTCTAAAAATACATGTCATTATATAACCTGTGATAGTGTGATAACTCCTGACTCAAATTGAACTATATTTTTATATAAATAAGATGTCATCCAACCGAGTTGATTCCGATGAAGTTGATAGTAGCAAGCAAGCCTTCATTAACGGATTAGCATCTAGTGGTAGTAGACCCGTGTGTGAGGGCTAGGGAGAAAAGACCAAAGAAGCCTTCTTCAAGATGATGTTCGAGTGGTTTTCAAAGTTCGTCTGAACAAACCTAATGGCTTAACGACCTCCACCACCACTTGTACCTGAACCGATCCCCGTAGTTCCTCAAGTTTTGGAGCCAGTGCAAGTGAGTAAACCTCTAGTTTATAAAATCTAAACGTATGAGGATGAAAAGTTCCGTTGTACAGCCGAAGACAATCCAGAGAGGGCTGAGTTCTAGCTAGAAATCATAACAAGATTTTTTGATGAATTGTATTGTACACCGATCGATTGTTTAAAATGTGTTGTTTCTTTGTTGAAAGACTCCGCTTATCAGTGGTTGAATACATTGATTTCGGTAGTAATGGGGGATCGAGTAAATTGGGAATTTTTCTAAGCAGAGTTTAAAAAGAAATATGTGAGTCAGAGGTTCCTCGATAAGAAACACAAAGAGTTTCTCGAGCTAAAACAGGTCCAAATGACAGTGACTGAATATGAGAGAGAATTTTTATGACTTAGTAAGTATGCTCGAGAATGTGTACCAACAGAACTTGCTTTGTGTAATTGATTTGAAGACCCTTTAAACGAAGACATCAAGTTGTGAGTCGAGATTCTTGAGCTAAAAGAATTTGTGGTTTTAGTTGATAGAGCACACAAAGTCGAGGAACTCAGCAAAGCGAAGAGAAAAGTCGATTCCAAGGCTAGTGATTTGGGTAAAAGACCTATGGGAAATCGAAAGAATTTTATAGTTGTTCATCAGCTGATTCCAAGGCTAGTACTTTGTCGGTACATCTTGGTAGGAATAAAATGTATGATCATTTGAAACAGATGTGCTAGTGGCTAGGTATGAAACGGGAGATTTCAGAATTCGTATCAAAATACTTGATCTGTCAGCAAGTTAAAGCCGAACATCAGGTACCTTCTGGTTTATTACAACTTGTGATGATTTCAGAGTGGAAATGAGAACGAGTTACGATGGATTTCGTATTGGGATTACCTCTATCTCTGAGAAAGAAAGATATTGTATGGGTTATTGTAGATTGTTTAACGAAATCCATGCATTTTATTCCTGTGCGTACGAATTTTTCACTTGAGAGATTGGCAGAGTTGTATGTTTTCAAGATTGTTTGATTGCACGGTGTGCTAGTTTCTATTAGTTCTAATAGGGGTATAAGGTTTATGTCTCGATTTTAGAGCAAGTTACATGAAGCTCTAGGTACTCGAATGCATTTTAGTATAACATTTCATCCACAGACCGCTGGTCATTCAAGTACACTAAGATATGCTTCGATGTTGTGTTTTAGAGTTTGAAGGTAATTGGGAGAGATTTATGCTGTTGGTTGAATTTACGTAAAATAACAGTTATTAGCTGAGTATTAAAATTGCACCGTGCGAAGTTTTGTATGGTTGAAAATGTCAAACTCTATCATACTGGACTAAACTGAGTAAGTTAAATTTATTCGGGGTTGATTTGATTTGAGAAATCGAAGAAAAGGTCAAAGTGATACATGATAGTTTGAAAACGACTTCTGGTCATCAAAAATCGTACACAGATTTGAAAAGAAAAGATATAGAGTTTTAAGCCAGAGAAAAAGTATTTCTAAAAGTCACACCTTGGAAGAAATTTCTTCGATTTGGCCGAAAAGGAAAGATTAGTATGCATTTTATCGAACCGTATGAGATTATGGAGAGGATTGGGCCAGTAGCTTATCGGTTAGATTTTCCATCAGATTTAGAAAATATTCATAATGTATTTCATGTGTCAATGTTACGACAGTATCGATCAGATCCTTCACATGTGATATACTTAGTAGATGTTGAGGTTCAGCCAGATATTACGTATAGTGAAGAACCGATCAAAATTCTAGCTCAGAAGGTTAAAAAATTAAGAAATAAAAGTATAGCTTTAGATAAAGTTCTCTAGAAACGACACGGAATAGAAGAGGCTACCTGGGAACCGAAAGAAGCTACGAAAGTGTTATACTTGAACCTATTTTCTTGTAGGATTTTTGTGGACGAAAATTTATTTAGGGGAGAGAGTTGTAACAACCCATTTTTAGTGAAATCAAAACAGTGGTTCTAGGCCCACAAATTTGACGAGTAAATTATTATTCTATTACTATTTTAATGTCTACAGATATATATTAAGGCTGTGTTAAAATTTCATTAATAAATTTTGATGTTTGCATAGTTAATTAAGTGAAAAGGACTAAATTGTAAAAAGGGTAAAACTTGAGTTCTAATAGCTAAAGGATTCAAATAGCTATGGAACCTTAAATTAAAGGACTTAAATGGTAATTAGACCATTTAAAGAGTTAATGGATATACATGGCTTGATTTTATTGAAATTTTAATTGTTTTAAAAGGTAAATTTAGTTATTTGGTAATTAAAATGAAAACTAAATAACAAAAGATGAGCAAACTATTGTCTAATTTGAAAACCTAAAAACATCATTAGACAAATGAGAATATTTGGTCAAGCTAATATTGAGTGCATGGTATGTAATTTTGTCCCATTTTTAATGATTTTTACATTTTTGAGGTCGGTTTAGCTTAATCTAGCTAGCCTGGGGATCAATATGTAAAATTGTTAAATATTGCGGGTTATGCCATGAATGCTTTTGAATTATTCTTGATGATTAATGGTAGATTATAAATCCGTGATAAATAAACAAGTTCTGTAAAGTGATTTTTAATGAAATTTGCATTTATGGGTTGATTTGTAAAAATGATAAAAGGTCATGTTAAATTTATAAAATGATTATTGGTATGGGTTGGTTTAAGTCCTTAGAGGATTCAATTAGCCTATGAGAGGGATTAAAATGCTTAAATTTTAATTTATGAGCTTAATGACTATATTGTGAAAAGTTAAAATGTTAGGGGAAAAATAGTTATCTTGCATAAATATGAAATATGGACTAAGTTGAATACTATAGGTATTAAATGAATTGAAATTTGCCTATTTGGATCAAGATAGACCATGTACGGAACTAAATCGAGGCAAAACAAAAGCTTCAAAATAGCTCATTTAACTTCTGCGCCCTAGTCGTCGAGGTAAGTTCTTGTGAATAGTTATCATTTTAATGTTGTTTCAAAACGTATGTTAATATGTTTTTTATCATGTGAATTGATCGATGTTTAAATAAATCAATGCAATAATGATTATCGAGTCCCGGTTGAACCTTAGGAATTTGTAGGATACAAACGACATATCATTAGAGATTTCATGTTTGGGGTGCTGGTATTGAATGTCCTACCAATGGCTGAGATCCTGTATTTATTGTGGATACTCCACAACTCATGTGAGAGCATCGTGTAGCGTATGTTCTGACCTAAAGCTCATGTGAGCAATGATGTAAAGGAACGGTTATGGTTATATGTTTAAGCACACTTCATGTGAGCTTTCTAAAGTATCCAATGATGTTCTAGATAGTTCAATGGGCAAGAAAAGGGATTGAAATGGTAAGTTCTCAAATGGAATTATGCATATGCCTATGAAAAGGATGTATAAATCAAATGATGTATTTTCATACGAAAATGACTTATCATATGGTTAATTCAAATGAGTTATGTATAAATGCACTAACTTGTGTATTGATGATGATGTATAGGCTTGTGCCAAGCTTGTGATTTGGGTTATATTACGCGTATACTTATTGTTATGTAAATGAAATTGTAATTTATATATTATTTTCTACGAACTTACTAAGCATTAAGTGCTTACGTAGTTTTTTTCCCTATGTTTTATTAATTATTGGAAGCTCGGTCTGTTTGGAAGCTTGTTAGAGATCTATCACATTATCCAGCATAAATATCGGTAGTTTATGAATGTTTCAGCCAAGGTTATAATGGCATGTATAGGTTGAATTGTAATGTCATTTTGTTGAATGGTTAGGTGGTCAATTGGCTTGTATAAGTTATGGATGTTGTCTTGGTTTGATGCCATTTGATACTTTGCTTGATGGTGTCATTTTGATTAACTTATGATGCATATTCGAAATGACTTTTATGGTATATTTGAAATGGTATGATTATGGTCAAGCTATGGTATGTTTTTGGAAGTATTGAATTAGGATTTAATGATTGAAATATGGTGAAATATGCATGTTTAGGTAAGTTTTAATGATTGCCATTGAGGTACCTTAAATGCATATTGGTTAGTTGATCTAGGACTCTTGAAATGGTCATTATATGTATGATTGGATAGGGTTTTGATGCTTTGTAAGTATGCATAATTTGTTCAAATGGTTATGCATAAAATGGTATAGGAAATGGCTTGTTTTTAGGCAAATTTATGTCCACACGGCCTAAGACATGGGCGTGTGACTCAGCCATGTGTGACATACAGATTGGTGACACAACAGTCTGGCACATGGCCGTGTGGAGCAACACAGAGAGTTACACGGTCTGGCACACGGGCATGTCACACAGCCGTGTGTCCCTAGTTCGAAGGTTACACTGCTTGAGACACAGGCGTATGTCTTAGTTGTGTGAGGCATACGACCGTGTGACCCCTATATTCAAATTTTTGTAACTTTTTCTTAGACTTTTCAAATACTTACAATTTAGTCCCCAATCGCTCCTAAGGTATTTTTATGGCCTCGAGGGTTCGATTTAGAGACGGAATATGCATGTATGATTATATATGATATGTTTATGTTAGATAATAAATTATTGTTTGAAATGCTTCTAATTGTACAGTAATGCTCTGCAACCCTATTCCTACGACGAATATGGGTTAGGGGTGTAACAAAAAGGGTCTGAGGCTATCTAACCTATGTTGGATGTAAGTGCGAGTACTGGAACTGTAGATAGTATCCGATCAATTAGGGAATTGCAAAATATATTTCCTGAGGAACTACTAGGGTTACCTCTAGATCGTAGGTAGAATTCGGTATTAAGTTGCTACTTTGAACTGCTCCGGCGTCCATTCCTCCCTACCGCATGGCACCTAAGGAGCTTAAAGAATTGAAATTCCAACTACATGAGCTTTTGGATAGCGGGTTTATCTGACCTAGTGTTTCTACGTGGGGAGATTTTGTCCTATTTGTTAAGAAGAAAGACGAGTCCTTATGGTTGTATATTGATTATCAGCAATTGAATAAATTGACTATTAAGAATAAGTATCCACTTTCAAGAATTGACAATTTGTTCAACCAATTTTGTGGTGCAATAGTGTGGGTATTGAATTAAGGAAGTGAAGTTTCTAGGACTTGTGGTATTCGCTAAGGGTATTCAAGTAGTTTCAAAAAAGCTAGAGGTTATTCTAGGATGGAAACAACCCAAAAATATTTCTTAGGTCTAAAGTTTCTTTAGTTTAGTTAGGTATTATAAGAGATTTGTCAAAGGGTTCTCTTTGATTACTGCTCATCTAACTAAGTTGTTGATGAAGCATAATCCGTCTAAACGAGTCATTTATCATGAAGCTAGCTTTGAAAATCTAAAGTTAGTGTTGAATCAAGCTCTTGTGTTGATTCAACCTAAATTGGGAAAAAGTATGTGGTATATAGTGATGCATCTTATAATGGTCTTGGATCTGTATTGATACAAGATGGAAAATTAGTTGTCTATGCATCGAGATGTTGAAACAAGATGAGTGCAACCACTCGACTGATGATTTGGAGTTGGCAATTGTGTTGTTTGAATTAAATGAGTGACATGTGCCCAAAACTACATTTAGGACTCATTATGGTCATTACAACTTCCTTGTGATGACTTTCTAATTAACCAATGCTCTTTCCACCTTCATGGATTTAATGAACCAAGTGTTCTAACCATTCATTGACCAGTTCGTTATTATGTTTATCGATGACATCTTTGTTTATTCCAAATCTAAAATTAATCATGATGAGCATCTTAGAGTTGTTTTTATAGATTCTTCACAAAAAGAAACTTCATGCAAAAATGTGTAAATATGAGTACCGAATTAAGGAATTCATGTTTCTAGCTCATGTAGTATCCACTGAGGGTATCCAAGTAGATCCAAAAAAGATAGAGGTTATTCTGGAATGGAAACAACCCAGAAATGTTTCTTAGGTCCAAAGTTTTTTTGGTTTATTTAGGTTTCCAATGGTTCTCTTTGATTGCTACTCCTCTGACTAAGTTGTTGATGAAGAATAATCCATTTAAATGGGTAGATTATCAGGACAATAGCTTTGAAAAGCTAAAGTCGGTGTTGACTCAAGCTCCCGTGTTGATTCAACTTAAGTTGGGAAAGGAGTATGTGGTATAAAGTGATGCATCTTATAATGGTCTTGGATGTGTATTGATGCAAGATGAAAAAGCAGTTGTCTATGCATGAAGGTAGTTGAAATAACATGAGTGCAGCTATCTGACTCATTATTTGGAGTTGGCAACCGTGTTGTTTGCATTAAAAATTTTATGGCACTACCTATATGATGAGAAGTACTATATCTATATTGTTCATAAGAGCCTCAAGTATCTTCTCACCCAAAAAGAGTTGAACTTAAGGCAAAAGAGGTGGATAGAATTATTAAAAGACTAACCTAGTAGCAGATGCCCTAAGTAGAAAGTTGATGGCTAATCTAGAAGTGATGTTTTCTAAGCTAAGTCTAGTGGATGATGGAGGCCTACTGGCAGAACTACAAGTGAAACTTACCTTGGTCAATGAAATTAAGGATAAATAACCATTAGATGTGTCGTTATTGCCACGAATTAAGCAAGTTGAGGATGGCAAGACCAAGGATTTTGAGCTCAATGTCGATGGTATTCAGTGCTTCTGAGGGAGGTATTGTGCACCGAAAGATAAGGGCCTAATGCAGTCTATTCTTTTGGAAGCACATAGTAGCCCTTATGTTATGCATCCTATAGGGAATAAGATGTATCGGGATTTAAAGAAATTGTACTGGTGGCCTTAATTGAAACATGAAGTGACAGATTTTATGGCTAAGTCAAAGCGGAACACCAATTTCCTTTTGAACTATTACAACCTATAAAGATTCCCAATTGGAAATGGGAACGAGTGATAATGGACTTTTTTAACGGGTTACTCTTAACACCGACTAAGAAAGATTCAATTTGGGTGATAGCAGACCAATTAACTAAGTTAGCTCATTTCTTACCCGTCCATATAGATTATTCATTGCAAAATTTGGCTAAGTTATACATTTCAGAGATTGTGAGACTACATGGGGTACCAATATCAATTATCTCAGAACAATATCCTTGTTTTACTTCTTAATATTGGATGAAGCTGCATGAGGCACTAGGTACTCGTTTAAACTTTAGTACAACCTTCCACCCGTAGATTGATGGACAGTTCGAGCGGGTTATACAAATATTGGAAGATATGTTAAGGGGTTGTATTATTGACTTTTGAGGTAGTTGGGAAGAGCACTTGTCTTTTCCTGAAAGCCTATAATAATAGCTTTTAATCGAGTATACATATGACACTGTATGAGGCCTTGTATGGTCATAAGTGTTGAACACCACTATGTTGGACTAAGTTTAGGGAAAGGAAAGTTTTGGGTCATGAATTAGCATAAAAGTCTAAGGGGAAAATTCGAATTATCTAAGATAAACTGAAAGTAGCTTCAGATAGAAAAAAGTTGTAGGCGAGACTAAAAAGAAAGAATATTGAGTACAATGTTAGCGATAAAGTTTTCCTAAAATTATCTCATTGGAAGAAAGTGTTGAGGTTTGGCTGAAAGGGAAAATTGAGAATTAGGTTCATCAAACCTTTCAAAATTCTTAAGAGAGTTGGTCCAGTGGCGTACCGATTAGATTTACCTCCTGAACTAGATTGTATTCATGACATATTCCATGTCTCTATGCTGAAATGATATCGATTTGACCTTTTCCATATTGTTCTAATTGAAGAGATTGAGGTAAGGCCAGATTTGTTCTTTTAAGGAGAAACCTATGCAAATTCTAGATCGTGAGGTAAAGGTTCTGAGAAGGAAACGATCCCACTTGTTAAGATTATATGGCAAAACCATGGCACTAAAGAGGCCATGTGGGAATCGAAAGATACGTTTCATCGTCATTATCCTCATTTGTTCGAATCAGGTAAATTTTGAAAAAATTTCTTTTAAGGAGGGGAGAGTTGCCACGCCCCAATATTTATAAGTTTAAGTGTCTAAGTTAAACAAGAAATGAACTAGGTTGAATGGTTCAGTGTTTAATGCCCTTCCTAGTGACCCAAGTTTAAGCCCGCATTGTCCCCCCTTTTATTTTTGTAAATTCAGCAAGATTAGGCAAATTGTTGTGCCACCCCCTAAGGTTTACTAACCCTAGGTATAAAATTAATTTACTTCCCTAATTAGGTTGTCACTTTGCCCTTTTCTATTACAAATAGAATTTTGTTTTCCCCTTTCTATTTCCTTTCTAGTTCTTTTTTTCCTCTTCTTTGCACCATGTTTTCATCCTATTATTGTTGTAACCTCCCTAACCCGGTCTAGACGTTAAGCCCAAATTCGAGAATTACATTAGCCGTCGAAATGGCCCAGTAAACTCTCAGAGTTTATAAACAGTCATTTTAAAATAATCATTTATTTTAGAAGAAAACTTAGCTTATTTTCAGAAAAACTCACGAGTTAAAAAAAACTGATTGATAAAACATTTTCCTTGTAACAATGACTTCTTTTAAAAAACATAGTTGATTTTCAATTTATTTATTCTTCTAAAATTTATTTTAAATTTAGCAGCGGAAAAGTGAAATTCAGCTTTGTATTCATTAAGAAGAATCGGATTTATTTTATGCATATTTAATTCTATGTCCATGTTTCATTATCTTAAATTCTAATTAAATACCTTGCATGCTAAATAACCTCAAAATAGAAGTCTCATGCCACAATTCAGATAAACCTATATAGTTCCTAAATTAATAGAAATTTTAAATAGTAAATCTAAACTACTTTTGTAGTAAAAAGTTCAATCCAAGTCGAGTGCTTCGTATGCCGAGTCCATATCCTAACCTGGTGGGTTTTCTATAAGAATAAAAATAAGAGGGGGAGTGAACTTATGAAGCTCAGTGTGAGTTCAATTACAGGAAAACAGTGCAAACTGTAACCACCCCAACTCTGCCTAGATAGTAGACCCGAGTCGAAGAGGTCACGTTACTAACTGATGTGATCCTGTCTTTTTCAAATCTATTCTCAATTCCAAACTTGTTTTATAAAAGTGAATATCTCATATTAAACAATTTAAAACTAACATTATCATAGTAGTGGAAAATTAATCAATAATCTTTGTATAATAAATTTACCACATTCTAAAATCATTGTCAATAAGTAATATTAAGTATGAACCATCATGTCTATAAAAATACCTATAAATAACTTGCATCCTAATTAATTTGATTAAAAGTAATTGTCCCATACCATGGTTTTTAATAAAATGGTAATAATAACAATAATAATTCATTGGCGAGAACAAGCTGAGCATATCATGTCCATGTGGTAGTCCATTGGGTTATCTGAAAAGATGTAAAATAAAGGGACTGAGCTTTGGAAGCTCAGTGAGCCCCTCTATAATAAACAAATTCAATATTTGATCGCAAACATTACAAATAGCCATCAATTTCACATATCAATTAATTCAATACGATAATTTTGGTTTGCTACTTTATGCAAGCGAACATCAACATTCAATCATATTCAATCGGATGAATTTGGTTTTCAAACCAGTATACCTTTCGTAATAACCATATGCACATTTAACAATTCAAATTTTTCAATACATACTTTTCATGAGTATGCTCAATGTGCCATGCAATGATCGTTTAACAATCAATAATCCTACCGTCGACAACTAGCACACCAAATAGGGAGTTCCCTAGAACCTTTCCTCCAAATACACCAATTAAGTAATCCTGAGCTGCCCGACAATAATGACCAGCCACCCCAGGTTGCTAGGCAACGATGACCTGCCACCCTGAGTTGCCTGACAACGATGGCTTATTGTATTGTAGTAAAATTGTTAGATCATTCATATGTGGTCAAGAAACTAAGTTGAAGTCAAGCTATTGGTAACTGCAGAAACACAGCCGCTCCCAGTAAAAAGCTACTGGAGGGACTATCAGAGCACAGTGCAAAAATGTCGCAGTTAGGATCTGTTGTAATTGTGAGTACACAATAAGACCGTCGTTATTGGAATCTACTAAGGTTGTGAGTACATAGCGAACATTTGTTTAACTGCAGAGTCACGACCACTCGCAGATAATAGCTGTCAGAGGGATCGTGAAACATAGTGAGATTGCAATTGGAATCTGCCATTCTGTGGGTACATAGTCAATCATTCATTTATGATGCCAATATGAGCTACCATTCTTCCTCCTTTCATATCATCCCCCATGCATATACAATGTAATCATTCTTTTAATGCATACATTCTTTCAATCATTAATACTTTTAACATTCTGTTTTGTTGCATAACAACAACATTCACGATTATCATCAATCAATAGTTCAGTCATTTAGAAATACAAGACGTTCATTCGGCATATATAACTTTGGTAAATACAAAATCATTCATGGATCAAGCAATCAATCAAAAATAATTAAGATCATAAATTCATTCATTCAAATATTCAATTATTTTAATCCTAGTCTAGGATTTAATTGTATAATCTAGTTCTCTAGATGTCATTAGAAACATACTTAGGGACTAATTTGCATAATATAATAAATGAAAAGGAAAAACTATGATTTTTAAGTTTTAGAGGCCATACAATTGTGGGAAACCCTAGGTCATGTGCAATGTGAAGGGTACAAGTGTAGGAGCCACACAGTTGTGTGTGAGGCTTCAGGCCGTGTGTAATGGATCCACACAGATGTTCGTTCTGCCATGTGTGGGGCTCAAAGTCGTGTATAATGCAAATGAGTGAGGTGCAGGAGCCACACGGTTGTGTATGAGGCTCCAAGCCATGTGCGAATGTAGATGTAAAGGAAAACATGGGGACATGGAAAGGTGTGACGCTGTGTGATCCACATGGGCAGGCCACACACCCATGTGAGATTGGGCAGTTTCAAATTTTCACCTAATTTTTCATAAAAGAACACACACCTGACTTTCCCATGACCTTAGGCAATTACCCAACATTCAAGTTCGGTCCAAACACCTACAAGGGTCTTTCAATTGACAAAATTCAAGAATCAAAAACATATTTTCAATATTTGTAGAGGTTTTTGGTAAAAATGTTAAAGATTTTTTGTCAGATTGAAAGATTTATCAAAACACAATATCTTCTAGAATTGAAAAGTCCTAGTTGACAGAGGACGAGGTACTTACCAATCTTGATAGAAATTCAACGATCTAATGACATGAGTTTCAAAATTTTGGAGAAGAACAATTGATAGACTAGATTGAATTTTCAAAACTTTTAAGAATATTTTTCAGCAAAACTTGAGGGCTTAAAAGAGTTTTGAAGTAGAGAGTGGTGTAGGTAGAACCTAGAATGTGAGGGAAATTTAGGCAGGCCTTAACCATTGGGCTAGTGCTCACATTCATGCTCAAAACACACATAAATAAATTCATAAACCATTTACCTAGGTTCTATATGTGCAGAAAAATGTGACTTGAACCTAAGTTCTCAAGACTTTTTACTAGGCTTCAAACCAATAATGTGAATTTTTAATTCTTAATTTTTTTAAGAATTCTAACCCCTAATTTTTGGAATGTTATACAAATAGTAGACAAATCATACAAAATATCAACCCATAGAATGATCAATGTCACACTAGGAAACAGAGGTTAGAAGAATTAAGGTCTATTGGTTGGGTCAGTGATTCAGATGTACTATTTTTTTTTTGTGTTTTTGGGGCAGAATGAGATTACTGATTCAGTGGTAAGGAGTCAGTTTTTCCTTAGGTCTCATGTTAAAATACTCTTGTGCACTAAGTGGAAATTATTTTATTTTTGGTTCAATTTTAAAAAAAAAAAGCTGATAGGCTCAGATTTTTTATACTTTTTCCACTATACTTTCTTTTTTCCACCATTTGTTTTTGATGTTCTTAATTGACTCCTTAGTTTTTATTTTGTTTAAATTCGAGAAATCTTGTGTTATATTTTTTTTTGCACCTTGGTTTCTACCTTTGTCGTTTCTTTCGAATCTTGACTACTTTTTTGTATTTTTGCTCAACAAATATTTGAAACAGGTTTAGTGTAAGTGTTGCTTTCTTGAGTTTTTAACCATTTCTTCGATTCTCTTGTATGGATTAGATCGAAATTCTTGTAGTTTTAGTATGTTTGTGAAATTGAGTTTTCATGTCGATAGGGTAAAGGTAAATCGGTCAATTTCTAGTGCTTGGAATCATGTTTTGAAGAGTGTTTCTTAAACAATAATAATTAGGGGTGCTTTATATGCTAATTTTCATGATTTGCAGCATGATTTGGTGTGGTTTTTTGACCACACGGGCGGTCTACACGGCTATGTGTCATTTTAATAGCTATGGTACTTTTCGATTTTCATGGGTTGGCCACAGTTTGGAGATTTTGTTGATCACGCATGGCCTGAGAGGTTTCCAAACGACCTGAGACACAGCTGTGTCTCCCCTACTCCTTAGTTTTAAAATTCATCACACGGGGCCAGTAAGTTACACGGCCAATACACACGATCGTATACTTCAATCACATTGGTGTGTCTATCTATTGTACAACCGTGTACCCTTGTCACATGGTCTGAACCTTCCCACACAGCCGTATGGTCTCGTTTTTGAAGTTTTGGCATTGTTTGTGTAAATTGATTCATTTTAGTCCCTGGTTGATTCTTTGCATGTTTAAGTCCCTGTAGAGGTGTCTGGAACACTAATTTTGTTTATGGAAGGTGTATTACTGTTAGAATAATTTATATATAAATGTTTTAATATTTAATTTTGATATTTGTACAGGTTGAAAATGTGATTTTACTGTGAAGACCTAATATACGAAAATGTATGGATGTGATAATTAGAAATTATGCTTACTGTTTACTCTGCTATTTATGTAATTGGATAGGAGAATGTATGATTATATATATATGTATCAATAATGAGAGAGTTTATGCATATGCATTATGGTTGGAATTGATATTGAAGAGAAGGAAGTTCGATTTGGTAGTTAAACTGCATTATTATAATTTGGCGGTAAAACCACAATAGTGATTAACAGCTTGACTACTTCACATTTAAGTGGCTTATGACCACCTTAAAGTGTAACTTGGTTGAATGGGTCCACCATAACCCAATATTGGTATGCAGAGGTTCGAAAGGGTCTAGCATACCCTTATTGGTGTGAGATGGATGATGGAGTTTGTGTGTAGCGGTTCGATAGGTGGGACTTTGCACCATATTACTTATGAATACGTTTGCATATTTGTTTAGTGATATCATAATATGATACACCAACTGGAATGATCTCTGTTTATGGTTTGATTATTGTAACTGTAAATTTGATCTACTGTTTGTTGTTGCGTCGTTTACTGTTGTTTTAGACTCACACTGAACTTCGTAGCCCACCCTCTTAGTTTACTCCTTATAGGTAATCCACGAGGTTAGATTTTGGACTCAGCGAATCAGAGGTATCGGAGTTTCTCATTTCGGTTTGGTTTTTAATTAGGTACTCATAAAGTTTGATAACCTATTTTCAATCAGATTTGTGAAAAAATTTTATATGAACTATGGTATGATTTTTTTTTTTGAACTAAATTTGTGATTTCATGCATGGGTTTAAGCTAACTGAAATGTTATCTTCATTAATAGTCACTAGGTCTTTAAGTAACTATTTATAGTTTTCAAACAAGGTAAAAGGTTATAATTTTACATTGCAAATTATGGTTTTAAGCTTCAGTTAACAAAATTACTAATCTGTTTTGGTCGCAAAATTGAAACTTGAGATGTGAATTAGGTATCAAATTGTTTTAAGCGATAATTAAATTTAGATTTTCGCAAAACAAAAATAATGCTCACTATCAGTTTTAGTAAGTATGAGTAAAAGAGGTTTTTGAAATGAAACTGAGGAATTTGATTGGTAGATTGTTGTGGGTCATTTCCATTGCCAATGTGACCTCCAGAATTTGGTCGAAACTTCTGGGTCGAGTTTTCGGGTATCACAATCAAAATTGAATAGCAATTTAGAATATCGACATTTTAGATCAACTCATCACCATAATATCTCAATATTCACATATATAAAATACTTATGAGTGCAATGCAATTTCAATTTATCAGTGAATGTCCTACCCCATCACTACACAACATAGTAGGATTTCCCATAAACTTCTCTACTTTTACACCACGTTGTGGATAAACCACTCACCGTCATGGATGTACCAATCGTTGATAATTTTTAATGATGGTGTATAATTACATTAATGATACATTTAGATATATAAAATCTAAACCCATAATTATATTTGCTTTATTGATGATTTATTAACACATCAAATGACACATCCATGAATAATGATAATTACATTGGCTTTACTGATAATACATAAGATCGTATATTAACATTATAATTTTTTTTTTCAATTGGTCTCAAAACACAGGTATTAAACATTTTATGATAATCATGATGTATAAAGGACTCAAAATTGTAACTAATACAATATATCATTATCGATTTATTATTATCAGTTTTATATTTATTAACATGTCAATTAAATATAATTTTACACACATAACTAAAGATATGACCAAAAAATTGTGGTTGTTTGACGGTTGAACACCAATATTAAACATCATATGATAATCACGGCGGATAAAGGGCTCAAAATTAGAACTAATACAGTATCATTATAGATTAATTATTATCGATTTTATATTTTTTAACCTTTGAATCAAATATAATTATAGGGTCTTTTTAAAATATAAATAATATTAATGTATATTATAAAAGAAGGTAAGAAATTAAAAATGAAAACTATAAGTTTCAAAATGCTTATGTTTTAATTATATTTAAAGTAGGTCCCATTTTTAA
>CM025249.1:13712490-13750234 GCA_013677275.1 Gossypium schwendimanii | reverse complement strand
ATTAATGTAAAAACATAGTAGGCCCTACATTTTGTAATCAAAATATCTTTTATTTGTTGCTTTGTGATTGGGGAATATTACATGACAAGGTCAGTTTTACTTTTGACTTTTATAAATAAGCCCTTTTGTCATTTGATATATTTCATTCTTAGGTCATTACTATTTAATTTCACCTTTTAGGCTTATTTATATTTATATTTTTAATTTCATTTTAAAATTTAAATCTATTTTATTTACTTTTAAGTTCTACACATTTTTTTTTTCAATTTAATCTCTAATTTGATGTCTTAATTTATTTGATTTAATACATAAGTTTAATTTTGATTTTTATAATTATGACTTTATGATTTAGATTTTAATTTCTACAAGTTTCTTACTTTAATTTTTTTTTCAAATTAATTTATTTACCATATAAGTGTTATTTATGAATATTTTACATGTTTATTTTTTAAACAATTAACGTACAATATAAAACATAAAGACTATAATGTATAGATTCATTTGTATTAAATTATAAATAACTGTGGAACAATGCTGCAATAAATGTTTCCAACAATAATGATTTAATTTTCAAACATATAATTTTAAAATATATTTTAATAAATAAATACGAAAAAACTTGTATACAAACTAATTAGAATATCATTTTACTATCTTCTTATAATCGACTAATGTTGTTAGTCAAATGAACATATTTGTTTAAGAAAGTAATACTACAAGATTTCTGGTGTTGAATAGAGGCAATCAAATGTCAAATAAGAAATGCAAAATTACCAACATTTTATTTTGAGTTAGAGTTGTCCTAACTTTCCACTATAAGCTACCAACGTGCTCTTAAAAGCTACAAGATTTGTCATATAAGAAATGTTTTTCATTATGACGTATTTAAAAAGTTTTACCATCCACTAATATTAGAAGGATTTGTTTAATTTCCATGAGTTTAGACCAAGAACTAATCTGCCTGATCAAACCTCTCAATATTATCTTTAACACCAAGGCTACACATCAGAACGCAACATAACAACCGCACAATATCATTCCAAACAATTTCTTTTAACCTCTCTAATTCAGCTTAGATGTTAGATCCGAATTCGGAAGATTACATTAGCAACCTAAATGATCCAGTGAGCTATTATAATTTTGAAAACAATCTTTTTTAAAACCTTTGTTTAATTTAATAAAAAACTTAGTTATAAATCAATTAATTCTTCAAAACCTTCATTAAGATATAGAAGCGGAAAAGTGATAAGTGGATGCTTTTAAATAAAAATCGGGATTTCATGCATAGCTTATAAATAATCATATCTTATTATCTTAAAATAAAACTAAGTGTCATGCAAAATAAAATTCATTATTCTAAATCTCATATCACAGTTGAAAATAAGATGATACGGTTTAATAGTAATAATAATTAAATAATAACTCTAAAATATTTTAGTAAAAGCAAATGCGAGACCCTCCGGATGCTGCGTCCACGTCCTAACCTGACGTGTTATTTGTAAGGATGAAAATTAAAGGGGGAGTGAGTTATGATGCTCAGTCTAAGTTTCATAAGAAGTAAACTGGTGCCAAGTAATAATCCAAGCATAAATAGTATTAGTTCTCAATACATTAGTAATCATATAGCATATCAAAAATTGACAGTTCATTCAAGCATGTTAATGTGAGATGATGCATTACATTTAGCAATTTCAGTTTAACTGTATAATTAGATCCTACCCCACTACTACACTCCACAATAAGAATTCTCTAGAATTCTTATATCTGGACTTACCAGTTTGCAGATAAACCACCAGTGTTGCAGGTTAATACGCTGTTAGTAGTTACGACTACACAACAAGTTTGCAAATAATAGTTGCCAGTATAAGTTATGCATAAACCACGAGTGCTTGCAGGTTAATACGTTGTCAGTGGTTATGGATACACAATGGTTTTGCAGATGAAAACTGCCAGTAATTTCTAGGTAAACAACCAGTATTTGTAGTTAAAACTACTAGTACTTCCTCCTTTCAATGCGTCCTGCCCCATGCAATGTAGTATGACATGCGAGCATCAATACAATATAGAAATAGTAACATGTTTAACATGCTTTTATATCAGCAACATCAGTAGACATGATTGACATGTATTAAGTTCAACAATACAACAAGCATATGATTCATGCAATCAACAACTCGGTTAAATGAGCGATAGTAATAGTTTATCAGAAATTCCATCATAGAAGCATGTAAAAATCATATAGCATACTTATATAGTAATAATCTAATCAATGAATGCATGAATTCTCGCATTTATCCTAGTATCAAGGACTTAATTGCATAAAATAATTCACTAAAAATAGTTTAGGAACCATTTAGGGACTAATCTACATAAATCATAAATTTTTGGGTAAAATTATAATTTTTGTAGGGGACACATGGTCGTGTGACCGAACCTTGTGGTAGGGGTACATAGTTGTGTGGATAGGCTGTGTGGCATTAAATTATTCAATCTATAGGAGAGACACGACTTGCAAACCTACAGAGGAGACACAACCGTATGATAGACTGTGTGGAGAGTCCTAGGCTGTGTGAAAAGCAAATTTCTAGGGTTTTAGGGTAAACATGGTCATATGAAAGGGCCGTGTGGTCAACACGGGCGGTTACACACTTGTGTGGTTGGTTGTGTGGTCTATGCTAGGCTCAATTTTGCCTTTAATTTTCTCGTAAAAGAATACACACCTGACTTTCGAGGTCTCGAACGTTGTTCCTTGTGCCCTAACTTTGATATGTGGTACCTAGATCGGGTTTTTCAACGAAGATACACATAAGAATTAATATCAATTTTTGAGATTTATCAAAATTATCAAGATTTCCAAGAAATCTCGTAAAAAATTCGTAATCATTTTTAGAAGATTGACAAGAACTATGTTATTCTAGAATTTTTGGGTTCTACTTAATTGGAAACAAGATTACTTATCAATCTTTGATGGGATTCCGAAGGTTATCGATGATAAATTGAACGATCCATGAAGGAATGGGTTTAATCGAGAATTAATTTTGATTCGAGTTTTCAATAGATCAATTTCCAGCAAAAAATGTAAAATTTTTATGAACAGAAAAAAAGGAATAAAAGAAAAATATGTATTTAAAGAGAAGAAATGACAAATTCTAATTAGGGTTGAAAAAGAAGTAGAAATCTGCATGTATTTTGGATAGGAGATTAAATAGTAAGGGTTTTAGTTATTTAAGGGGCTAAATGGTAAAATACCCCTTTTTACTGAAAATAAAAGAAAAAAAAAACAGGGTAGTAAGTTTTGGTGTGATTCAAACCTAGGTGCAAGGGGAAATGAATGCTTAACCAATTGGGTCGTTGCCCATACTTAGCATATTTCTATTACATTTAATATATATGCTAGCTTGATTTTGTTCCTTAGTTGTTGGAAAAATAAAGAAAATGGAAAGAGTGGGGCTTGGACCTTGGTTCTCTAGGCAATTTACTAAGCTCTCAACTATCAAGACTAAGACTCATTTTTCGGTGATTTTATTAATTCTAACCCTATGCATTTTTGGGTGTTATAGTTCTTCCCTCCTTACAGAAATTTCATCTTTGAAATTTACCTCGTTTGAATAGGTAAGGAGACTGTTGACGATGTGGCCTCTTTAACTCCATGGTTTCACCACAAGACCTTAACTAGAGGTATTCACTTCCTTAACTCCATGGTTTCACCACAAGACCTTGTCCTAGAATTTGCACAGGTTCCTCTTCAAAGGATAAATCCGGTTATACCTCGATCTCTTTAATTGAAACAATGTGGGAAGGGTCAGAATGATAACGTCTCAATATGGAGACATGGAAAACATTATGGATTCAATCTAGTTCAGGAGGTAATTCAAGTTGATAAGCAACCAGATCGATTCTCCTAAGAATTCGGTAAGGCCTTATGAATAATGGACTTAGCTTACCCTTTCGACCGAATCTTAACAACTCTCTCCATGTGGATACTTTTAGAAGGACTTTATCGTAGAAACTATACTCAATGTCTTTTCTTTTTAAATATGCATATGACTTCTGCCTATCGAAAGCCACTTTTTGTATTTCCTGTACCAGTTTAATTATTCCCTCAGATTCTTGCACTAATTCGGGGCCCAAAACTTTTCTTTCACCATGTTCAATCTAACACAAAGTTGTTTGACATTTGCAACCATACAAGGGCTCATAAGGTGCCATTTGAGTGCTCGATTGGAAGCTACTGTTGTAGGAAAATTTGGCTAATGATAAATTTTTTTCGCAACTACCTCAAAATTCAATAATACAACCTCTTAACATGTATTCCAATATTTGAATCACCCGCTCGGATTGTCCATCAGACTGCAAATAGAAAGCAGTGCTAAAATCTAAGTGGGTTCCCAATGAGTCTTGGAACTTCTTCCAGAATCAAGATGTGAAACGGGGATCTCGATATGAAATAATCAATATGAGTATCCCATGCAACCTCACTGTAACAACCCGTTTTTAATGAAATCAGAATAGTAGTTTTGGGACCACAAATTTGATGAGTAAATTATTATTTTAATGACTATGGAATGTTATAAGGGTCGTATAAAAATTCGTTAAGAAATTTTAACTTTTGCATGTTTAATTATGTGAAAAGGACTAAATCGTAAAAGGTGTAAAAGTGAACTTCTAGTAGCTAAATGTAATAAATAGATATGAAACTTAAAAGTGAGAGGACTTAGATGGTAATTAGACCATTTTTGTTGTTAGTGGATGTTTATGGCAAGGTTTTATTAAACTTATTAATATTTTTAAAGGGTAAAATAGTAAAATGGAAATTAAATGATAAAAAAATAAGAAAAAAATCATCATTTTTTCCCTTTGCTCTCTTTTTCACTGGTTCTATAAGGAAGACATAGCTAGGTTTAGCTGAGCTAAAATTTACTTGCATCTTATGATTTTTGATTCTGCTTTTAATGATTTTTATGTTTTCAGGATAGTTGTAGCTTAATCTAGCTAGCCTGGGATTAATTTGCAAAACTGTTAAAGATTTAGGGTTTTTCCATGAATGTTTTTGCATGATTATTGATGTTTTATGAAAGATTATGTGTCCTTTTTGATAAATAAACAAGTTTTGTAAAGTGATTTTTGATGAAAATGTCATTTAGGGATTTATTTGTAATTGTAGAAAAATTTCATGGTAAATTATGAACTGAGGAATGCTACGAATTGATATGGGTTCATAATAAATTTGGCTAGCATGAGATAGGGATAAAAATGCTTAAATTTCAATTTATGACCTTAAGGACTAAATTGTAAAAAGTTAAAATGTTAGGGAAAAAATGGTAATTTTGCAAAAAAGAAATGTGGGCTGAATTGAATAATAAAAGTATTAAATGGATTTAATTTATCTATTTAGATCAAGATAGACCTTGTATGGATCTAGATTGATGAAAAGAGAAAACTTTAGATTAGTTGATCTCGTTCCTACGTGTTTGTCATCGACGTAAGTTCATATGATTAAATATCGTTTTAATGTTATAATGATTTATATGTTAATGTAATAATTTCCATGTAACCATATGATGTATATCCAATGATGTCACGATGATTATTGAGCCCCGTTTGAACCTTAAGAATTCATAAGGTACAAATGAAACGTCATTATGGTTTTCATGTTTCGGGTGTTGGTCTTAAATTTCCTATCGATGGCGAAGGTCCTACATTTATTATGGATACTCCATAGCTTGTGTGAACAACATCATGTAGCTTACATTCTGACCCATAGCTGGTGTGAGTAGGCCCATTTCACAGCTTGGTGAGCAATGATGTAAAGGAAAAGGAAATGTTACGGTTATATGTTTAACACACTTTGTGTAAGCTTTCCCGCATATCCGGTGTTATTCCAAATGGTTCAATGGGCATGGAAAGGAAAAGAATGGTAAGTGTTTAAATGAACTATGTCGTGAATCTATGAAAAGGTTTGAAATGAAAATGTTCAATGAAAGTATATCTATGTTCATGAAAAGGATGAATTCAAAAGTAGTATGTTCATGTACACCTAGCTTACCTTATGATAATTCAAGTGAATTATGTGTTAATGCACTAACATGTGTTGTTGATGGTGCTTAGGCTTGTGTTAAGATTATGGTTGGATTATACTATGCTTAATCTTAATATTCTGCATTGAAATGGTAAGTTATGTTCATGCTTTACGAACTTCTAAACATTATGTGCTTACATAGTTTTCTTTTCTATGTTTTATAGATAATCGGAAGCTTGATCAATTTGGAAGATTGTCAGAGATTTATCACACTATCCAACGATTATATCGGTAGTTTTTGATGTTTTGGCCAAGGTTATAATGGCATGTATAGGTGGACTTGTGTTTGATGTTTAGTTGAATGCATATATGTTGAATTTCGTATGTATTAGTTATTTTGGTACCATTTTGATGATGGTTGAGTTGTGTCAATTTGGTACATATGATGCATGAATGGTATGGCTCAAATGGTAAGTTTATATTGAAATGGTATAGGTCAAGTTATGGTATGTTTTGAGATGGAAATGAATTAGAAGTTTATGAATGAAATGTGGTAAATTTGTATGTTCGGATTTCAGGTGTCTTATATGGCATATTGGTTTAATGGATTTGGTCTTTTGAATTGGTCATTTCATGTATGTTTAGGCAAGGTTTTGATGCTTTGGTTTTGTGCACAAAATGCTTTTAGATACATGTTTGACTTGGTGATGAAAATAGCTTGATTTTGGCCAATTTCATGTCCACACGGCTTGAGATATGGACGTGTGATACAGCTATGTGTGACACACGGCTAGGTGACATGGCTGTGTGTCCTCTATAGGTTTTAATGTATGCAAGTCAGGATGTTACATAGCCTAGCACACAACCTGGGACATGGGCACGTGGAGCCATTACGACAGTTACATGACTTCGCACATGGGCTTGTGGCTTGGCCATTTGAGCCAACTTAGAGAGTTACACGGACACAGACAGATGCTGGGACACGACCGTGTGTCCTTATTTTGAAAGTTACATGGGTATGTGTCGCAGCCGTGTGAGTCACAGGGCTTTGCCACACGGCCGTGTGACCATGCAGTTTAATTTTTCAAACTTTTTCCTAAATGTTCCAAATGTTTCAAATTTAGTTGGCATTGTTTCTAAAGTATTTTTTAAGGCCTCGAAGGCTCGATTAAGAGATGTTATGTATGTGATTAAACGTAATTATATTATGTTTGCATTAATGTATGGAATGAATGATTTAATGTTCTGTTTGTATGGTAATGCTCTGTAACCCTATTTCAGTGACAAATACGGGTTAAGGGTGTTACATTTAGTGCTATCAGAGCTATGGTTTAGTCGATTCTCAGACTGAACGTAGCATGTATGATTCTAGAAATACATACCATTATATAACCTGTGATAGTGTAATAACTCCTGACTCGATTTGAACTATGTTTTTATATAGATAAAATGTCATCCAACCGAGCTAATTCTGATGAGGTAGAAATTAACGTGCAAGCCTCCATTCACGGAGCAGGGTCTAGTGAAAGTAGGCATGTATCTGAGGGCCGGGGAGAAAAGGCCAAGGAAGCCTTCTTCTGGATGATGAATGAAAGGTTCACCGAGTTCGTGCTAACGAACCCAATGGCTCAACGACTTTCACCCACACTTGTACCCCAACTGGTTCCCGTAGTTTCTCAAGGTTTGGAATCAGTACAAGTGAGCAAGCCTCAAGTTGATAAAATCCATAAAGATGGGCCTGAAGAGTTTACAGGTACGTCCGAAGATGATCTAGAAAGAGATAAATTTTGGTTAGAAAATATGATTAGAGTTTCCAATGAATTATCATGTACACTGACGGAATGCTTGAAATGTGCTATTTCATTGTTGAAAGATTCAACTTATTAGTGGTGGAGTACCGTAGTTGCAGTTGTGCCGAGAGATCGGGTAGATTGAGAGTTCTTCTAGACTGAATTTCAAATGAAATATGTAAGCCAAAGTTTTTTTTATAAGAAATGTAAAGATTTTCTTGAGTTAAAACAAGGCTGGATGTCAATATTGGAGTATGGGAGAAAATTTGTGCAACTGAGCAAGGATTCCCGAGAATGTGTACCAACAGAAGTTGTAATGTGTACTCAATTTGAAGACGGATTAAATGAAGATATTAAATTACTTGTCAGGATTCTTGAGCTAAAGGAATTTGTGGTTTTAGTTGATAGAGCACCCAAAGTTGAAGAGCTTAGCAAATAAAAGAGAAAAGCCAATTTCGAGGCTCGTGATTCAGGAAAATGAAATTTGGGAAAGTCATACTCATCATCATTGAAGAAATCAAAAGAATATCATAGCCATTCATCAGCTTCGGTGGGTTACTCCAGAAAAGATAGAGGGAAGCAACATGCGAGCTCGAAACCTCAAACTACGTTTGTAACAAGCGTAGGTAGTGTTAGAAACAACAAGCCTGAATGTCAGCAATGTAATCGACGGTACTTCGGTGAATGCAAATTGAAATACTGGTTATGTTTTAAATATGGTTCGTATGAACACTATCTTAAAGATTGCCAGGTAAGGTTAAACAAAGAAAAGGCTCAGACTATTCGACCGAGCAATACAACTGCGAGAGGGAGACCACTTTGAAACATTGGAAATACGAGTAATAGCCGTAGTAGGATGAAAGACTCTGTTGTGAGATCTGAGGCATGTGCACTAGCTAGAGCTTATGTGATTCATGCTCGAGAGAAAGCTTCAGTGCTAGATGTTATCACTGGTACATTTTCTATCTTTTATACTGATGTTATTACTTTGATTGACCCGAGGTCAACACATTCATATGTATGCACGACTTTAGTGTCAAATAAGAAATTACCTTTCAAGTCTATTGAGTTTTTGGTTACAATAATGAACCCCCTAGATCAGTATGTGTGAGTTGATAAAGTTTGTAAAAATTGTCCTTTAATGATTCGGGTTGCAACTTTCTGGCTGATTTGATGTTACTACCCTTTAATGAGTTTGACGTGATTTTGGGTATGGATTGGTTAACTCTGCATGATGCTGTTGTAAACTATAGATGAATGCATATAGTATTAAAGTGTCAGAATTGTGAAAAGCTTCAAATTGAATCAAATAGATTGGATAGTGCATCTAATGTTATTTCAGCTATGTCGGCACAAAAGTATGTTAGAAAAGGCTGTGAAGCGTATCTCATTTATATATTTTATTCTAGAGTTTCTGAATTGAAGCTAGAATCAATTCTAGTGGTATGTAAGTATACGAATGTGTTTCCAGAGGCATTACCTAGGTTACTGTCGATCAAAGAGGTTGAATTTGCTATTGAGTTAATGCCGAGAACATCTCCGATATTGATAGCTCTATATTGAATGACACCTAATGAATTGAAAGAGTTGAAAGCATAGTTACAAGAGTTGACCGATAGGGGTTTTTCTCGACCCAACTTTTGTCCTTGCGGTGCTGTTGTATTATTTGTTAAGAAAAAGGATGGATTTATGCAACTATGTATCGATTATTGGCAACTCAATAAAGTCATGATCAAGAACAAGTATCTATTACCACGTATAGATGATCTGTTTGATCAATTGAAAGGTGCGACGATATTCTCAAAGATTGATCTTTTTTTTGGCTATTATTAGTTGCAGGTTAGAGACTCAGATGTGCCGAAAACTGCATTCAAAACCAGATACATGCATTATGAGTTTCTTGTGATGCCATTTGGTTTAACTAATGCACCTGCTGTATTTATGGATTTGATGAATTGAATATTCAGGCCGTATTTAGATAGATTTGTTGTTATGTTTATTGATGATATTTTGATATATTCACAAGATGAGATAGAGCATGCCCAGAATTTGAGAATTGTTTTGCAAACTTTACGCAAAAAATAACTATTCGCTAAGTTCAACAAATGTGAGTTTTAGCTTTGAGAAGTCAAATTTTTGGGACATGTTGTATCGGCCGATGGTATTAGAGTTGATCCGAGCAAAATTTTAGCTCTGGTAGATTAGAAACCTCAAAGAAATGTATCTAAAGTTAGAAGTTTTCTAGGTTTAGCCTGATATTACAGAAGATTTGTGAAGGGATTTTCGCTGATTGCTACACCATTGACGAGATTGTTACAAAAAAGATGTTAAATTTGAATGGTCCAAGAAATGGTCCAGAGCCAGGTAAAGAATTTGTAATTTATAGTGATGCTTCGTTGAATGTTTTGGGTTGTGTTTTAATTCAAGAAGGCAATGTGATAGCGTACGCTTCTAGACAGTTGAAATTGCACGAAAAGAATTATCCAACTCAAGATTTAGAGCTTGTAGTTATTGTGTTTGCTTTGAAGATTTGGTGACACCATTTGTATGGAGAAAAATGTCATATCTTCACGGATCATAAAAGCATGAAGTATTTGATGTAGCAAAAATATTTGAGTTTGAGAAAACGTACATGGTTCAAGCTATTGAAAGCGTACGACTTGATCATTAACTACCATCCGAGAAAGGCTAATGTTGTTGCGGATGCATTGAGTAGAAAATCTTTATTTTCTTTGCGAGCTTTGAACACGCGGTTAATGTTAATTGATAATGGTTCGATTTTAATTGAATTAAAAGCTAGACCCACGTTACTGTAATAGATTTAAGAAGCTCTAAAATGTGATGATGTTTTGATAGCTAAACGAAAATAGAATGAGATGACACCCGAATCAGATTTTCATGTGGGTTCAGGTGACAGTTTGTACTTAGAAGGCAAAATTTATTACAGCCCGTTTTTAGTGAAATCAAAACAGTGGTTTTTGGATCACAAATTTGATGAGTAAATATTTATTTTATTATTATTTTAGTGTTTAAGGAATATTAGTAAGGTTGTGTTAAAATTTTATTAAGAAATTTTGTTGTTTGCATGCTTAATTTCGTAAAAAGGACTAAATTGAAAAAGATGCAAAAGTGGAGTGCTAGTAGTTAAAGGTATCAATTAGCTATGAAATTAATTTTTAAGGGATTTAAATGGTAATTAAACTATTATTCTTATTAGTGGACAAATATGAACACCTTATTAAGTGATTTAAAGGTTAATTTGTAAGGTTAATTATGTAAATTAGTAAATAAGTTAAAGTAAATTAAAAAAAAATAAAACCCATCATCTTTAATCTATTTTATTCCACTGCAAAACAAAAGAAAATACCTCCATGGAAGCTTGTTAGGCTCGGCCAGGAGTATCCATTGCATGTGAGTATAATTTCATCCCATTTTTTATAATTTTTATGTTTTCGGGATCGTTATAACTTAATCTAGCTAGCCTAGGGACTAATTAGCAAAAATGTTAAACGTTTAGGGTTTTCTATAAACATATTTGTGTGGTTCTTGAAATTTTTTGAAAGATTATGAGTCATTGTTGTTAAATAAACAACTTCTGTAAAGTGATTTTTGATGAAATTATAATTTAGGGATTTATTTGTAAAAGTACATGGTGAAATTGTGAAATAGTGATTTGTATGAGATGCATGGGTTAGGGATGAAATTGTGTAAATTTTCATTTACGAGCTTAAGGACTAAATTTTAAAGAAGTTAAAAATATTAAGGGTAAAAATGTAAATTTGCAAAGTATGAATTTTTGATTAAATTGAATAGTATGTGTATTAAGGAGATTTAATTTACCTATTTAGATCAAGATAGACCTCGTACGAATCTAGATTGGGGTAAAGATAAAGCTTCGAATTAGTCAACTTCGTTTCTACGCCTTAATCGTCGAGATAAGTTCATATGATTAGATACCGATTTAAATGTTATTATAAATGATATGTTAATATGTTAAATGTTATGTAAATTGAATAGTGAAAATCCAATGATGCCATGATGTCTATCGAGCCCTATTTGAACCTTAGGAATTCGTAGGATACGAATGACATGTCATTAGGGTTTTCATTTTTTGGGTACTGGTCTTGAATGTCCTACCAATGGTTGAGGTCCTCCAATTGTTGTGCATACTCCACAGCTCGTGTGAGTAGCATCGTGTAGCTTACATTCCAACCCATAGCTCGTGTGAGCAGACCCATTTACAGCTCGTGTGAGCAATGATGTAAAGGAAAGGAAATGTTATAAGTTTAGAACACTTTGCTTGAGTTATCCCGCGTATCCGATGGTATTATACACGGTTTAACGGGCATGAAAAGGAAATGAATGGAAGTGGTCAATATGAACCATGATATGCATTTATGAAATGAATGGAAATGGTGAGTTATATTGAAAGAATGTTATGTTAAGAAATATCATGAATTCAAATGAGTTATGTTCATTTGAAATGACTTACCTATGTTAAATTCATGTGGATTTTGTTTGAGTATGCTTACATGTGTTGTTATTGGTGTTTAGGCTTGTGCCAAGCTTATGTTTGGATAGTAATATGCCTAAATTTAATGTTATGTAATGAAATGCTAAGTTGTGTTTTTCATTTTACGAACTTACTAAGTATTATCTGCTTACGTGGTTTTCTTTCCTATGTTTTATAGATTATCGAAAGCTCA
This sequence comes from Gossypium schwendimanii, assembly GCA_013677275.1. Classification (NCBI taxonomy): domain Eukaryota; kingdom Viridiplantae; phylum Streptophyta; class Magnoliopsida; order Malvales; family Malvaceae; genus Gossypium; species Gossypium schwendimanii. The sequence continues at coordinate 13,737,719 of CM025249.1, read as the reverse complement.
ATCGGTTAGGAAGCTTGTAACACCCCTAACCCGAATCTGTCACCGATACAGGGTTATAGAGCATTATCGAAGGTTACAAATCAGACAAACAGAAAATGAAAACATTTCATATCATATAGCAATCATGTCAAAACCAATCAAAATCATACATATTGTCCTTTATACGAGCCTTCGTGGCCCAAAATATGTAGTAGAAATAAATTGGGACTAAATCAAAAACTTAAAAATTTTTTTAGAAATATTTAAAATTTTCAACACTGTAGGGATCACACGGTCAAGTGACACGCCCGTGTCTCAGACCGTGTGGACATTCAAAATAAGGACACACGACCGTGTCCCAGCCAGTATCCGTGCCTGTGTAACTCACTGACTTGTGCCACACTGCCAAGTCACACGCCCTTGTGCCAGAACGTGTGAGCATACTGACTTGCACCCTTTAAAAGATATAGGGGACACATGGCCGTGTCACTTGGCCGTGTGTCACACACGGTTGAGATAGACGTTCGTGTGTCTTCCCGTGTGGACGAAAATAGACCATTTTACAAGCCACATTTCTCACCCAATTTGGCACCTACCTAAACTCCATATTTTGAATATACACAAGTCATAAATAGGCTTCTCAAACAAACCCAAATCAGGCCTTAAACATGTAATATCTTCTCATACAACAAATATGCCCTTAGACACCTCAAATGACAACTTATAACATGTATATCTAAACATTCAATATATCCAATTGTTTAACTAACTTATATGCATATTTGTGCTCAAAGTTTACCAAGCTAATTTGCATAATTTCAAACCAAATCACTTATCTACCAAAACATACCATTTGGTGCCAAAAATGCATTTCAAGTACTAACATATTTAAATATATAAACCTTACATATCAAAGTACCAATTCATGATCAATTCATCACATCCCAAAACACATGTATAAAATGCACATTTAGCCAACATTTTATCTTTCACCATACAGCCATAAACCAACCACACATCAACCATATAAGGCAAATATGCACAAACCAAAATGTGCCAAAACACAAGACAAACAAGTGGCTAGTCTCAACAAAATACGTATAAGCCAACATTAGCCAAAACAACTTATACACGAATGAGCTGATGGATAGTGTGATATAGCTCCGATAAGCTTCCAACCGGAACAAGCTTTTGAATTATTATAAAATACAAAAAATAACACAGAGTAAGCATTTAAGCTTAGTAATTTCGTATAACACAGAATTTAACTTATCAGTTAACCACTATTTAGGCAAGTAAGCATAGCATATCCCAACGAATTTGACCAAAAGCCTAAACACATGTTCACCAACATATCAACAATGTAAATCACTTATAAAATCCAATACACATGGATAAATTCAACAAGTAATCATATTTCATATACATGTTTATTCATTTCATATATCAATGTATCATGTAACATCACTTTTGTGTATTTCATTTAAATACCTGTAATAGTTCATATCGAACTCATATAATCTCGTAATAGAACTGTGCCCGTTGAACCATTTAGAATATCATTGGATACGTGGGTACTACACACGAGGTGTACTGAACTGTAACCAGTCAATTCTTGTACATGTATGCTCATACAAGCTCTAAATCCGTATGCTCTTATGAGCTATAAACAGCAAGCTCCTCCGAGTTGAATAATAGTAAGCTCCTCCGAGCTAAATAATGGTAAGCTCATGCAAGCTGAGTATCGGTAAGCTCATACGAGTTGAAATCGGTAAGCCTAATGACATGTCATTTGTATCCTACGAATTCCTAAGGTTCAAACGGGGCTCGGTAGTCGTCGTACGTCATCTTATATGCAATCGATATTTGTTCATGGCAATTACACAATTCACAAACATATAATTCAATTTAAAATATATAAATGTACAATTTAATTACACGAACTTACCTCGATGAGTGCACATAGATACGAAGGCTATTAATCCGAGATTTTCTCTTTGCCCCTATCTAACTCCGTACAAGGTCTAACCGGATCTATATGAATGAATTTAAATTAATTCAATATAATTCACATTCAATTTAGTCCAACAACTAATTTTGAAAAAATTACCATTTTGCCCCTATACTTTTAATTCCTTTGCAATTTAGTCCCTAGGCTCGAAAAATGAAATTCATGAAATTTAATCCTTACCCAAGCCTAGCCAATTTTTATACGTACTAATAGCAGCCCATTTATTTCATAAATTCACAATTCTACAACATAATATTCTCTATTTTCCAATTTAATCCCTATTTGACAATTTTACAAAAAATTCCTTTACAACAGTTGTTTATCTAACAACAACCATTCATTTTCTTTCATCAAACTTCAAAAATCAAGCATGCTTATTAATGAAAAAACCCTAGTACTTTAACAGTTTAACAAATTAGTCCCCGAGCTAGCTAGATTAAGCACAACGATCCCAAAAACATAGGAATCATAAAAAATGGGACAAAAACCATACCTAAATGGACAATAGAAGCTTGGCTAAATTTTAAGGAAAACAATGGCTTTCTTCTTCTTCATAATTAGTTGAAGAAACAAAATTAAAGATGACAACTTTAATTGTTTTATTTATTTTATCTTTATTTACTAATTTACTTATTTAACCTTTAAAAACATTAATAATTACAAAATTTCCAAGCCATTATCATCCACTAACTCATTAATGGGCTAATTACCATATAAGAACCTCCACTTTTAAGTTCCATAGCTATTTAATACCTTTAGTTGTTAGAACTAAACTTTTGCACTTTACGCGATTTAGTCCTTTTTAACAAATTGAACATGTAAACTGTAAAATTTCTTAACAAAATTTTTATACGGTATTTCTACCATGCTGTAGGCAATAAAAAATCATCATCTTTTCTGATTTACTTTCTTCTTCATGGATTCTTCAAGGAAGACATAGCTAGGTTCGACCAAGCTAAAATTTACTTCCATGGTATGATTTTTTTATTCTGTTTTTAATGATTTTTATGTTTTCAGGATCGTTGTAGCTTGATCTAGCTAACACGAGGATTAATTTACAAAATTGTTAAAGATTTAGGGTTTTTCCATGGATGTTTTTACTTGATTCTTCATGTTTTATGAAAGATTATGAGTCATTGTTGATAAATAAAAAAGTTTTGTAAAGTGGTTTTTGATTAAAATGTCATTTAGGGACTTATTTGTAATTGTAGTAAAAGTTCATAGTAAATTGTGAAATGATGAATGGTATGGATTGGTTTGGGTTCATAATAAATTCGACTAGTTTGAGATAGGGATGAAAATGCTTACATTTCAAGTTACGAGCTTACGGACTAAATTCTGAAAATTTAAAATGTTTGGGCAAAATGGTAATTTTTCAAAAATATGAAATGTGGACTGAATTGAATAATAGAAGTATTAAATGGACTGAAGTTATCTATTTAGATCAAGATAGACCTCGTACGGATCTAGATCGAGGAAAAGCTAAAGTATCGGAGTAGTTGATCTCCTTCCTACGTCTTTGTCATAGACGTAAGTTCGTATGATTAAATACCGTTTTAATGTTATAATGATTTATATGTTAATGCATTAATTTCCGTGTAACCATATGATGTATATCCAATGATGTCACGATGATTATTGATCCCCGTTTGAACCTTAGGAATTCGTAGGATACAAATGACATGTCATTAGGGTTTTCATGTTTCAAGTGCTAGTCTTGAATGTCCTAGTAATGGCCGAGGTCCTGCATTTGTTACGGATACTCCACAGCTCGTGTGAGCAGCATCGTGTAGCTTACATTTCGACCTACAGCTCATGTGAGTAGACCCATTTCACATATCGTGTGAGCAATGATGTAAAGGAAAAGGAAAGGTTACGATTATATTTTTAGCACACTTTGTGTGAGCTTTCCCATGTATTCGATGTTATTCTAAATGGCTCAATGACCATGAAAAGGAAAGTAACAGTAAGTGTTCAAATGAACTATGTCATGAATCTATGAAAAGGTTTGAAATGAAAATTTTCAATGAAAGTATATCTATGTTCATGAAAAGGATGAATTCTAAAGTAGGATGTTCATGTACACCTAGCTTACCTTATGATAATTCAAGTGAATTATGTGTTAATGCACTAACATGTGTTGTTGATGGTGTTTAGGCTTGCGCTAAGCTTATGGTTGGATTATACTATGCTTAATCTTAATGTTATGCATTGAAATGGTAAGTTATGTTCATGTTTTACGAACTTCCTAAGCATTATGTGCTTACGTAGTTTTCTTTCCTATGTTTTATGTATAATCGGAAGCTCAATCAGTTTGAAAGCTCATTGGAGATCTATCAAACTATCCAATGATTATATCAGTAGTTTTTGATATTTTGGTCGAGGGTATAATGACATGTATAGGTGGACTTATGTTTGATGTTTAGTTGAATGCATAGATGTTGAATTTGGTATGTATGAGCTAGTTGTTCTGGTACCATTTTCGTAATGGTTGAGTTGCGTCAATTTCATGCATATGATGCATGAATGGTATATCTCAAATGGTAAATTTATATTGAAATGGTATAGGTCAAGTTATGGTATGTTCTGAGATAGAAATGAATTAGATGTTTATGAACGAAATGTGGTCAAGTGTATGTATATGTTTAGGTAAATTTGTATGTTTGCATTTGAGGTGCCTTATATGGCATATTGATTGAATGTATTTGGTCTTTTGAATTGGCCATTTCATGCATGTTTTGGCAAGGTTTTGATGCTTTGGTCATGTTCACAAAATGCTTTTAGGTACATGCTTAATTTGGTGATGGAAATGTCTTGATTTTGGCCAATTTCATGTCCACACGACCTGAGACACAGACGTGTGACTCAACCGTGTGTGACACACGGCCAGGCGACATGGTCATGTGTCCTTTGTAGGTTTTAATGCATACAAGTCAGGTTGTTACACAGACTAGCACATGGCCTGGCACACGGGTGTGTGGCTTGACCATGTGGCCCTACTTAAAGAGTTAAATGGGTTGGGACACGGCTGTCTGTCCCTATTTTGAAAGTTACATGGCCTGAGACATGGGCATGTGTCTCAACCGTGTGAGTCACACAGCCTTGACACACAGTTGTTTGATCCTTACGGTTCAGTTTTTCCAACTTTTTCTTAAATGTTTCAAATATTTGCAATTTAGTGTCGAATTGTTTCTAAAGTATTTTTAGGGTCTTGAAGGCTTGATTAAGGGACGTTATGTATGTTATTGAATGTGATTAGATTATGTTTGCATTGATGTATGAAATGAGTTATTTAATGTTTCGTTTGTACGGTAATGCTCTGTAGCCCTATTTCGGTGACAGATACGGGTTGGAGTGTTATAGTTAGCTTAGCTAGTTTTTGTAATGAATAATCCTTTTGGACATGTAAGAAATGTGCTAACTTCATTAGTCGGTGTATTATAACCCAAATTGAGTCTTTCTTATTATGTGTTAAGGGTAACCCACTAACAAAGTTCATCATCATTCACCCCAGTGCCACTGCGGTATTTTGATGGGTTGCAACAATCCTAAAGGGAGCTGGTGTTCAATTTCACTTGCTGACACATTAAACATTTGGCCACAAATTTAGTTACATGTTATTTCAATCCAGGCCACTAGTACAATTCTTTCACATCACAATAAATCTTGTTTCCTCCGGGATGTATGACATTGGGGCTAGCATGCCTTTAACAACGTATGGTTTGACTTAACTCATTATCATTCAGCACACAAATCCTCCCTCGAAAGCACAAGATGCCATAATCATTTAACCCAAAATCTTCGGTCTTTTCCTCTTCCACTTGCTTAATTTTAGGTAACAGGGTTATATCTAAAGGTTATTTAGCTTCGATTCCATTGGCTAAGGTGGGTTTTACTTGCAATTCTTCTAGAAAGCCTCCATCATCCATTAAACTTAACCTAGCAAATATTTCCCTTAAATTGGTCATCTGTTTCAGGCTTAGGACATTTGCTACAACATTTGCTTTCCCGATGAGCTATTTAATCACACAATCATAGTCTTTTAATCACTCGAACCACCTCTATTGCCTAAGGTTAAATTCCTTTTGGCCGAGAAGGTATTGAAGGCTTTTGTGTGTGTTGGAAAAAAATTGGTTTGAAATTAGTTTTCTTGCACAGCAGAAAATTAATATTTTGAAAATCGACCTAATTTGTGATGTTTATAGCAATAAACCTTATACCAAAATCATACCTATGTTTTCGGATAAGCGGATCGTTAATTTTTTTGGCCTTCAACAAAACGAATCTTCTTCGCTATTCTCGTACCACGAATTGCTTCGAGTGTGGGCTCGAACCAATTGAATCAAAACACAAAACTAGAAAAAGTTTTCAGTCATTTTGGAGTGAAAACAAAAATTATTTTTTCTTTATATAAACTGATAGAATAATTATTCTAGAAAAAATATATTTAATAGTTAAAAATTATTTCTCTCTATTTTTGGCAGAATAACAATCTCTCAAAAATAATATAAATAGCTTTACCGGTGCCATCTATCTATAGGAGAAGAAAGTAGAACCCTTGTCAAGTTGTAGTGGTTTACTTCAATTAGAAAACAAACTTCCTACTTAGAGTAGTAGACTGGTGGATGACTCACCCTAGTTGTAACACTCTATACCTAGCCTGGTTGTCAAGCCTAAATACAAGACACCACACCTCCATCTCGTCTCATGTACATCGAACAGGAAACTAGATTAAAGCAAACGATCATCTTTTTTAACTAGTATAAGTTTTAAGATGTCCTAATTGTTTTTTATCATCATTACATGCAAATCATTCGTTAATTGATCAAACATTCAGCCAGAATTGTGCATAAGGGCTAATTAGCAAAATTCCATAAAAATGTTTGTAGGTATCAATACTGATGTCCAGGTATCGATATTTCCCTTGAGTGGTATAGATACAAATTGGAAAACCGATGCCACATAAGCATATTGTTCTCGATTAAAACCCCAACTATCAGAAAATATCGGTAGCACAGAACAAAGTATCAATATTTATTCCCTGAGTGTCTATACTCGAGCAAATGTATCGATACCAAATCTCTATTATGTTTTCTAAACATTTTAATTCATAGAGGTATTGATTTTCAAAGCCCAATATCGATACCTCTGCTGTTGGAGCTAAAAATGCAAAATATAAAAGAAAATAATTTATCTCAAATAGTTCCTAAACAACATGCCTCAAGTACTAAGTTAAATAACTAATCATAAGACTTAATCAATAGGAGAAAATACCAAAAATGAGTTTGAACAAATATCATCATACCAACTTTAATGTCTATAGTCCTAAGCAATAGTAATAACATGATATTCTTAGAAACCAAGTCGATTGTTTAGAAATCAACGTAACTATAATAAGTCTACCACATTGTCTGTTTCCCCAAAACAAATAAAAATAGTAAAGCACCTACGAAGAATAACCAGACTTCATTGGATCACTCCCTCGGAAACCACACTACCCACACCATGACGTCACTAATCTGCATATATGGAAATGAATGGGCGAGCTTTAACAAGCTTAGTGACTGAAAGAATTTTCCAGAACACAAACATATCATCATGCAACACAACCAACCATTTACTTACAAGTACCTTATTCTCAAGTCTAACATCTTGTAGTATTAAATCATGCATATTCTAATAGTTCATTCTCATAACACATGCATACTCATTCAAGAATAGAACATATTCTATACGATTACATAAATATGAAAAATTGGGATAAGATGGCACTTGTGTTATGAAACATATATTGAGCTCTATCATCACACATCGGATACACGGATCTCCAATACACCACATATACTCATAGAGTCAAACATGTCCCAAAAGTGAAGCATATAGCTAACACTCTCCTTATTTCCCCTCACATGTCCATTGAATGGAACTTAACTCTTATTCTCTTATCCCTCCAACCATGTCCCATGGCCTCAATGCCCAAAACCACTATACAAATAGGTCAGTACTAACAATCTTATGGCATGCCAGCTATATCCAATGGTTCTAAGATCACAAGGCCAAAATATCTGAAAACAACACACATTACTTACCGATTATTCGTCCACTATCGCTACATATTATCATCTTTTGCAAAACACTAGCATAGTCATATAGCATATATTTTACACATTCATTTCATGTATAAGATTGCACTTTACACAATAGTCACTATATTCACACACTACTTGTCATGCATAATACATAACCACAAAATTGTAAGATAATTATAGATTCAAGGAAAGTTACACTCGGAACTTAGAGTAGGGGTTTAGGCTACATCTAAATTCCTAAATAACACATGACTCGTGTTTACAATTAGCAACTCCATACATTCATCGCTTTGTGCTTTAGTCAAAAAATTGAAAGCTCAACTAACTCTTCCCTAGATCGTAGCAAGCTCTAAGGAATCTAAAGCTTTACAGATATAAATCATACAATAACCATAGTCAAATATCAACCAAGAATCCACTCAAACCAACTAGAACACAAGCTTTAAGCTAAGTTCTCATGTGACTTAAACTATTAACATAACAAACTTTATATTCTAATATCATGACCTAGACTCAACCTTTTTGTATAAAATCAGTTCTGTTCATCTATTTAATCATCTACGCCTAATTTGAAACCATTAAACTAGACAAATCTACTCAATTCATTGTATCGATATTTTTTGACATCTTTTAGATAATTTTCACAAAATTCATAAAAACATGAGAAATCATTAATGAAACTTCAAGGTAAGTTTAAAAACCTTCTATCATGCTAAAACAAGTTGAAATACACTTTGAAACCAAGCTTTGACTCAAAATCCTAAAATCCACCATTAATGGCTCGATTTTAGGCTTTTATTTAAAACATGTGATTTGAGGGCTAATAATCTAGTTTTAGAGTCTAAATAACATTAAAAGCCAATGGAAACATGAATGCTTACCTTTGTTGAAAGAATGAATAAATTTCAACACAACTTCGAAAAACCCATGTTTGAAGAAGATGATGAAGTCTATGGAGTTTGGGTGTTTTTCTTGGAGATTTATGTTGACAAATGACTTAGGAATGATAGGAAATCAATGTATTATGATTTGGGAATAAAAAATCCATAGCATGGTGAGGAAAAGAACAAGGGCGACATAAAGAAAAGGAGAGAAATGTTTAACGTGAAATCTCTAGGTGGAGGGTGGCTTTTAGGTTCAAATTTAAAACTAGTTAAATTGCTACATAAATGCTCACTATTTTGACTCTGTTATAAATCAGTCCTTTTTCGAAATTAAGGGTTTTTAGAACACTTTTCAAAAATTGATTTAACAGTTACAATGTCATAGTCGAAAACATTATCGAGTACCAACCTTACGAAATTTTGAGCTTGTCTGGCTAAAATTCCTAAAATACCCCTAAAACTCATAGGTCCTATTTTCGAGTGTTACAATTCTCCCCCTATAAAAAAAATTTCATCCTCGAAATTACCTGAACTAAACAAATAAGGATATTGTTGGCAACATGGCACTATTAAGAAAAAGTGGTCTAAATTCCTCTAATCCTCACTCAGCTTCCTTTGTAATGCTTGTTGGCTCAAACTGTCACTACACTTTCCAGTGTTAGTGACTGCAATAACACTTTCGTTTTAAGAAACATTAAAACCCCAAGATTAAACAATAAAAGCAAGATTTAATAAGATAAAATTTAACCAAGAATTCATGTGTACTTCCATAAAAATAGAAAACAGAGAGCAATCACCCACATTTAAAAAGAAATAAGAAAGAGTCGAGTGGAGAATACTATTCCTAGACAACTCGACTGAATCTCTCTATTCCCTCTTGTCTCAAACTTAGGTCTCCGCGTCAGATGCTGGTCTGTATCTGGTTTTCACATTGGCTCACCCATAAGAGGCTTAAGCTGCCATGGCCGCAAGCTTCAAGGTTGGATGATGAAGATGATGATCGAGAGAAAAGCTCCCATTTTCTTCTCACGTCAACCTTTTATGTCCTCCTCTCACATTACAGGTGTTATTTCCTCAGAATTATTCTGTCCTTGTACGTACAAGTTGGTTATAGCTCACACAATTTTAGTTCTTATCCGGACAACTGTCAAGTGTGATGACAATTCTAGACACATTCTAGAATTAACTCATGCAGCGACATTAATGCAAAAAAGATAGAAAAATTAAGGATAAAATAGGCTAGGATTCACTAAGTTATAAAATGCAATTTACTAAACTGAAAATGCTAAAATATATGCTAATGATAACTAAATGGGAACAATTTAACCAATACGTAAGGAGGAAAACCTATGTTCTTTCTAGTGCTATCAATATGCAACGTCGCTATTAAAGAAAAGGTTATTCTTAGGTAATCGACTTATTCAGGTATAGTATCTAAAGAAAGGATTAACCAAAATTTCTTCTAAATTGATTTCGTTAGAGAATGCGATAATTTGGAATTATTAATGACTGTAGTAGTTAGTGGAATAGTGTTTGAATTGGAAAGATATCTGAATGTAGTGGTTATAGTCAAGTATCTTACAACGATCTCTTCTAGGTATTCTATATGTTCTTTTATCTTCAGAGATATATGCAATTGTTCATCTTCAGATGTTATTCTTATCATATGAGAATGCTAGCTAACCATAATGTTAGACAGAGGTATTGTTAGTCTGATTGATTTATGATCGACATTTCTGTATCTTTCTTTGGAATTCGATTCTACTATGTTCGGTACAAGATTCAACGATAAGACTAATATGATGTTATTTTATTTCTTCTACCGATTGATGCTCTAAATTATATACGTAATTTATGTTATCTCTGTCACAACTGATTCTAGTGCGTATGAGTGATATTCTTCTTCCGGATTTTCTTTAGGGTATCAACAATCTCTTCATCATTCTATATGGGTTTTATTCTTGAAAATTCAATAGAGCTCCATATCTTGGATTTCATTATCTCAGTTTTCTTCTCGTTCTTATGGTTTAATCTATCTAGCATGGTTCATATGTAAAGGATATTAATTGGCCGAAGGTAATTACATCTATTATAGTTTTAATTCCTGGTTCGATCATGGGAGCACGGTGATATGGATCTCAGACTATAGAGGTTGTATTACTTCAATGGTTATTGTTGGGATTACATTCAAATTTTTCACTTCTATTTCGGAGTGCACTATTAATGTTGAGGTATTGTTCTATCTATATGGTTGAAACGTCGGTCTTATTATAGCACTATGGTTTTAATTCATCTAATGGTTGTGGCTCTGATATGGTTCAAAGCTTTGATGTTAATAATTGAAATAGCTTTATTATATCCCATTTATAGTTTTCATGAAGGGGATAGGTAATGATAAAGTATAGACGGTGGAAAATCGAGCTCAACCTTGCATATTGATTCTTATTATTCAGGTAATCTCGATTTATGTCAATGATTAAAAATGAGATGTTATGTTTCATTTGAGTTAATGCAACTGATAGAGATCTTTGATTGGTATTCTAAGGGAATTAAGATAGACGCTATATCTGGATTATCTCGACAACAACAAGAATGATTTAATATGAAATGTTATTATTTGATTGATAGATCAACTCAATTCTTTTATTCAAAAATGAGTTAGTCATTTGAAAATTTAGTTAAGTTATTTATATTTGAGTTTATTTTTCGATTCGGGAATAAATTTTACAGATTCACTGGTAAATAGTCAGATAGCCTGAATAAAGAAATCATATTCTAGAAGACATGATACAAAATTATGTCTTTCAGATTCGTTCTAATCATGAAATGTAATTATGAGTCAAAGTCGTCTCGATAGTTGAAGCTATCGCGCTTGAGTGAAATGATATTGCTTGACGCTTTCCATGAAAGGGAAATAAATATCAGTTGAAAGTTACAGATGCAAACATGTCAGAAGCATCAGTCAGACTTTGATAATACGAGTTTCTTGGTTATGTTTCATTAGAGGATTATGGGGGATTTCTCAGTAGTTATACTACTAATGATAAAGTTATGACAAGAGAAAATCATAGTTGTTCAGTTAAGTTTAGGTACAGTATCAAGCTCTAAAATTAGTTCTGATTTGAGTTCTAAATTGATATGAGTTATGATTTATTTATGGACTTCGATTGAAAAGGTGGAAGAAAGACTCAACTTGATGGCTATTATCAAGTTAGAAATTTTGAGGATGAAATTTTCGTAAGGGGGGAGAGTTATAACAACCATTTTTCAGTGGTGTTGGAAACAATGGTTTTGGGGCCACCAAATTTGATGAGTAAGTTCGTAAATATTATTATTTAATATTTATGAGTCGATTATGGTTTTTAAAAGATTTTTGATATGGTAATTTAAGCTATTCGAATGATTAATTAAGTTCAAGTGGTAAGACCTTAAGGTTAAGTGGTTTTTGAAAATGAGGTATTAGGACCTTGTTTCTATAAACGGAGCCATAAATATTTTTAAAAATATTTATGAAGTGTAATTAAAATGGTATTAAATTTTCGTTGAAAAATTTTAACGTTTTGATATTTAATTAATTAAAAGGGACTAAATTGTAAAAGATGTAAAATTTGATGACTATTTGATTTGAGTGATTAAATGGTTTATTGAATAAAGGAAAAGGGACTTAAATGGTATAATAATTTAGTGGACGATTTTGGGCAACTAAAAGAATGACATTTGGATGATTTTTTAAATGGACAAAATGGTAATTTTTTAATTAAATTAAATTAAAAGAAAACAAAAGGCTAATTTAGTATCATCTTTTTGTTTTCATCATCAACAACCGAATGTCCGTGGAAAACCTTAAGCTAGGTTCAACCATGGTGATTTCCTCATGCCTGGTAAGCAATTCTTGCCCGTTTTTAATAATTTTTATGTTTTTGAGATCGTTACAACTAGGTCCAACTAACTCGTACCTTTGATTTTAATACTTTTGAAGATTGTGAATGTTGACATTGATGAAACTTTTGATTTTAGATGTTAAGAGATGAATTTGAAGTGTTAGTTCGTATTTAAAAGTATTTTGTTAAGTGATTTTGATGAATTTACCAATTAGGGACTAAATTGTTCAAATAGTAAAAATACAAGGATTTCTTATGAAATTATTACAAAGGTGGGCTATTTTGTGTGCCATGAATATCTTTTTGATGTGAATTGGCATTAAAAATGATTAATTTGCATGTTTTAGGCTCAGTGACTAAATTGAATAAAAGTAAAATGTTAGGGGCAATTTTGTAAAAATGTCAAAAATGAATAAATTAGATAAAATAATTTTTTTACTATGTAAATTAATAAATTGAATAAAATTATTAATTTAGATAAAGATCGGGAGGAAAATCGAGGAGAGTGGAAAATTATCAAAATTCCCTTGTATTTTGACATTTATGCAATTTAGCTAGGTAAGTTTGTATGAATTCAATTCTTTATAATGCTGATTGATTGAATGTCAGTGTGTTATTATATTGTGATTGAATCAATATATATGTTAATATACAATTTATCGAGTAAAGAGACGATGGAAATTCAACGACGTATGATGACTTTCGAACCCCATTTGAACCTTAGGAATATGTAAGATACAAATGGCATGTCATTAGGGTTACCATATTTCGTTTGGTGGTCCTGAATGTCCTACCGGTGGCTGAGTGTCGGCATGTGTTGCGGATACTTGATAGCTTGTGTGAGCAGACCCAGGTTACCATGTTTTGGGTGCTAGTCTTAAATGTCCTACAGATGCATAAGGTCTGACATTAGTTGTAGATACTTGATAGCTTGTGTGAGCAATATCGTGTAGCTTACATTCTAACCGATAGCTTGAGTGAGCAGGCTCATTTTACAGCTCGTGTGAGTTACGACTATGTGTTTAGCACACTTTGTGTGAGCTTTCCCGTGTATCCGGTATTATTCTAAGTTGTTCAACTAGTATAAAAAGGGAATGAACGGTAAGTATTCAAATGACTTATATCATGAATTTTTGAAAAGGAATGAAAAGGTAATGTTCAATGAAAGAATTTTTATGCTCATGGAATTGAAGATTTCATATGATGTTGTTTATGTATATGACTTAACTTATGTTATTTCAATTGATTTATTAGTTGATGCTCTAACATGAGTTGTTGATGATGCTTAGGCTTGTGCCAAGCTTATGATTGGATTATATCATGCTTAGTCTTAATGAAATACATTGAAACGGTAAGTGTTCAATTAGTAATATGCTTATATACATGAAAATGGGGTATAAATTAAAAGTATGTAATTTCTTATGACATGGTTTATTATGTAGTTGATTTCAAAAAAGATATGTTAAATGCACTAGCATGTAGTCATGGTTGATGTTTTGCTCATGTATTGTATTATACAAAGGAAACGGGTATGAAAAGGTAATGAAATTGGTTAGTTCATAGTTGAAATGAAATATGATGAAATAAAAAGGAATGATGAGTTGAAAGATGTACTTGTATGTGATAAGTTTACGATGTTATGGATGAATATACCTAATTCATGAACAAATATGCTAATTAATGAATTGATGTTGTTATTTAAACTAAAGTAAGCAAATGAAAGGGTTCAAAGTATGATGAAATACTACTATGCTAGGAATCATAAATATATATATGGTGTTGATAGACTTATTCCATTGTGAGTTGATGTTTATGGTTCGATAAATATTGAGGCATTGGTATATGTTTATATTTAACCTATAATGATCATTACTGAAATAAAATGCTATGTTTAAGTTTATACAAGCTTACTAAGTATTCATTGCATACGTAGTTATTTTTCCTTTACTTTACAGATTATCAGAAGCTTGATTGGGTTGGAAGCTAGTAAGAGATCCATCACACTATCCTTCGATTTTATTGGAAGATTTTGATGCTTTATTCGTTGTTATAATGGCATGTATAGGTGGACTATGTCTAATGTTTAGTTAATAAAAAAGGCATGTAATATTGCTTTGAATTTGTGAAACTTATGTTATTTTGATGCCTTGATGGTTGGTGTTTATATAACAAATTGATGCATGGTTTTTACAACCAAAATGGTAAGTGTTAGCATGTTTGTAAAATGATCATTTAGGGCATGATTTGATATAAAATTTAGTCAAGTATAATTGGTTGAATTACGACCCATTTGGTATGTTTGAATGTGAATTTGGCTTGTGGTCAATTATGTTATAACATGGTATGGATTTAAGCTAAATATATATGGATGAAATATGGTTTAATATATATAAGTTAAATATAAATGTGTATTTGGGATGTATGAAATTGTAAATTATGAGATTTTGCGGCTTCTGCCCTTTGTGAGTAAGATATTAATCGTAAGGAAAACGAAATTTCCACAATGACTACAAATCCTGCTGCTATCATTTGAGAATACAAATTATTGTTCCAAAAACCAGATTTTGGTTGGAATCATTAGTAGAACTAATCAAACGATTCTGTTGATCCATTCAAAGAATTAAATGTTTCACAATTAGTGAACTGAATTTATTACCATAACCCTGATTTTAAAAAAAAATCATCAATTTATTTAAACCATGCTCATGAGGTTCAAATGATGAGTTCTAATGACATGGTATAAGTTAAGTATGGTATGTTTTAAAATGATAGCAAGGTGATCAATTATACATATGTCTTGTTAAGTTGAGTGCTTGCTTTTAAAGTGCCTTTTGGGCATGTTGGTTTTACGGATAAATACCATATTGATCTAGCATTAATAGGCATTTTTTAGGTACATTTTTTAATGCTTGAAATAGTTGCAAATGACTTGTATGTATGAAGATGTTTTGGGTGAGAGAAATGGCTTGAAAATGGCCTATTTCTTGTCCACACGACCTAAGGCACGGGTGTGTGTCCCCTGTAGGTTTTTAAAGGTTGTATTTTGAGAGATACATAGCCTAGAACACGGGTAAATTGCTTGGTTGTGTGACCCAAATCAGAGAGTTACACGGGAACGGACACGAGCTGGAACACGGGCTAGAACACAACTGTGTGTCCCTATTTTGAATACCCACATGGCCTAAGACACGGTCGTGTGTCTCAGCTGTGTCAACCACATGGCCTGGCCACACGATTGTGTAACCCTTGCAGTTCAAATTTTTTGACTTTTTACTAAAATTTTTGATTGTTTTCGATTTAGTCCCGAATCATTTATAAAGTGTTTCTAAGGCCACAAGTGTAACACCCCTAACCCATATCCATCGCCAAAACATGGTTACAAAGCATAACCAGAATTTACAGATCATGTGCAATCATTTTATATCATTTAACATTCATATTAGAAAAAAAACATAATGAATCATATTGTCCCTTATATGAGCCCTCGAGGCCCAAATTATGCATTAGAAACAAGTTGGGACTAAACCCGGAACTCAAAAATTTTTTCGCAAAATATCAAAATATTTTCAAGGTGCAGGGGACATATGCCTTTGTGGCTAGGTCGTGTGTCTCACACGGTCAAGAGACACGCCTATATCTCAGGCTGTGTGGACATTCAAAATAGGGACATACAGCTATGTCCCAACCCGTGTCCAAGTTAGGGTCTTCACTGACTTGAGTCACACGGCCAAGCCACACGCCCATGTGCTAGGCCGTGTGAGCATATTGATATGTATTAAATAAGTGTAGGGGCCACACGGCCAAGCCACATGCTCGTGTGCTAGGCCGTGTGAATAATTTTGAGCATTCTATTTTGAAATTTGAAAGATACAAAGGACATACGGCCAAGCCACATGCCCGTGTACTAAGCCGTGTGAATAATTTTGAGCATTCTGTTTTGAAAATTTAAAGATACAGGGGAAACACGGCCAAACCACACGCCCATGTGCTAGGTCATGTGTCACACACGGCTGAGACACACGCCCGTGTCTCTACCTGTGTAGACGAAAGTAGGCCATTCCAAGGCCACATTTCTCACCCAACTTGGCATCAACCTACATTAACACTTTAACACATTTACAAGGCAATATAAAACATTCAAATCAAGCCAAAACTAAGTTTTATGCATGACATATCATCACATATGTTCAAGTATCCAAACATACCAAAATAACCATACACACATATATATATACCTATTTTACCAATTGTGCTACCTCAAAGCATTCATCAATATACCTATATGATTTTCATCATTCAATCATTTCAATCCATATCAAACATATTAAGGCCTTATATATACACATAAACAGCAAACACCAATGGCTAATTTCAACCAAATACATACATGCCATCATTGGCCAAATTTAGCCTATACATGCCATTATAACCAAAATTTAGTTTGTTACATATATAGAAATGAGCTGATGGATAGTGTGAGATATCTTCGCCAAGCTTCCAACCCAATAGGCTTCAACTACTATAAAACAAAGGAAATAAAATAGAGTAAGCATTTAATGTTTAGTAAGTTCGTTTAACAGGATATTAACTTACCATTCATTTACATTTAAGGTAAACAAACCAAACATATTCAAAGCAATTTGGCTAATTGCCTAACACATATCCTCATCAAGTATGTTAGTCATGTATTTCATAGAAATATCAAGGAACATATATGAGCTCATAATAATAAAATTGTCATATACATATACTTTCCACATCATGTGTCCATACAACATGTACAAACCATTTTCATGAATTTTAGATATATTCGGGTAATAGTTCATTTCGAATCTGTACTATCTCATATTAGAACTTTTCCCATTGAACCATTTAAAATATTGATGGATACACTGGTAGTAGACTCGAAGTGTACAAAACTATAATCTGTTAATTCATATACATGAATGTTCATGCAAACATGTAAATGGGAAGCTCTTTCGAGCCATATAATGGAAAGCTCATGTGAGCCATGTAACGAGAATCTTATAAGAGCCATATTCGGGAAGTTCAAGTGTGCCAATATCGGGAAGCTCCGGAGAGCCATTAATCAGAAAGCTCATAAGAGCCAGTTATTGGAAAGCTCCAAAGAGCTAATTATCTAAAAGCTCATATGAGCCATAAAGGGGAAGCACAAGAGAGCCGTTAATCAAGAAGCTGGAAAGAACCATATAACGGGACGCTCTTTCGAGCTGTGGTGTGTTTGCAACACATGCAGGACCACAACTAGCTTAGGAACCCTGTATCTATTAAATTTCATTTATTCAAATGGGACTTAATATTTGTTGAACATTTTCGGATATGTGACTGATTTCCATACATGTCAATTACACAATTAACATACTTAATATTCAATTCAAACATATAATTATACAATTTACTTACCTCGACAAGTGTTCATGTACGCAAAAATCTACTAATCAGTTACTTTCTCTTTTCCACGATCTAACTCCATATTTGATCTATTTTCATCTATACGAATGAATTTAACATCAATTTAATACAGTTCATGTTCAATTCAATCCAATTCACATCTTAGGCAAAATACTTTTAATTAATTACAATTTCATCCCTAGGCTCGGAAAATGAAATTCATGCAATTTAATCCTTATTCCAACTCTAGATAATTTTTACACATAACATTAGTAGCCCATGTATTTCATAAAATTTAGAATTTTTTCCATAAATTTTACATCTTTTCAATTTAGTCCCTAAATCATAATTTCATCAAAATTCCCTTTACAAAAGTTGTTTATCTATTAACAACCTTTCATTTTCTACCATAAAAATTCATAATTCATACATAATCATCCATGGTAAAATGCTAATACTTTGATAACTTTACAAATTAATCCCCGAGATAGCTAGATTAAGTTATTACGATCTTGGAAATATAAAAATTACTAAAAACAGGACAAGAATACTCACCCAATTTAGGCAATTAAGCTTGCTAACTTCAATCTTTCCAAACTAGGGTTTCCATGTTTTAATTTTTAGGAAAGATGATAATATGATGATATTTTACTTTATTTTATTATTTAACATCTTTGTATCTTTTACTTTCCAATTTCATCCTTTTCTTTACTAAATTTCCTAAGGATGAATCATCATACTTATCTACTAACTCCTCTTAATGGTCTATTTGCCATATAAGAACCTCAAATTTGGAATTCCATAGCTATTTAATCCCTTTAGCTACTAGAATTCAACTTTTGCACTTTATGCAATTTGGTCCTTTACATCAAATTAAACATGTAATCAATAAAATTTCTTTATGAAATTTTCATACGACATTTTTATCATAATTCAGACCATGTAATAATATTAAAACAATTTTTCTTCTGGATTCAGATTGTGGTCCTGAAACCATTGTTCCGATTTTACTAAAAATGGGCTGTGACAACTCTCTCCCTTAAGAAATTTTCATCTTCGAAAATCTAACCAGTAAAGAGGTTTGAATATTTCTTTCTCATTATTTCCTCAGCTTCCCAAGTAGCTTCTTCTATTCCATGTCGTTGTAAGAGGAATTTTACTAGAGCTACCTTTTTATTTCTCAATTATTTCATTTCCAGGGCCAGTATTCTGATCGGTTCTTCACTTTATGTCATATCAAGCTGAAATAATGTTGTTGGAGAAATAATGTGTGAAGGATCCGACCGATACCGTCGTAAAATAGACACATGAAAAACATTATGAATCTTTTCTAATTTTGACAGTAAAGCCAATCGGTACGCATCATGTTCGATTCTTTTAGTAATTTCATATGGCTCAATAAATCGTGGACTCAATTTTCCGTATAGGATTTCTGACCATCAAAAGCTACTTTTAAACTATTTCAGATCACTTTCACTTTTTTTTCAATTTCACGGATCAGATTAACCCATGTATCTTTTTCTCATTGAGCTCAGTCCAGTACAACGAAGTTCTACATTTACGACCATACAGTTCCATTTTAATACTTGACTTAAAATTGTTATTGTATACAAATTCGACTAACGGCAAATATTTCTCCCAATTGCCTTCGAATTTTAAAATATAACACCGAAGCATATCTTCTACAATCTTTATTACACGTTGGGACTGACCATCCACCTGAGGATGGAATGTAGTGCTAAAATGTAATTGCATACGCAAAGCCTCTTGCAACGTCGAGTCAAGTAATAAAGTGATAATTGAGATTGTCTCCACAGGGATTATATTACATATAGAAATGGTCATGTTATGATAATAATTAATGTTATGGCAAAGCCAAGTTAAGTACGCAGTGATAAATTAAAATAATAAAGATGAGTGTAAAATCCATACTGACTGATATTGGAAATTGCTAAGGTAAAGCAAGAGTAAAAATTCAATGGCAATTACGAGAATAAAACGTGAGTGAATAAATAAAAAAAAACTAAGACTACTATGGCAAATATGTTGTGGCAACGGTTTGATGGCCTACGATGTTGATTTGGAAGGTTGGAATTACTAAGAATCTGACCTTACTTTCAGTAATGCTTCAGCATAACCGTACTCAATCAACTACTCAGAAGAGACCTAAAGTGACCTGCTTCATTTGAGAGCTAGATCTTAAGTTACCTAACCTGTGTCTATAGGCATTAGCATGGTACCCTACAATGTTTTGTCTTCATTCTATACAAATGTTGCTCTATGTCTAGAGTCTGATGCAAGTATTTTATTAAATACTCACTTGCATCATTCAATTTTGGGCCAACTAATCCAACCATTTCAAAATTAGATTAAACTTAGGGGCATACTGCACACTTGTTTATGTCTAGGGAATGTAAGCACACAATTGGGGAATAAAAAAAATTGAATGAAATAGTAGATTAAATCAAATTTATGCTTCAATCATTAAAGAGAATAAAAGTTTTCATCATGTAATACCAACCCTATTAGATTTAACTTATGGTTTGGTGATTAAAATTCAACTTTAAAGTAACATCCAACATCATTTTGATCAATTCAATTCAAGGGATAACATATTAAGAAGTAATGGAAAGCTTAGGATGATGGTTATCACCAAACCAATCGGTAAACCAGCAGCACAATGTCCTGTGGTGGCTGAAAGGGACTACAGTCGATCTCCTCTTTCCGTCTCTACTCAATGGCTACCCTCTATTGTTTCCTCTGAGTCTCCACACCTAGGGCTTCTTCTTTTGGCTTTTTATAAGCATTTCATCCTTGGGTAAATCCAACAGCCCACGATATCTTCTCCACTTCTTTAGGCATATTTTTATGATACAAGTAGAGTTAGGTTGAGACTTGTACATGCTGAATGTTGACTCGGTCATCTTCTTGAATTGCCAAGACATACAAGATGACAAACTGCCCAACCTTTTGCCCTGACAATCCTTTACTTATTTATTTCTTTCTCCGCAACTTATACCTATCAAATCACCAAACACAACCCTTCCACACGCAAGTAAAAGTATCTAACATGTAAACACTGTCCAATGCATGTATGTAGCAGTATTGCCAATGCATGTTCCCATCTTGTACTATTAATCTATTCAAAGATAAATACATACATTAGTTCACAGCCATTTTCTCTTGTTAAAAACATGGAGTTTCAAAGGTTTGATTTAACAAAGGTAGTGCAGAAACGTGATCCCTAAAATCAAGATTTTCTAAGTTTAATGTATGTTCTGACCATAAAAAATATATCCTAGCTTACTCAGTTCATTTATTTATTAATTCCAAGGCAAAATTATTGAATTTGGTTTCAAAAGTCCCTAAGTTCATTAGAAAATACTCTCTATAACCTGAAAAAACTAAGTATAGAACATCTTACTTTTAGAAATTAATTTTCAAGCAACCAATCCTAAGCTAAACTCACCTAATCCACTGTCACATGTTCTAAGTGTATTGAAGTATCTAAGCTCATCATCGAATAGCATAAGTAAAATTGTACTCCTCATAGGCAAATAGTATGTAATAGTTACATTGTCGTGGCAATGCAGATTCAACTAAACTAAAATAATCATACTTACAAAATATAAAATGCAACCCAAATGCACAACACACCCGAAACCTAAAGGATGCATTATCCTTAATGCATGATCAAATATATAAGAGAACAACCAAAAGATACCTTTTTACAACAAACGCCATAGTAAAAGAAAAGAAATGCAAGATGCATGAAAGAGAGAAATAACTTAATTGGCTTGGACTAGGATGTAGATACTTCATTCTGCCCAACAAGTGGATTTTAGGGAACTGACCTTGTACAACAACTTTCTCTTTTTGGGGGGTCGTTTCTTCCCCTTCTTTGTCAATTTTCGTGAGTTCATTGATCAAATGATCAATGTTACAGTTCTGTACAGTTACGAGAGCTTATAGTGACAGTGGAGTAGGTTCCTTACCCTTGGTGGTAGTGGCAATGGTGGCAGTATCATCCTTTTCTCCTTCTTCTTCCTTCTCAAGATTTAAGGATGCCATCTTTTCAGGATCTTAACAGCAGTTTGAATAGGAACTGCGAGAGCAGGTTGAATGGGTGCTTTAGCAGCAACTTAAGTGGGCTCATTGACAGCATCAGCAAATGGGACAAGGTAGCTGGGAAGATGGAAAATTCTAGCATCGGCTTCACGGCTTCATCAAATACATTTGCAATGATTTCCTTAGAGCCAAATCCCTACTCCTTACATAAGCCCAATATTTAGCTTGCTGCTAGACCTGTGCCATCTCCTCAGCTATATGAAATTGCTAAATTTCAAAAAGTGATATCCCCTGCTCTAACTACTTCAAGGAGTACAATATTTTTTGTTCAATGGAGCTACGGGGAACTGGAGGTGTTGTCGCGAAATTATATACAGTAGAGGAAGTAGTGGCACGACTCTGTTGAGTTGCCCAGGCAGCACCAATGCCTTGGATATTAGTAAAAATGGTCCTGGTTAACCCACCCTTGTTACCGGAGATATCCTCCTTTGCATTTAGGTTGAACTTAAATAATATGGATGTTTCTTTTCATCACACCAATGTACTTCTTAAAAAATGATCCTCCCAATATTAATTCTGCTCTTTTTTATAATGGAGTGCAACAAAAGTTTTCTTTCTTTCGAAATAGTCGTATTGTACGTAGATGGCATAAGTCAGCTTCTCATGATACCAAATTTTCCCAATAGGCTTTAATAAAGCCTTCTCGATGGTATAACATTCCTGGCTAGAAACAGTCCATCGTGTTCCCTCAATGTATAAATCCTCCAATTCCTGGTGTAAACCCTCAGTAGTAATATTTTAGCAAACAACATGTTTTTGTTCTATATACATGTAAGACCAAACTGTGCATTAATATTGTAACACCACTAACTCGTATCCACCGTCGGAATAGGGTTACAGAGCATTACTGTGAAAATGAAACATCATAACATGCATTTTAAACATTAATATACTATAACATAAGGCATTCATTCACATGCATATCATCCCTAAATATAGGCTTCAAGGCCCTAAAAATACCCTAGGAATTATTAAGGACTAAATTGGAATCAATTGAAAAATTCTGTTGGAAAATTTAGACTGCATAGGTCACAAGGCTGAGACATACGCACATGTCTCAGGTCGTGTAACAATTGAAATGGAGACCCATATCCGTGTCCCAGCCAGTGTCCGTGCCCATGTAACTCTCTAAGTTGGGACACATGGCCAAGCCACACGCCTGTGTGCCAGGCCGTGTAACTCTCGAAATAGGTCCACACGCCCGTGTACCATGTTGTGTGGACATGAAAATTGCCAAAATCAAGCTATTTCCATCATCAATACAAGCATGTACCTAAAAGCAATTTGTGCCCAAACTCAAAGCACCAAAACCTTACCAAAACATACATGAAATAACCAATTTAATAAATCATTATTATTTAACCAATATGCCATACAAGGCACCTCAAATACAATCATTCAAACATACCTAAACATGTATACTTACCACATTTCAATCACGCTCGTATAATTCAATACTACTTAAAAAACATACCATAGTTATGATCATTAGATCTTCCTAAAAAACATACCATTTGGTCACTCAACATGCATCATATCTTAGCCATATTAGCACATAAAAATAAGGTATCAAAAGTACCAAAATGACACAAACCATCCAACATCACATGGTTCCAAAACAACATATGCATACCAAAACCATCAAACAACATTCACCTAACAACAAACACAAGTCCACCTATACATGCCATTATAACCTTGGCCAAAACATTAAAAACTATCGATATAATTGTTGGATAGTGTGATAGATCTCCGACGAGCTTCCAAATAGATCGAGCTTCTGATAATCTATAAAGTAAAGAAAAGTAATTACGTAAGCAATGAATGCTTAGTAAGCTTATATAAACTTTTAACATAACATTCCATTTACTTACTTTCCATTCCATTTACTTAGCATAAGATTAAATAACATTATCAATTCATGAATTAGCGTGTTTATTCATGACATACATAAATTCATGCATAGCATAAGTAAATTCCTCACATATAAGTAAGTCATTTAACTAATCAATCCTTTTATATCATCATATTACATCTCAATTATGAACTTACCATTTCATTACCTTTTCTTACCCATATCATTTGCATAATTCAAGACATAAGCATAAACATCAACCAATTACAGAAGCTTGACACAAGCCTAAATATTATCATCAATACACAAGTTATTGCATTTATGCATAACTCTTTTGGAATCAACCACATGATAAGCCATTTCATAAGAAAATATATCTTTTGATTCATACAACTTTTCATGAACATAGACATATTTACATTTGAACACTTACAATTTTAGAGTATATCATTCAGATTAAGCATGATATAATCCAACCATAAGCTTGGCACAAGCCTGAGCACCATCCACAACACATGTTAGTGCATTAACACATAATTCACTTGAATTAACATGAGGTAAGCTAGATGTACATAAACATAATACTTTTGAATTCACCCTTTTCATGAACATAGATATACTTCCATTGAACTTTTCCATTTCAATCCTTTTCATAGATTCATGTCATAGTTCATTGGAACACTTATCGTTCCTTTCCTTTTCATGCCCGTTGAACCGTTCAGAATAACATTAGTTAGACAGGAAAGCTGAAAGGAGGTATGCTAAACATATAATCATAACCTTTCCATTTCCTTTACATCGCTACTCACACGAGATGTGGGTTAGAATGTAAGCTACACGATGACGCTCACACAAGCTGTAGAGTATCCGCAATAAATGCAGGACCTCAACCATCAATAGGACATTCAAGACCAGTGCATGAAACATGGAAACCCTAATGACATGTCATTTGTATCCTATGAATTCCTAAGGTTCAAACAGGGCTCGATA